>CM075813.1:51912910-52512910 GCA_037975025.1 Excoecaria agallocha
TTTATTTAAAATTTTTATTTTTTAAATATAATTATTTATAAAAATTTAAAATATGATATATAAAAATGCTTAAAAAAAATTTATTGGTTATCAAATAGGTACAACAACGATAAATAAAGGCATCAATTATTTGAGAACAATCACCAAAGTCATACCGATAGAAAGAAAAAAAAAAATCAATGCTAAACCCATAGCACAAAATTTTAAATCAAATAAAAACTTAACATTCACCTGTAAAGATGTACACAGATCTGAATATTCTTTTTATACCGAACTGAAATATCAAAAAAAAAAGATTTAGAACCGAAATATATCATTGATTTTTTAATTAAAATTTAATCAAAGTGTATCGTTGACTTTATTTAAAACAAATCTGAATATTTTATTTAAAATTGAATCGAAAATCGTATTGAATTGTACCGAATTATCTTATACCGAAAAAATCGATATTTATTAATTATTATATATAATACTAATAATTTATATATACATATTACTTATAATTTTTATTCTATATGTACTGTCTAAATTTAACTTCATAATTATTTACATTATATATTTTAATACATAAAATTAAGATAATAATTAATAAATTAAACTAAATATTTTAATTATTAAGAATAGAAATTTAATTATTATAATAATTATTCTATCTATATGAATATGAATATGTAACTAAAACAATTTGTATTTAATTTAATATATTTTTAATATCACTTAAATATTATTTAATTTTATTTATAAATATTTATATAAATACGTAAGTTAAGCAATTTATCACATAACTACTTTATCAATTAATTTCATTTACTCTGAATATCAATTAACTAATACTCATCTATTTTTAGAATAATATCTATATGAATATCTAAATTAATAATATAATTAAATATATTTATTATATATAATGAAATATGACCAACTAATGTATTATATGAGTGTATGAAGTTGTAAATTAATAATGTAATTATATATAATTATTATATATAATAAAATTTTATCAGTTAATATAATTATATGAGTATATAATTATCTTATCAATTAACTTTATTTACTTTTATATCATGAATGATTGAATTTACTTATATAAGTACATAATCATCTTATCAAATTTTTTTTTTGTTTTTAGTATCGCTGAAATAATATTCATTTATTTTTAATTCAAGGCGTAAATAAATATACAAATTAATAATTTAATTATATAGTTTGAAAATAAAAGAAAATTATTTATTGTATTATATGCATGTATAAAGTGATTTAATACTATACTAAATGTATGATTTTTTAGGATATGAAATTCAATTAATTATTTTTCATTATAATAATTGAATTCAACTATTCAGCTATATATGCTAATAAAATGACAAGAGTACCTATTTAAAATGTTTGATAAACAACTTGAATATTAAGCAATACATGAGAGATGTATTTATTCTAGGTGGTGAAACTTTTCACATGAGATATTGTACTCACATCTTAAATCTAATTGTGAAATATGGGTTCAAATGTGCTAGCATTGAAGAATCTATTAAAAAAGTTAGAGATGTTATCAAGTACATTAGAAGTAATCCTCAAAGGTTATATTCTTTTAAAAAATATTGTGAAATAGTAAATATCATATACACAAAAAGTTTGATCATAGATTGTCCTACTAGGTGAAATTCATTGTACTTGATGTTAGATATTGCTTTGGGGGTACTAAAAAGATTTTGATGAGTTGGAGGATATAGATAGCAAGTATTTCATTGAGTTTGTGCCTATTTATTTGACTGAGAGTAATTGAAAACAACTCATAACTCTCACAAAATTTCTGAAAATATTTTATGATGTGACTTGCAAATTGTCTGGATCATTATATTCAACTTTCAACTTGTATTTTCTATAGATTGTGCGTATTTTGAATTTATTGCATTTTTCTCAAATTAGTGATGATGATTTTTTAATGGAAATGAAAAAACAAATACAATCGAAATTTGATAAGTATTGGGGTTCGATTAACATGATGAATGTCATTTTTTTCATAGATATGGTCTTGAATCCTAGATTTAAAATGAAATTTATAGTTTCAAAATACACAGTTTTTTTATGGAGAGTATGAGGCATAGAAATTAGTTTTTAAAGTAACAACTATTTAAATTGATTAATAGAAAACATAAAAAATTGGAAGAGGTTAATCTTAATCAAATTGTAGCCCCACCACATAATTTTGATGAAATTAATGATGATGTTGATGCCTGATTTTTGAAAAATAAGGATAAAAAGCAAGTTGTATCTCAAAGAGATTTGGATGCTTATTTGATTGATAAATTAGTAAAAAATTCTTCTGATTTTGATATTTTGAGTTGGTAAAGGATAAATGAGCTAAATTATCTAATTTTGGCTAAAATTGCTAGAGATGTCTTGGTTATTTATTGCTTGATTGTAACTTCTGAATCGGCTTTTAGCACTGGGGAAGGATTTTAGATAAATTTAGTAATTCTTTAACTCCGATTACAGCAGAAGTTCTCATTTATTGTCAAAACTGTTTAAGATCGACTACACTTTTGACTTTAGAGGCATCAATCGAATAATTTGAAAATGTTGACTTGGATAATTATTATATTCGCGTAATTTTTTTAAAATTTTCTATTTTTTATTTATATTTTTTGGTGATTTAATTATTTTAATTATGTGTTATTCTTTTAAATATTACTTAAGATTCTGAAATTAGTGTCAGCATAATACAGAGTAAGATTATCAAATGTGAATTTTTAAGTAATATATTTTGACTTAAATTTTAATTGTATTTGTTGAGATATTTTAATTGTATTTATTATTATGTGAATTTATTTTGCAAAATTTTAAACTATTGAATTATTCGAAATATCGAATTGTATTGTATTGTTTAGTAACGAATGAACTGAAGAATCTTACTGAATTTTCTTGAATTTTTATTGAACTGTACCGAATTATCCTAAATTTTCAAGACAATACAAATACTTGCTTTTTAAAATATCAAAAATTTTAAGACAATATGAAAATTTATAAATTTTCGAATTGTACTGTACCGTGTACACCTTTACCCATGAGATTCACCAAAATTTCCTTATCTCTATCAACCCTTCCAATATCCTTTTCTCTATCTTCATAAATTCACAACCATTCCAAATAATTCAAATTAACACAACATTAACTTAAATTATTGAAATATGATAGCCTAGAAAAACATTAAACTCAACTTACCCAAAGAAATAAAATTCCTAGGTTGAAATCCATTTTCCTCAAATTCATTCTTCATCTAAAATCACCATTTCTCAACTATAATTAGATAGGAAAATGGCTTCTTCTCATGGGAAACAGTAACAACCCACACTTATAGATTTCTCTAAAGAAATCAAATAACAAAAGGAGAAGGAAAGGGATAAAAATGTTGATGTTGTTGGAGGAGAGACCGAAAAAGAAGAAAAAGAAGAAGAAGCAGCAGCAAATGAAAAGAGAAAAGTGATGCAGGCGGTAAGGGATCAACAACAGAGATGACGATGAAGGCAGAACAAAAAACGAAAGAAAAATCAAGAGAAAAAAAGGAAAAGAGGGAGAGAAAGGAAAAATTCCTCATGAAATGGATGCAAATTTGAACAAAACGCAGCGTTTTGACATCGAACAGGATTTCGAGCCGGTTCAACCCGAGTTTTTTTTGTCTAAATTGAGATTTTTCCGCTTTCAATTTTTTATGTTGGATCAACTCGAATTGCCTGATTCGTGATTCAATCAGTTCCACCATTCGAGTCAAACAAAATTTCAAAACATTGTCTAAAACTTGTAACATCCTTACTATTACAGATCTAAAGATTTAAGCGATTGATCGAAATTTTTTTTCTCATCTTAAAAATCATATACTTAACCAAATAATTCATTGATTATCAATTCTTATCCATAATTTATGTTTAAAATTTCAACTTGTCGCTGACTTATAACTGTCTAATTTTACTATTCATTTTATAAAAATTCGGTAATATAACGACTATAAATTTGTCTAGTCCCCTAAAAAATAAATAATTTCACAATCTTTCAGGGGCATAACAATTCATAAACAATATATTATTTTCATCCATACATTCTACATTTCATTTCAAATATACACAATCCATCAATTACCTGCTAATTACATATTTACATATATACAAATATTATACCAATACAAATCAATTCTTTTACTTCAACAATTACAAATATATACATGCTAATACAAAAAGATATTTCCTAATTATCTCATATTCCTATAAAATTGGTTCTTTTGTGTACTATTCCTCTAGAACCTACACGCAGTAATAACTACGTGCCGATCATTAAATTTGCCTAATGATGACTATAAATTGAAATATTTCTCAAACAAGCATAATTACATTAATTATGCAAAAATTCATTATATTTTCTATCAAAAATACAAATACCAATATTCTTAACAATCGTTTCAATTTATTACCAGTACTTTGGTAAACTTTTCATTTTATTACAAAATTATCCTTTTTACATACTAATTACCAAATTGCCACTAGTTTGCTTATTTTCACTTCATATTCAGTTATTGCTTACAAAATTACCAATTGATACTTATTTTAACTTTTTCATGTAAAATTACATTTTAATTCTTTTACTTTTTAAAAGTTTTTTTGGACTGTTTGTTCACTAAATTACCATTTTACCCTTTCTATTCATTTATTTATCACTTTTACTCTTTACATATAATATTTGGAGAAATTATAGTTTTACCATTAAACTTTTTATTTCTTTTTAATTGGATCTTTTTTCATTATAAACTTCACTTTTAGTTATTTTTTTGTATTTTTAACTTATTCTTATCATTATGCCCATCGTACAATCCTAGCAGAAATTTTCAGATTTGATATATGAGATATGGACCCCAAAGGATCATGATTTCTTATAAAATAGAATATAGAACAGAGAAGATACTATGGAAGATCAGAGATCCTACCATAGCAAAGCAAGTCGCCATAACATGCACTGCAGTATAGGTGTCCCTATGGTTAGCCAATTATAGTCTAAGCTAATATTTGACCGTTTAACTATTACTAAGAGCAAAAATTCACTTAATTTCATTTTACTTTTCATATTTTTAACAGTTTCAATAGTATTTTTTTTGTTACAGAAAATTTATTAGTCAACTTTTTCATTTTTTTTGCAAAGTTTGTGAATTATTTAACAATAATTCATCATTTTCACTTATTTAATGAATTATTTCACAATAATTTAACAAATACATTAGGTACATAATCAAATGCTTTTCTCAAAAATTCTTAAATAATTTTCATAAATTTCACAAAAATTCATGGACACATTAATTCATTTTTATAGTTATTTTATGGCAAAAATTTATCAATATACACAAATTAAGATTAAAGAAAACTAAATTAAGATTAAAAAGAAAACTAAATTGAATGGTTTCATAATTGGTCAAAACTTATTAAAGAGAATTTAGAAACAACAGAAATTAATGATCCAAACAAAAACAAAACAACCATGACCCAAACATGGAAATGCATTCGTAGCTATTATAATTTGATCTACGATTTATGTGTTGTTTGACTGTCTCATTATTCATTCATTGTTGCAGGACATTGCAAAAAATTGGTTGTTTTGTACTTTGCATTTTCTAAATCTCTGGAGGTCAGAAAATTACTTTAATTCATTTTTTTTCTTTTTTCTTTTATATTGCCTTCTAAAATTAAAAAATTTTAGATGGAATTTTGTATGAAGACATGGGAAGATGAGTGCTTTTGTGATGAGAAAGTTCAGAATGTCTTTATCTTGTAACGAGAGAATATGGCAGTTGCGAGGCCGATCAAGCTATTAGACTTACAAAAGGAGTGCCCGGTCAGACTCAGACGTTAGCACTCCGAAACTTAAGCTAGCAATTTGGGAGAAAAAATATTAGAGAGAGATAGAGTCTCAGAAGTTCATTACCCGGTGCCATCATGTTTTTGGCTATATATAGGAGATCTTCGGAGGGGGGGGTACTTGAGTACCTTGGGAGAGATAACTGGCGATCAGAGTAGGTGAGCGGCGATGTGACAGGGAGCAGATGGGAAGCATAGGTGATCACTTGTGTCAGTGGACTGATGAAACGAGTTGTCCCGTCAGTCTAGTCGGATGTCACACTTCTCGATGCTACTTTCCCATCTGTAAATTGTGTCTCTGGGCCACTTTACAAGCCATTTGAGCCGGATCAACTGAGCCTTAGGAAATGTTTTTTCTTTAGTTATCACTTATCCCCCCTCCAATGGGTCCGATCGGACGTGACGTTGTCCTGTTATTCTGGCGGGTTTTTCGAATTTTTGGAGATGCTTAATTCGAGGAGTCATACCCGTCAGTTCCGGGTAACCGTTGTGCATTCAATGTTCGCACAAGGATCAAAGGCGACATTTCATCCGTTTGGCATGCATTTAACACTTGCACGTTTGCCCACGCGTTTGGGACGATGCTTCGTCTTTCTCTATGTACCTTTATTAATTAGAGACATGTGAACGTGCGATGGTCATCCAAGAAAATGTTTGGAGAATTTCAGAAGCTTGGAGCCTATAAAATGGTGGCTTTTGGACGGCTTTGCCTTATTTTCTAACCATCCCTGACAGGGAGATAAAGTTCTTGCTTCGCTCCTTTGGTGAGATTACCTTATTCGAATTACCATACGAGACATCCTCCGCATCTTCTTCTTCTTATGTCGGAGATGATATCAAGCTGTATTGAGCTTGTAGATCGGCGTCTTCTGGAGGTTTACGGGGGTCGTGGGTTCACGGCCCATCTTTTGGACCCCAAGAGAGGAAAGGCGAGTGACATCGCTTTTCAATATGATCTTCTCATAAAAGTATCTGTAATAGTTTGTGCGAGTTCCATGGTGAAGAATAGGGAGACATCTGGAGATGAGTATAGTGTACCATTGATTCGGCATATGGAGGCGTGGCTGCACCATTCAAATATTATGGGGTTCCCTTTTCTCATAGGGAGTCAAAATTTATTTTCTGACCACGCCTCTTTCAGTGTGCTTCAATTTTATACTGTGATCTTGGCCAGATTCTGTGCACAGTCTATTACTTCATCACCAATCGGCCAATTAGCACCAATATATGGACAGCCATCATCATCAAGACTGTCAACACGTTTGGCGACTTACTGCTTTGTGACTGATCGGGTTTAGGCGATGTTGCCGAAGCATAGTTAATCGGCTTAGCTTTCTTTCTCTCTCTTTTTTTTTGAAGTTGATCGTTCTTTTAACTGTATCCTTGTGTTGTAATTTTCATCTTGAGCGAGATTTGTCCCAGATGTAACTAATACAAAGAGATATTATTGTTGAAGCATAAAGATTCCACGTAAAGAGTGCATACTCGTAAATATTGAGCGATAATACTTCCTGAATTCAAATGTGCATATTGGGCATTTCAGCGCCTAACCAATCCGGTCGGTAATCGCCATGTCCGACCGAATGATAGGAATGCATCTTGTATCAAGGCGATAGTTATGTTTCATAATTAGTCCATCGCACGTATGGGCAACCTTTCAAAGTTTTGACTCGTCAGTGGCATTATCGAATTTAGGCATTCATAAGAGAATTGCGCATGGCAAATGGCCTTTCCATCTTTACTTGATTCCGATGCTGCCTTTAATACAAGGAAGTTTCATAGTACGTGCCGACCGGCATATACTCGCAACCGTTTGGTGGAATTCATAGTTTCAGAAGATGTTTTGATTGCCCGGGGGATGGCAAATTGTTATCCATTTGATCGGCGTTGGATAGTCTGATGCTTGAAAGTTTCGGTTGATCGGGGTAAAACGAGACAAACATCCTGCAAAGCAAAATAAAATAACATAAAGGATAAACCCAGAAATGAAAGAAAATCATACCTTTTCGAGGAGGAGAAAAGACGAAAAACATTCTCTTAGCCGGGTGTAGACGACTATGCTTAATGACTCTTGGTCGCTCGGATATTCCCATTGTTTTGGGAATGTCGAAGATCCTGAATCTGCCGGTATTCTGGAGATCTTGTGAAGGGTTTTCCCATGCAATGGCGAATTTCCCAGTTTTGGGTGGCTATCTTTGACGAATATCAAATCAGTCCTTTGTTTGGGGGTCTTGCTGTGGAGACTTTCAAGCTAAACCAAATCCAGCAAATCGTGTCTGGTCATGTCGGCTGTCCTGCATTTATTGTCAACACGTATGTCGAGGTTGGCGCTTATTTTTTCGGGCCGTCATGATGGTTCAAGGACATGTGACGATTATACAACCTTCGAGGCATTCGGGTAGTTTCGAAAATAGTACGGCTATAAATAGGTGGCACTTCTACATAATCCTTGATAAAATTGTGTTTAATTTTCTTCACAGGATCCGTTTTACTCTTTTTCGCACAAAAGGTCGCTTCATACTTCCAAGGATTTGGAGATCACATTACTCGAGTAAGTGAGCGACTTCCATTGTTTAATTTTCTTCATTTTCTCTGAATATATAATTCATTGCATGCTCGAAAAATATTCCCGATTCTGTGGATGAGTAAGGATTAATGCTCCGCTCAAAATCTTATTGTAAGAAGAATTGTTTACCGCTTTATCTTTGCGTAAAGTGCGGATGGACAAGTTGGTGTGGGTCATTCGATCGGACGTATTTACTATCCCCAAGGAACTAATATTCTGGCCAGTATTTGCCAAAGTTGATGCTGTAGTCGCAGGAGAATATACGACTTTGATGTTTCCTTCTGACACTCCCTCTTCTTCTTCCCCCCCCCCCTTTTTACATAGTTACAGGTGCGATGGCTAAAGGAGACGATCTCATTAAATGGCTAGCCGATCGAGCTAAAGCAAAGATGGAAGCGGATCGTGCAACTAGCGAAGAAAAGAAATTTAGAAAGAGAAGACTTGCACTTCTTTCAGAAGCACAAGCATGTAAGTCTTCCTCCAATGATCCGGCGTGCCGTTTCGACCGGAGCAGTCCGGTATCTGCCATGGCCTAGATTTCCTCAAGGGGCCAACATTCCTTACCAGGCCTTACGCTAAAAGATAAAATTAGCGTGGAAGGGGAGCATCCTGCACCATCACAAGCGGGGTCGATGGAAACTAGTGCGCCTTTAAAGGGCGAAACTGCTAAAAAGAATGTTGAAGGCGAAACTAATAGAGAATTTATGGAGCCGGCAATCGTTGGGGATGTTAGGGTTGCTGCCAAAGACAAAGGGCCCTGTCGGGACGAACCTCGCAAGAGTACTACTATAAGGTTGTCTGAAAGACGTGCTACGTCATTGGGAGAGACTTTAAAGGGCCAATTTGGCAAAAACTGGTCTATCAGTGATAGAGCAGTCGCCAGCTATTTGTGCCAAAGCATGCTTCAAGAGGATGATTTTATGACAATAGGAGATCCTGATAGGCTGTCCCAAGAGCACAACTTCTTTCAATGGCAGAGCCTGGAGGTAATTCCCGAAATATTTATTCTCAAATAGATATATATTTTGTCATACCCCGTCTTCTTGGTTTCTCGATCTCTTATTTGTCTAATTTACAGTTGGTAAAAAGGGGTTTACGCTTGCATGGCATAGCCAATTTTTGCAAAAAGAAGTGGGAAGATTCTGATCGAGCTAGGAAGGAGGCGGAGGTCAAATATGATTGGCAATAGAGGAGTTTCTATCTGCTCAATCAGAAATTGAGAGGCTGAAAGAAGAGTCTGCCCAACTTTTTCGGAACCTAAAATCTCGGCAAGAGGTGGATCGTCTCCAAAGCAAGATAACTCGTTTGTCTGCTGAATGTTCCGAAGTTAAGTCCGAGCAGGATTCACTGCGAGCTACTGTGGAGCGGGCGGCATCACATAGAAAACCGTTCAGGGAAGGGCGTTCTGCCTAAAGACCTCCATGAGAAATAAATGTTTTCTTTCTAAACTGATTTTTATCTAAAAGAATGGGCCGAGCATCTCACCCTTTTCTCCTTTCACCATGAACGGTGATGGGATTCTTTAGGACTTTTCTCTGATTGAACGCCAGTTTAGAGATCAATTTTGTTGCTTGTAACTCTTTTTAAAAAAAAAAAACATTGGAGCCTTGTACATGCTTTACTAAGGCCATTGCGGAGCTTTTCCTGCAAAATATAGAAACATAGCTGTTGCTATAAAATATATAATGAAGCTTCCTCTCATCAACATTTGTGAGTTTTTCCCGATTCAAGAGTCATTCATAAGGTCATTCGAGGGAATACCAAAGAGACTCGCATGAATTATTCGTGGAGAATATACAATTATTGAAAAATACACCCTGAATGTCGATTTAATTTTTCCAATATTGAAGCGCATGATTCTGTCGAGTATCGACAATTATTTCATTGTATTGCAATGATAGATCGTTCACTTACCTATCGGTAGGAGACCTTGTCTCACGTTTTCGATGGCGGGAGTCCGATCGGAGAGCCGATGGATCGCTCGCTCACCGATCAGTAGGAGATCTTGTCTCACATTTCCAATAGTGAGGGATCCGATTTGGAAGATGATGGATCCCTCTGCATATATTGTTCCGCTTTGGGCCGAAGTCCTCACGGTTTTGTTTCTGGGATGCTGCCCTAAAAGGCCTATACGTTTATCATAAAGGACCTTCTTATCTCACGCTCGGGATAGACATCGAGCTTTAAGTGTCATGGAAAACCTTATTCTTGTAAGTTTCCTATTTTGGGAGCTGCCCTTTTGGAGAATTTTGACTTTTGGAGTTGCCCGCTTATGGGGAGTTACCCTCTTTGGATGTTTTCAACTTTGGGAGTTACCCGTTTATGGAGAGTTACCATCTTTGAATGTCTTCAACTTTGGGAGTTACCCGCTTATGGGATTTACCCTCTTTGGAGGTCTTCAACTTTGGGAGTTACCCTCTTTGGAGATCTTCAACTTTGGGAGTTACTCGCTTATGGGGAGTTACCCTCTTTGGAGGTCTTCAACTTTGGGAGTTACCCGCTTATGGGGAGTTACCCTCTTTGGAGGTTTTTAACCTGCAAATAACTTTTTTGCAATTTAGTGTGCAAATAATTTTATTAATATTTACCTTTTGGTGATGGAGGGTCTTCTGACCTGATCTGCTTTTGGCGGATGCTTATTTTAGCCGCTCGCGGCAGCAACATTCTCATTGTTGGCATTAACAATCATCCGATTCATTCCTGGGTACAGATGTTGTAGCTTTACGAGTTTTCAAGGTCTTTGCTTCGAATCTCCAATAGCAAAGTGATTTGATTCTTTTGGCCAGTTTGTTAGGAAACAAATAGGTTTTCTTGAACAAAGATTATCAAACACGCATGAAATTAAGCACATACCTTTTGTTTTTAGGTTGTTTTTGTTTTTATGGAGGCACTCACTTTGTATGCATAGTGACGCCGGGGTTTTGGATAGCTTTTACATGTTGCTACTTCCCCTTCTTTAGGGCACGCTTTATTAAGATCTGTGAAGTCAACGCACATTCGCATCTTTCCCGATTTCTTTTTGACCAAAACAACCTTGGCTAGCCATTCGGGGTAGTCGACTTCTCGGATCGTCCCTACTTTCAGCAACTTGTCTACCTCCTCGAAGATGAATCTTCTTCGATCGGAAGCATGCATTCGCAACTCTTATCTGACCGGCGTGTAAGCTGGGTCTACGTTGAGTTTGTGGGTAATCACATCGGGGTTAATCCCGATGATGTCTTCCGATTTCCAAGCGAAAGAAGCCTGGTTGATCATCAGTACTTGCATGACCGCTTCTTCGACTTCTGCGTTCATGCTGGTGCCGATTCGGATTGCTTTGCCCTCTGCGAGCATCCGAGTTTTGACTTCTTCTGCGGAATCCATTCTTGGCTCTTCCGCTTGCTCAAGTCGTTCTAGGCCTGGTTCTACTAGCATAACCTCTTTATGGTGCTTGATCATGGCTATATAAGCTTTTCTTGACGCCTTTTGGTCGCCTCTCAATATGGCGACGCCGCCTCTGGTCGGAATTTTCATTACCATGAAGCGGACGCTAGTGACTGCTCCTGTCTGAAATAACAAAAGCCTGCCAAATATGGCGTTATAAGCAAAAACCATATCGATAACCATAAACGTTACCTTGCAGGCGTGGGCGAGAGCCTCCTTACCAAGCTCTACAAACAGTTCGACTGACCCTGCTACTAGCATCGTGGCGTTACCCAAGCCGATCAATGGCGTGGTGTTTGGTTTAAGCTCCTCAACCGGCAGCCCCATTGCTCTGTAAGCTTGGAGGGTGAGTATATTAACTGCGCTCCCGTTATCCACCAATATCCTTTTCACGTCAAAATTATTGATCCGTGCCCTGACAACAAGGGCATCTTCATGAGGGAACATGATGTCCTGTGCATCTTCACAAGATATGGTGACTGAGGCCGGTTGTTCAGAAGCTTGGGAGACATAGACGCCTTTGCCTTTTCTTTTTCTGGAGAGTTCTTCTCCATACGATGATCCGCCAATGATCATATTTATAATACCGGTGTAAGGTCGGCGAGGGTCTGCATTTTTTGGTTTTCTCCTCTCATCGTCATCGTTGTCGTCATCAGAATCATCTCTCCTATGATCTGATTGCTTAAAGGGGGTCGCTTCTCGCGCTGGACCCACAAACCTCTTGAGGAAGCCTTTTTGCACCAGTCGTTCAATTTCTTCTTTCAGCTGGTGACACTCGTCGGTCGTATGACCAACATCTCTGTGAAATTTGCAATATTTGCTATGGTTCCGAGTTCGTCTGCTCTTCTCTTCCATTTTCTTGGGCCAGTTTACCCTTTGGTGGTTCTCCTTAATCCACATCAGCAATTGCGCGGGATTGGTATTAAGTGGAGTAAAGGGCCGGGAGTGAGCTCGATCGGACCTCGATCGCTCTGCTTCCTTTCTCTTTCCAAGACTCCTTGAAGTGGAGGGTCGTTCAGGGCTTCTTGTAAGCCGTTCTGAAGTCGAAGCCCGATTGAACGCCCGTTCGTCCGGATGCTGTAGTCTATCTAAGACATTGCTTCTCCTGGCCCGGTTGGATCTTAGTGCGTCATCTAGTTGAATATGTTGTTTTGCCCTTTCCATCAGGTCGGAGAAGCTGTTCGGCAGCCTTGTTGTGATTGACTCAAACAATGGCCTATCACTGGTGCCGTTAGCCAAAGCAGTGGACGCCATTTCCACGCTCACGTTCCTTACTTCCGATATCGTGGCTTGGAATCTGTCAACATAGCCTCGGAGACTTTCATCTGCCCTCTGATAGAGGTTACACAGATCGCTCACGGACTTTGGGGCCCTTGTCTACACGATGAATCGGGTGATGAATAACTTCTTTAATTGTCTGAAAGAAGTGATCGACCCCTGTGGGAGCTCGTGGAACCACGTGAGAGCGTCTCCCCCCAATGTAGTGGGGAATATCTTGTAGGCGATCCTCTCATCGTAGGTGTATACCTACACTTTTGTTAGATACTCGGCAAGATGTGTAGAGGGGTCAGTTTTACCTGTATACCGCTCCATTATCACGTCTCGCCATCTGGGAGGTAACTCCGATTTCGTGATTTTCCTACAAAATGGTGAGGCCGTATTGTTGTAAGTGTGATCCTCGAATGCTCCCTTCTTGGAGCTTGTCAACCCGAACTGCTTGAGTTTTTGCTTGAACCACCTATCCTCTTTACTCATGGCGGCTGGGGCAAGTTCATCCCTTCGTCCCCTTGTGCGACTACGATTGGGGGTGCACATAAAAGATAGGTCGTCCTCGATGGACGATGTAGATCGTCTGCTGGGAACATAGGAGGAGTCCCTGCTCGAGGACCCTACGCCTTTTCTTTTGTCGTACCTATCTGGAGTGCTAGCTCTTATTCTCCTGCTATCTTGAGCTCTAGGTTCATTAAGGGAAATCCCCTTGTTCCTTCTTCTTCCAAGGTCTTCGGTCATATAACCCGTTTCGTGACTTCTTTCGTAAGTTCTGGGCATCTTCCCCTTTTTCAGGGTTTGAACTATGCTTTTGGTAAAGTCACTGAGGATGGCGCGCATGTCCCTAATGGTGACGGGGGTATCCTCTGGCCGTCGCATGGCGGCGTTGTCAAATTCTGGTAGAAGGTCGCCTCTAATAGGGGACCTGGGAGACTCCTCTCTTCTCTTCGAGGGCCTTGATCTGCCCTCGCTATGATGATTGCGCTCCCCTGAAGTTCCATGCTCATTAGATCTTGAACCTGCCATTTCGCTCTCAACGAAAGCACCAAATGATAAAGCTCATAATGTCTTTATCTTGTAACGAGAGAATACGGCAGTTGCGAGGCCGATCAAGCTATTGGACCTGCAAAAGGGGTGCCCGATCGGACCCAGGCATTAGCACTCCAAAGCTTAAGTTAGCAATTTGGGAGAAAAAATATTAGAGAGAGATAGAGTCTCAGAAGTTCATTACTTGGTGCCATCATGTTTTTGGCTATATATAGGAGATCTTCAGAGGGGGGTACTTGAGTACCTTGGAAGAGATAACTGGCGATCAGAGTAGGTGAGCGGCGATATGACAGGGAGCAGATGGAAAGCATGGGCGATGACTTGTGTCAGTGGACTGATGGAACGAGTTGTCCCGTTAGTCTGGTCGGATATCGCACTTTCCCATGCTACTTTCCCATCTGTAAATCGTGTTTCTGGGCCGCCTTACAGGCTGTTTGAGCCGGATCAACCGGACCTTAGGAAATGTTTTTTCTTTAGTTATCACTGGTTGAATGCATATCTACGTACTTTCTCTAATTTTTATACAATCAATCAGGTTTTTGAGAAACACTAATGGAATCAATTATATTTTCTTTTAAAAGCTTCAATATTCTCAATTACTGCAGATTTGTGCTATCCTATCATCTTTCTAACCATAGTCGATATGCTTGTTGTTTCACTCGAGGGCATGAGCAAATATTTGCCTCTTTCAAAACACAATTTGCAAAAATGGGATAATGTGCTGTGCTAGTGGCTTATGTACAAGAATAAAGCAAATTCTAATGTAAGCAAGTTTCTCACAAGCAAACTATCAAACATTTTAATAGCTATCAAAGCATTAAAAACAAAACATGAAAATAACCATTAGCATTCTGAAATAAATAATAAAAACAAACATGAAATTAACTATATTAGATTAGAACAATGAAAAATAAAAATCAAATTTTGAATTCACCTGTAAGAAAGGAGCGACTTGTGTTGATATTGACAAGAGATGAACACATATGGCAGACCTTCAAACTCGGTGAAAGTTACTGTAGAAGAGAACGTAAACAAAGTGAAAGGAAAAAGGGATTTGGGAGGACAGAGGAGACGTGGGAGAAAATGTGAGATAAAAGGGTTTTTAAAAAAAGGGTAATTTTTAAAATTGGGAATTTAGAAAACAAGTTATTTTTTGTAGAGGAAAATAATGGGATATTTTTGGATATGGGTTAATTATTTGGAGCATTTGTGAGTTTGAAATCCAAAGGTGCAAGAGCCCATTATTTGAATAGAGAAAGACTGCTGGTCTGCTGCTTATCGGCAGTGACTTGCGTGAGTGCTAGTGCTGGATTGAAATTAATACTCCTCCATAGGCGGATTCAGTTGTATTAATATTAAAGTCAGAGTAAACAAAGAGAATGAGCGGAGAAGGTAAGGTGGTGAGCGTGACCGGAGCATCCGGTTACATAGCCTCTTGGCTTGTCAAGTTGCTGCTTCAACGTGGCTACACTGTCAAAGCTTCCGTTCGTGACCTAAGTCAGTTTTCTGCTCTTATCTTAAACCTGGCTTCATTTCCCTTTTGTTACTCTATAATTTTAAAGTTTCATTTTTTTAATTGATTATTTAAGGTCTTTTTGATTTTAAAGTTCTTGGTTTTCAAGAAATCTGATAATTTAGAATTCTAAAGATCCAACTGCTTTAATTTTGTAAGTTCTGTTGGTGATATTGTTAGAAAGAGCTTTTATCAATTGAAGCTAAATCTTGGCAAAAGGGAACTTTCCAAGGTTTGTTTGAGGTTAATATTTGGTCTCTATTGTTTGATACCATTTTGAAGATAAGCAAAAAAGGGAAAAACAGAGATAGATCAAAATAGGATAAAATTTCGTAGGAATATTCATTAGCTACATCTCAGAGCTATTATGCCAGCCGCTAAAGCAAGAGAGAGGGTGTTTTTTTATTGCCTAGACATGGTGATATATCTGTTTCCATATTATTGGAGTTCTTTTGTGATATGGTTCAGATGATGCAAAGAAAGTTAATCATTTGCTCACACTTGATGGAGCTAAAGAGAGACTGCACTTGTTCAAAGCAGACTTACTGGATGAAGGATCTTTTGATGCTGTGGTTAAGGGATGCGAATGTGTTTTTCATACAGCCTCTCCATTTTATTTAAATGCAACCAACCCACAGGTAAACTCTTTCGTCCTATCATTACAAATTTGTGTTTTTGTTTCAAAAGTTGTTGACATTTTGTAACCCAAATTGTCAAATTCCACCATGAACCAAAATCATAATTCCTTAAGGCCTTGGTGATATTTTTAAGAGGTGTAGCGTTCAAAAATTTCAAGGGAGAACGTTCTTGTACAAGCTTATCACTCGATAAGCTGATTCAAATATGATTTTCCACTTTGAATTACTTTTCCTGTCCATTTCTTGCTGGTCACATTGGGGGAATTTCTAATACTTCTTGAGCTACTTATCAATTTTGCTTGATCATTATATGGGCTAAATTAGCTGTATTTTTTCTATTCCTTTGATATAATCCAGAATTCATGATTGATGCCAACACTATTAGGTTCAGGTTTTGACTTGGTGAAACCCAGCAGCTGGATCCAACTACATGCTTTTCATTTGCCTAATGTCATAAAAGAACCTCAATCAGCTGATGATATTCTTGTTTTTATTTTTGTTATTTCAGGCAGAACTTATTGATCCTGCATTGAAGGGGACACTTAATGTCCTTAGATCTTGCACAAAGATTCCTTCGCTCAAAAGGGTGGTTGTAACATCATCCATGGCAGCAGTTGCGTTCAATGGAAAACCTCTGGCTTCCGACGTAATAGTTGATGAGACTTGGTTTTCAGATCCTGATTTTTGTGAGAAGGCAAAGGTTTGTAGGAAGTGTTAACTTATTAAAAGTGCTTCCATTTTGGGAACCTTTTCACTCAAAACTGCAGAAGAGGATCTTGCCAGAATTTTATGAATGCAATTCATGTGATTTTGGTGCACATATGAACTTGAGCCACTTGTCTCTCTTGTTTTATTCTGAAAGTATGCTGGTTATTTCTATTTTTTGTTTTAACTTTATTTGGATTTATTGCATAGCATGTTTTATTTATTGACAGCAGACACATCAGTTTGCTTGCTGGACATAATTTCTTCTTCCACGTATGTATATCTTCGACTAAATGTTATCATTCTTATCAGCTGTCTTACATGCTCTCCAAGACTCTGGCAGAAGAAGCTGCTTGGAAGTTTACAAAAGATAATGGAATGGATATGGTTGCAATAAATCCTGGACTGGTGATTGGTCCTCTCTTGCAGCCAACTCTAAATACCAGCACGGACTCAGTTCTGAAACTTATCAATGGTATTCTTTTCGCCTTGGTAAAACTATAATTCATCTCCTCACATGTAAATCAATTTTTTGTGTAGACATTTTGATGACTTTATTCCTAGCTAATTTTAAGTTTGGTTAATCTCTACATACAAAATTAAACAGAATTAACACCCAATTGGTGAACATAAACGAAATATTTCAATCTAAGCAACAAATAAATATAAGCTTTTGGATAGAGCTTTGTCAAAAATCAGACATGCACTAGGATTTTCTATTTTGAGATATCTGATTGTGAACCCTTTCTCCTATCCTTTTGTCATTCCAGTAACTATTTTTAGCCATGCTGAAATAACAGACTGGATTTGTGTCTAATTAATAAGTGCTACTATCTTCTCTTGAATATAACTCCACTTGTGGGCCACTTCATTGTCTTCATTTCCATTTTACTAGTTCATGCATTGCAATTTTTTCTTTAAATATTGTACTTCTATGCATTGTGATATATATTATAGATATTTGGATGCAGAAACTTGTTTAGATGCCCAGCAATAAAGGCTGGAGTATATTGTGCAACTCTCCAATATATATAAGATGGTACAGAAACTAACTTATAATAATTAGAAACAACTATCTAACAGCATGCACTTTTCCACTTTCCATCAATTTTAAGTGGATTATCAAGTGTATATATGTCAGAATCCAATTTCCTGTACAAATTACTGAAGTTAACTGTTGGTAGGATTAGAATTTGAAATCTATTCAATATCAAGAAGCAACATGTTAAAATAAGGCCCAAATTATGTATGTAGAAACCAAACAACAAACATGTTATTTGTAGTTGAGATTATATCTGATGCAAGCAGTTGACATTTCCTGATGCAGGTGCAGAAACATATCCAAATACCACATATAGATGGGTCGATGTTAGAGATGTTGCCTATGCACATATTTATGCCTGTGAGAATCCTTCAGCTTCTGGAAGATACTGTTTAGTTGGAACAGTTATACACGTTTCTGAGGCTGTAGAGATATTGCGCAAGCTTTACCCTGATCTTAGCCTTCCAAAAGAGTAAGTTTATTAGTGGACATGCAAAGTTGCTTCATGCTTATATGGTGAAGATATAGTACTGATTATCTGGCTATATGGTGGAAATGACAATTTCGTTAGGTTTTCTTGTTGGTGACTCCTGGTTAAGGTGTGTAGCTTTAGGTTGACAGCTAGAACTAAACTTGAAATGATGTCTGTTTGGCATAAATTCAAATAGATAACATCAGAAATACTTTTCTAGCTAATTGGAGTGAGATTTAGTTGAGGCTAGACTCCAGAGAGATGTTATGTTCCTACTATTCTGCTTTTTATACTATTTTCTGCATAGATCTTCACATACTTTTTGATGTGCAATTTCAAGCTCATGAAGTTAATTTCTGCAACTGCTAAATAACTGGAAGTATGGCCCAAAGACTATGACCTTTGTTAATTTATTAAGATTTTCTATATACTCCATTAGTTATGCTGTAATTTATGGGATATTTTTGTATTTTTTATTAACAAGGAATGGCTGTCCTCAGCAGTTGTTATGTATTACATTTGTCTTTTTTTTTTTTGGTAATATTTTCCCGTATAAAAAAAAACCTAAATGAAATGAACTTCCAGTATGGTGGAGTTTTTCCATATTTTGAGTCTTTGTTTTATGTTATAAGAGCAGAGCACTAACAAATGGTATCGGAGCTTCAATTCTTAAGGGTCCTGTAAGATGGTGAGTGAATTTTCTTGTGAGTGTTTGTAAGGTGAGTGATCAAACATCATAAAGAGTGGCAGATATGGCTTCTAACAGTTCACTAGGGACGGGTCCTCCTGTATTTACAGGTGAAAATTATCACATCTGGGCAATCAAGATGAAAGCATACTTGAAAGCTCAGAGTTTATGGGATGTGGTGGAAAATGATACTGAACTACCAGCACTAAGAACTAATCCAACTTTAGCTCAAATGAAGAAACATGAAGAAGATGTAGCACGAAAGCCAAAAGCATTAACTTGCTTGCATTCAGCCTTGTCTGATGTAATCTTCACAAGGATTATGGCTTGTGAAACTTCTAAGGAAGCTTGGGATCAGTTGAAGGCAAAGTTTGAAGGAAGTGAAAGGGTGAAATAGGTGAAACTCTTAACACTTAAAAGAGAGTTTGCAATGTTAAGAATGAAGGATAGGGAAACAATAAAGGAGTATTCTTCTAAACTCCTTGACATTGTAAACAAAATGAGGTTGCTTGGAGAAGATTTTGCAGATCTGAAAGTCGTAGAGAAAATGTTGATGAGCCTGCCTGCAAAATTTGAATCAAAAGTATATGCAATAGAGGAGTCTTGTGACTTAAACACACTCTCTGTTACAGAGATGATTAGCAAATTCAAGCATATGAACAACGATCTAAGGTGCGAGATGAAGAGGTGATTGAAGGTGTACTTCAAGCAAGGCACAAAGGAAAATCAGCTGCAAAGGAACGGAAGAAAGATGGCGGAAACAAGTCTGGAAAAGGTAAAGCTCCATTGAACTCCAAGGAACCAGAAAAATAAAAAAAATTTCCTATTTGCAAGTTCTGTTAAAGGGATAATCATCTTGAAAAGGACTGTTGGTTTAAAGATAAAGGGCCAATTCAATGTAGATTATGCAAAAAGATGGGCCACATAGAAAGAAATTGCAAAATAAAGCAAAAAAAAAAAAAACCTGGAACAACCACAGCCACAGGCAAATTTCAAACATGAGCAGGGGGAGGCTGGTGATAGATTGTTTATGGCATCATGTTCAAATAAAAATTGCAGCGATCAAATTTGGTTCATTGATAGTGGTTGCACCGGTCATATGTCTAAGGATGAAAGTATGTTTTGTAACTTAAACAGAACTATCAAGCCTAAAGTAAGGTTTGGAGATGGGAGGGTTGTTGAAGCACAAGGAAAGGGTTCAGTAAAGGTGCATACTAAACAAGGTATTAAATATATTAATAACGTTTTATTTATACCTTGTCTTGCACAAAATTTGTTGAGTGTTGCACATATGCTCATAAATGGATATTCACTTAATTTTAAAGGGAAATTCTGCTTCATTTATGATCAATTTAATTGTTTAATAGCAGAGGTTGTTATGCTTGATAGGAGTTTTTCCATAGATTGCCATGAGATACATGATAAGGTTAATTTTATTGCTAAGGATGACTCTTTGCTTTGACATAGAAGATATGGACACTTCAATTTTGCAGCTTTGAAAAGCATGCAATCTAAGAGTTTAACAAGAGATTTGCCTGAAATCTCCAAGGTTGATGAAGTTTGTGATTCATGCCAGTTTGGAAAGTTGCATAAGATGTCTTTCCCTGCTAAAGCTTCATGGAGGGCCAGTGAGAAGCTTGAATTTGTTCATATAGATGTTTGTGGACCAATGAGCACAGAATCACTCAGTAGAAACAAATATTTTGTGCTCTTTATTGATGATTTTTCAAGAATGGCATGGGTGTATTTTATAAACAGTAAATCACAAGTATTTTATGTGTTCAAAGGGTTCAAGTCTAAGGTTGGGACTCAAAGTGGTTGCAAGTTAAAGTGATTAAGGTTTGACAATGGAAAGGAGTACATTTCCAATGAGTTTGATAAGTTTTGTGCAGAAATAGGAATCAGTCATCAGTTGACGGTTCTTGACTCACCTCAACAAAATCGAGTTTCAAAAAGGAAAAATAGAACAGTAGTGGAAATGGCAAGAAGTATGATGGCCGATAAGAAAATGGCCTTGAGTTTTTGGGCAGAGGCAGTAAATATTGCTGTATTTTTGTTAAACAGATTACCTTCAAAATTTTTTGTGGGAATAACTCAAATTGAAGCATGGAGTGGTGTCAAACCTATTACCAAACACTTGGAGCTCTTTGGTTCAATATGTTAAATGCATATTCCAACTGTGAAAAGAACCAAACTGGATCACAAGGCAGAATAAGGGACTTTTTTTGGGTTATGCAAAATTTTCAAAAGGTTATAGGGTGTACAACCTGCAAACTCAAAAAGTTACACCGAGTAGAGACATTGTGGTAGATGAAGACTCATATTGGAATTGGAAAAAAGGTTATGTGGACAAGGATGATCGGTGGAAAAGAAGTTCATCACTTCCAGCTTTACAAGAAAAAGATTCAGCAGTTGAAGTTGATAAAAATGAACCCAATGACTCCTCAACGGACTCACTTGTTCTCAAGACAAAATCTTTTTCTGAGATTTATGAAAGATGTAATTATATTGCAATAGAGCCAAGCTCTTTTGATGAAGCTACCATGTATAAGGAATGGAGAAAAGCTATGAAGGAAGAAATGGAGATGATTGAGAAGAACAACACCTGGTGTCTTGTGGACAGACCAAAGTGCAAGAACATCATTGGTTTAAAGTGGGGTATTTAGGAAAAAATTAAATCTAGATGGTTCAATACACAAGCATAAGGTTAGATTGGTTGTTAAAGGGTACTCACAGCAAGCTGGTATTGATTATGGTGATACTTATGCACCAGTTGCAAGATATGAAACCATAAGACTTCTTCTAGTTTTGGCAACTCAAATGAGATGAAAAGTGTTCCATTTAGATGTCAAATCTACTTTTCTTAATGGTTAATTAGAAGAAGAGTTATTTGTAGAACAACTAGTTGATTTTGTGGTTAATGGTAACAAAGACAAAGTGTATAGATTGAACAAGGCATTGTATGGCCTTAAACAAGTTACTAGAGCTTGGTACAGCAAGGTTGATTCACATTTGATGAAATGTGGTTTTGTGAGGAGTGAAAATGAAGCCACCAAGTATGTTAGAAAGCTTAATCCAGTCAAATTGCTGATTGTATCTATCTATGTAGATGATATGTTGGTGACAGGAAATGATGTTGAATTGATAAATGAATTTAAGAAGGAAATGGAGTCTTTTTTCGAAATGTCAGATTTGGGGCATATTACTTACTTTCTAGGAATGGAAATTAGCCAATTCAGCTCGGGCATTTTCATTTTTCAAAGAAAGTATGCTTTGGATTTGTTAAAAAAATTCAAGATGGAGAGAAGCAAATCAGTTGCAACTCCATTAGCGGATAATGAAAAGTTTTCTAAGATTGAGAAAGGGAATGATGTTGATCCAAGTTATTACAGAAGTTTGGTGGGAAGTTTATTGGATTTGACGTCTTCTAGACCAGATTTGATGTATGTTGCAGGTGTATTATCAAGGTATTTGAAGGAACCGGGTCAAATTCACTTAGGTGCAACAAAAAGAGTATTGAGATACATTAAAGGGAATGCAGATTTTGGTATTTGGTATACAAGAGTTGATGAAGGAAAATTAATCGGATACTCAAATAGTGATCGGGCTAGGTGTCTTGATGATATGAAGAGCACCATTGGTTATGTGTTTTCAATGGGGTCTGGAGTATTTTCCTGGCTATCCAAGAAGCAAGATGTAGTGGCACAATCTACTGCAGAGGCAGAATACATTGCCACTGCTTTTGCAGCAAATCAAGCTCTATGGTTGAGGGAAATGTTAAAAGATCTTCATCAAACTCAAGAAGGTGCTACTGTAATAATGGTGGACTATTAGTCTGCAATAGCTATGGCCAAAAATCTAGTTTATCATGGACGTACAAAGCACATTAATGTAAAATTTCATGCTGCAAGGCAAGCAGAAAGGGAAGGGACTTTTCAACTTGTTTACTGCAAATCTGAAGAACAGTTTGCTGATATTATGACGAAAAGTCTTTCAAGAGGAAGATTAGAATTTTTGAGAACTAAACTGGGAGTATTGAAGAAAAATCTTAAGAGGGAATGTTAATTTATTAAGATTTATCTATATATTCTATTAGTTATGCAGTAATTTATGGGATATTTTTGTATTTTGATTAACAAGGAATGACTGTCCTTATTTTAAGGATCTAATTCACTTTAAAGTCAGCAGTTGTTATGTATTAGGTTTGACTTTTTTTTTTGTAATATTTTTCCGTATAAAAAAAAACCTAAATGAAATGAACTTCCAGTATAGTAGAGTTTTTCCATATTTTGAGTCTCTGTTTTATGTTATAAGAGCATAGCACTAACCTTACAAAAATTTAATTGCATAACCTGTTTATTTTTTGTAAGATTGTGCCTCTGTTAATAACAAAACATTGTTTGTGCATGTTTAATTCACCGCAGATGTGCAGATGACAAGCCACCTGTAACAAAATATCACGTGTCAAAAGAGAGAGCAGAGAGTTTAGGTGTCAAGTTTACTCCTCTTGAGGTAAGTTTGAAGGACACGGTTGAAAGCTTGAAGGAGAAGAAATTATTTAGGTTCTGACGTGCAAGTTGGCAAAAGAAATCACATATCTGCTTCTGTTAGCCATTCTCGATTCATATGGTAATGTGTAAGAATTTGACCTGGTAAACAATTGCCTGAGCAAGCAGATACATAAGGGTGCCATTTGGTTTTCAGGTGTGCTAATTGCTATTTATGCATAACAAATAGGTGAACCATAATATATGTCATAACTAAACATTAAAGACTGAATAGATGTGGTTTTCCCTGTACACTTCAACGATGTTTGTTATTGTTGGATCTGTATAAACACGTTTAAGCAAGCTGCATTTTCTTGGATAGCCCCCTGAAATTAAAGAAGCAAATGGATGGTGATGCCTCTTGTAAATTTGTAATTCAAACAGCTCTTAACACGAGGATGTCGTCCCAGCTTTTATTAGACCCAAGGTGAAGAAAAAATTAAATGCAAGGGCTGGCTTATGATGTTGGAATTTCCACAAAAATTGAACACATCATAAACGATGTGAACGTGATCGAATGTAGGTACGTTGTGTGGCCACATTTAATTTAATGGCTGGTCCAGCTCTTACTCCAATGAGGTCACACAGTTAATGCCACTGTTACTAATTTGAAAAGTACTTTTGAGCTTAATTTAGTCAAGAAAATTTATTTCTGAAATTTTTCTGCATATTTTATAAATTTAGATTCAAAGTATGGTTTAGGTTTCTTAATGCCATATAATGTATTTTTCCATTTTATCTTTTACCGGTGAAGATGCCCTCGAGTGGTTTTGGCTTATCAGGACGAGTTGAGTGACGAACCAAAGTCTTTAGAGACGAGACCAAGTTGGAGCAGCAGTAGCACACCTTGAACATACCATGCAAGCCATTTCCACCTTCAGGGCGATGCTGAGAATTTGAGGTAGCTTCAATTGATAATGGAGAACATTTGACATTTTGTTTCGCAGGTCAGATACATAATTCCTAATTATAATTAATTTTTAAGCCATAAATAACAATTTTATCCAAGATTTTTCAAACCCAGATAAAAAGTTGCAATGCAAGGTTTCCCCGGATCCAACTTAACATTACCCTACAACATTGAACCCAAAATTTCATTACCCTTGCAAGCCATAACAAACAAAACAAAATAACAGTATTATGTGCCACTGGGAATCATATAGATGCTATATTGAGTTGCTAGGGCCATGGCTTCTAAGACACACATATACCAACAGGAACTATACACTGAATATACATAGATAACTTTCCAATAGCAGGCCACATCAAAGGATGCCAGGCATCACGGCCCACTCAGGATTGACCCTGACTCTCCACTGCAAGAAAACCAAGACAAGTACTCATCCCAATCAGTTGGTGGAGTAACCCTCTTCCGTATCAAAATTTCAACAGTTGGGCATCTTCTCTTCCTACCCCCTCGTGGCCTTGACCTGAACTGCTGATCGCTCTCTTCAAAATCACCCTGAGGCAGTTCGGACCGGTGTGTCAGTCATTTTTAGCCTTTTATAGGAAAGCTTCAAAACACACAAGCAAAGCTTATTTTTTAAAGATCCAACAACAACACTTACAGGTAAAAAGATGTGACACCCAGATTTCTCATGTCCATCTCTAACATGCTTGTAGGCAAATCTCTTATTACAACCTGCAAACCCACAGGCAAAAGGCCTGGCTTCAAGGTGAACAGCTTTCACATGCTGAGTAAGATTAGTTTTCTGGATGCAAAAATAAAATGTGACAGATTAGTAGCTAAATCAGGAATCTAACTACCAATAAATAAATGAAGTACAACAAAGAAGGGAAAATCTTACAGTAGAAAATGTATGGCAGCAATCCTCAAAATGGCATTTTATTCTCTCCACTGAACTATCAAGTGTTTCATGGGTCCGCATATGTCTCTTTAAGTTCTTCTTCAGCTGTGTTGTCTTACAGATATCACATGTTACATATCTGTGGCATGACTGGATGTGCGCCCTAAGGCACTGACTATTGGAAAAATGTTTCATACAGCCTGGTTCTGCACATATTGCCTCCCCTATGTCCAGCTTAACTGCATTATAGCAAGCATATCCATTAAAGATTCAAATATCAAAACATTGCCAAGCTTTCAAATCAGACATACTTTTCATCATTCAAGAAAATGTCAAATGGATAATCAACATGAGACAAACAGACATACTACTATCTGTACATATCCAACTAAAAAATAAAGAAAAGAACAGGATGCGGCTCTTCCAGAAAGAGAAGGAAGAAAAAACAACGGAAATCAATATCAACAAACTCACCATGAGAATCCTCATGTTTTCGCAGCCTTGAAAGATATTTGAACACCTTCCCACACCCACCTTCCTGGCAAACATGCTGCTTTGGACCAACATTAGAAGAGGGAGAGTTCTCACAATGAATTTCTCTAACATGCCTCTTCACATTGCCATGGAAAACCAATTCACGATTACAATTCTCAACAGGACATTTGAAGAGTTTTCCCTCATGCTTAAGAAAGTGACGAGTTAGATGGTCTTTCCTTCTGTAGCTTGCAGGGCAATCATCAACTGAACATACATATAGCCTCTACAAAATCAGAAATCATTCATCAATATACAGGAAACAATTAATGCATTATTAACAATGATTCATTACATGAAATAAGAATGCCCTCAAACCTCATTGGAACAGTGCGTGATTTGAGGCCTGCTTGATAGAGCTTCTCAGGAGGTCTCCCAACCTGATACTAGTCCATTCAAGTCCATACTCACAGCCTCTCGCATTTTGGAGTTCTTTTTGTGGGATCCAATGCTTCACACTATCACAACAAATTTCTACCAAACACTCCTGCAAAAGTGTTAATTTTCAATAACTGCATCTGCATAAAACATATATCTACAAGGTTTTTGAAGATGTTAACAATATAATGAATTTCTCTAAGAAAAATAGCAATGATCTTCAGAACTCTACAAGGTAATGATTCCAAAAGAATTCAATATATAAATGCTAAAGGGCAAAGCCAGCTCAAATACAGGGTTAAGTCTACACATTTGTGATTTAGCTCCAATAAAGTGTTGTCATAGGCAATCTCCCTACATATATACCAGAAACCTTGGTTACTCAACTACCTCTTAATCCAATGCTATGAAACGGGAAAACCTTTTCTTGTCCATTACAAATCTTCTAACTTAGAGGAGTAAATACAATAAAATTAATAGATCATATTGTACCCAAGATGTAAAGTGGCCAGCATTCTAAAAATCCATATCATAGATGGATAACTTTGAAATGACATTGGAACCTTTATTTTGGGTTCACAAACCTATCTTGCACTCATGAACAAACAAATAGACGTGCAATGAATTTGCATATAAATATCCCTTTTGAATTATGGATTCACCGTGACCATCCATACAGCAGCCCAAAAACATTTCAAAAGTGATAATAGTGTATTCTGTTAAAGCTAGTATAAGCAATCGCTAAGTACTGTCAATACAAGTAATCCAGCTGCCTACCAAAAGCAATAACAGCGCATAAACTTCTTCGAAGCCAGAAACCACTTCAAAAGCATTGAATATGGATAGCAACTAATAAAAGCCAATTTTTTTATGCAAACGACAAATAATAAATAGCCATGATCAATACCTCAACAGAGTGGCTTTGCATATGTTGCTTCAAGTATGCAGGTTTTTTGAAACTAGCACCACATTCTTCACAAATATTTACTTTTACTCCCTTCACTTCTTCACCGACTTTCTTCTTTTCAATCTCTTCCTAAACAGCAAGAATAATAAAACATAAGAATAACAATCCAAATATTGAGTTAATTCTTTGCCAACTTCTTTGATAGACTCCAGCATTTATACGTCAGAAGATGAATAGTAATGCATTTTCTTTTCTATGATCTGAAACCGTTTGATTTCAGAGGGTGAAACCAACATTTACGTTAAAATGGGAGGGACAAACTGTAGTGCAATCAGAGTATAAAGTAAAAAAAGGGTAGATTATCACTTCTAAATAGGCAGATAATTCGAGCTATTTCAACTCATAAAAGTATCCCCGGTGTCAAAAATTCATTACACCAAAGAAAAAGAGCAATAACTTGTAACTAACTATAAGAAGGTGGGATTGAACACCTGAAACAGACAACCATGTTTAAATGAGCAAATTGTTACTTTTCATATATGTATAAAAGAAAACTTAACCGGTTCTCAGGCCAATTAATCATTTGAAGGCATTAATAACGGGCCAATTAAAGCTCAGAGAATAAATTTTAAACACGCATCTAGTTAGCTGACGAACATCATAATAAATCTTTTTGTTTTCCTAGAGAAAAAAAAAGATTTTATCATCATCAAGGAATATTCCTCAAGAAACGCTATCAAAACCTCACAAAAGGAGCAAAGTGAAATAAAAAAGAAGTTCATAAGTTCGGTAAAATAAAAAAGCAAACAGACATGTCGATAAAATCATCATCCTTATCATCATCAGATTGGTTACACAGTTATAAAAAGTTAAGAAGAAAAACATATCAAGAACAACCTTATGGTGAGTTTGGACATGAGAAGTTATAAGAGACTTCTTAGATCTGCAGATTCCGCAATAATCACAGAAATAACGTCTAATATCTCTAAAAATTGGCCTCGGGACTTCGTTATATATATATATATCCCCCAATTCTTCCATCTCTTTCTCGCTTTTCAGGCTTCGAAACGGAAGAAGAAGATTGGGAAAGAGGCGCGAACGCTTGATATTTATAGCAAATAGCGAGAATAACCACGATAACTAAAAAAAAACCCTAGCTGCGCATACAACACGAACCCGCCCAGTAATAGGCCAGCCCGATCAAAAGCCTGCATGTTAGTAAAAACAGATCAGAGTACGCATGTAATTGGCGAATTTAGCCCAAACCAATTTGATCTTCTTTTCTTTTTTTTAATATGTTTATAATTTTTCATTAATTTAAATTCGTATAAATTATATTGAGATTTCGAATTTTCGTTACTGTTAATTTATGTAAAGTATTTCATTAGCTAGTTCACATATAAAAGTAAAATAGTCTATTTAAACCTTATTCTTGAACGATTTATTGATATTTAAGAAAAAAATTAGAGATAATTGATTTATAAGTTGAAAAATTATATATTCTTATATCAAAACGTGATTAAAAAAAAACTTAATTATAGGTCTCATTTTAATTTTATCATCTATCTTCATTTTTGATGTGCATTTATTTGTCTATTGTCAGATTTTATTCAGGCGGTTAGGGATTTTCTCTCAAAACGTTGCATTATAGCCATCGGAATTCAAGTCTTCATTGTGGGTCCCACTCACCTGAAGATGCAACGCCAGGCTGTGGTATCCACGTAGCAAATCGGGCGTTGCTCTCTCCTCCACTTGGCGTGCTCCCGTTGAAGATGTAACGGCAGGCTGCGTTATCCACGTTGCAAACCGGGCGCTACTCTCTCCTCTATGTTTGAAGACGTAGCGATAGGCTACGTTATCCACATGACAGACCAGAACCTACTTCTCTCATCCATGTGGCACGCCATGGTTGAAGATGCAATAGCAGGCTGCATTGTCAAAGCTATCTCCCACGAGCTACGGTATTCTCCCACACACTATAGTATTTTTTGCTCCCAACTTTCAAACACCTCATGATCACCTCCATTGAAATCTTTAACTTAGCCCTATATAAACTTCGGTGTTAAATTTATTTGCATCCAAAAATGATTATTCTATTATTGAGTGTCAAATTTTAGCATCTGCAGCAATTCTTCAATTGTTGAGCATGTAATGACTTCTCTAACATTTTCGATTTCCCTGTTACCGTGCATATTATCTTTAGCTTCTTTCTCCTCTCATTTCGAGCACCTTTTCTCTAGCTTTGCCTCTTTAGCTTGGCCTTCTCTAGCTCAGCACTAAGGGCTTGGTTACTCTCCTTCTCTCGACCTAAAGATGCCTTTAGCTTTTAAACTTTATTCACCATTTCATCGACCCTTTTTTCACCAGCAGTGGCCTTAAATGCAGCCTCATTCAACTAAAATTGAATATTATCGGAGATAAAATCTGCCCACTGCCACTTAGAAATCAAAGTGTTCTTCCTGGCAATCGTGGCATCTATCAGCATTGATCCCTACAAATAACACAGAAAGCAAGGAAGAGTTGGGAGAGTATGAAAATCAATGACCATCACACAAAACACAGTAACGTACCTCTATTTGATGTATTTTCAGAGTAAAAGACAAATACTCAGCATTCAGGCTGATGAGAGGAGTCACTTCGTTTGGCACATATGACACTATATGCATGAAAGTGTTGAAATCATCATTTAGCTTTAAGTATTTACTCCCCTTTTTCTCCCAAAATTCGTTGACCTCAATGATTAAAGTCCGAAGATATTTTTCATCTTTCTCACCGAACCTTTTCGCTTCAGCCATCACTCCGGGTGTGCCTGAAGGCGGCGAGCTAAACCCAAAATCTATCACCAGATGACTTGGGGCTCCTCTTGATGTTTTCTCACCCGTTATCTCCATGATAGTAGAAGTTCGAGTAGCTTCAGTGGTGGGAATGGGCACCGCTTTGGGTTTAGTAAATGGTGCATTAGTAGCAGCTTTCTATCTCTTGACCCTCATTATCTCAGCCATGCTTGGTTGGGTCCCCCTTTTCATAGTGCAAGAAAGAAGAAAATTAAAAAAAATGTACCAGTAACACTCAACAGACAAATAGAAAGCTACCTTTTCTCTTTCTAGGAATGAGCTCAGAGTCATAAGGATCAAGTAAATTTTTGAGATTCCACTTATCTCGAGCAAGCTCCCTCCATCGAGCTAGGATCAGCTTCTCTTCATCTGAAAACCACAAACCGTTTGTTACGGTTGACAAACCGATCCCATATTGTACGGATGGGAAAGTCACTATGCAAGCTCTCAACAAGGAAAAAGCGATCTTTCCACTTCTTCAGAGGGTCTAATTTTTTTTATGAAAGTGTCATAGCCCACTCATGCCTATGCATAATTTTGGTCCTTTGTCCCAACATGAAGACTGACTATATGCATAGCATGAAAAAGTTTTAGGGTAAGGTCTATGCTGTGCTCTACGACCCAAATCTGTAAGGCAGACAGTATGCGCCAAGCATTGGGATGGAGCTACCCAATCAACATATCATAATAATTCAACACCTCCATCTCGAATCGTGCCAATAGAAGATAAACCCTGACCTCTAGTTGTGCCCCGTACATTGCTATCTTTCGTTTACCAATGAACAAAATGTTCACCCTTTGGGAGGAGCTCAATTTGATGATAGCATATTGATCAACAGCCCCTACCTTATCGGTCAGAATACGAAGCTCGTATTCCCTCACTTTTGAACATGTACTGCCCACTTCAGGAAAATGATAAGGCTTCCTTTTTGGTTTGAAAACATCAACGGATTGCCTAAACTCGAAGGTAGGGACCTCATCAGTGGAAGCTAAGCCCTTACTAGAACTCGGAGCACTATCGATCGAAATACTCTCGCCTACTCCATCTCTCTCATTGGAATCTTTGAAGGCTTTCATTGTAATGAGAACTAATATATAAGAAAAGTAAGTAAAATGCATAACAAACCTGGTCAAGGAAGAAGTTTCGAAGAAGATGCTAGCGAAGCAGGGTACTTTGATGCATGAAAAATCACCCAAAAATTGCCCTAGATAAGAGAAAAAGAAGGAGAAACAAACACGAAAGCAGAAACTGAAAAATGAAAGGGGAAGAGAGCTTATATAAGAAAGAGAAGCCCATTCCCCGTTGTACACATGGTAGGAGATCAACTCAACTGACCTTGTCATTATGACAAAGTGCGGGAACCAAAGCGCTCCTAGCAGTAAATGGCCGCTGTTACACCATAAACAAGGGAGCAATAATTGACTCTCTTAAATATCTTGACAGGAATCAAAGCGTCAGTCCAGCTGTCACCACAGGATAGAAGATAAGGAGTGGAATAAATATCTCACACTCGACCGGAGGGGTGACTTATGATAACAAGGCCTAGCTAATAGCCTGGCTTATTTCGCAAAGAAGCTAGGCAAGCTAACAGAGCTTGGACTAACCGGACACCACGGAGTTCATCCACAGCTCGGCCAGTAACCGAAAGAGTAATCGCCACGATCAGGAGAAACGGTTATTTCCCCTATGTCTCCCCTAAAAATAGGAGAAGTGGGAAGAATGGCTGAAAGTAGTGGGATTTCATCCCACTACCCCCATATAACAGGCAAAAAACATATAAAAGGAGGAAAATCGGGTAAGGAAGGGTTCCTTCAATCTTTTTCAGCAAATATACATCTCTATTGTCAGATTTTTTAACTTGACCATCGGAGAATCCCTACTCAGAAGCTCACCAATATCTTTCGCTTTTTGCAAGTGACCTTTGGACTTCCAGCTCCAACATCTTGAACCGGTCATCAGTAACAAATGTTTCAAACCCGGCCTGAGCAATATTTACTAAAAATTTCATCTTAAACTAATTAAACTCAAGTATAATAGTGTTAAAAATAAAAGTGATTATATAAATATTCTATTAGAATAATTAGACTTAATTAGTAGTTGTAACTATAAGAGATCTATGAGAATGTGAAAGAAAAGAAAAAATATGCAAATTTGCATAGAAAACAAGGTATTTTTAAAATAAAAAATGGGTCAAACTGCTGCCAGGTCATGATTCAATTCAACTAGCTTGTTTCATTGTTTTTATCCGACTCTTAGGTTTTATCTTTAACCGAAACGGTACCATGATAGATCGTTATTCGATTTCTCAAGTTGAACTAGCAGGTCTGAATTTACCTTGTTCTCTTCAGATATCAATGTTTTGAGCCTTTATATTAAGATTATGAGGACAATTGTAAATGTTGTGGCTATAAACTCTTAGTTTAAATGATTTAGAAGATTATAAATTAAGTTCATGATGTTAAATTGCATATACTAATTGAGAACTTCTGGGAAATAATCGTCGACATCTTTGGTATAATCGAACAACAATTTGAGATTTCCTAAACAAAAATAACCAAAATTCATTAATTCTAAGTTTATTAAGGCCGGCTTTCTTTGAATAAGGACATCAACAAAAATCTTATATATGCTAGCTAATTGCTTAATTATGCAAATAAGTTAAACCTTTGTCTACAGTTAATTACATATATAATTAAGACAGCCCTAATTAGAAAAGAAAGGGATCAATTTCTGAAGATTTGCAATTAAGGATGAATGGTGAAGGAAAAGTGGTGTGTGTAACAGGAGCTTCAGGTTACATAGCTTCGTGGCTAGTCAAGCTCTTACTCCATCACGGTTACACGGTTAAAGCTACTGTTCGCGATCTAAGTAAGTGTACCATTTTTTACATTTTATATATATATATATAAGAGCAGGTTTATGTAAGAATTGGAAATTATGATGTTTTTGCGTTAGCTGACTTTGTTTACGAATGTGTAAATTAAAGATGATCCTAAGAAAACAGAACACTTGGTTGGACTTGAAGGAGCCAAAGAAAGGCTTCATTTGTTCAGAGCGGATTTAGTTGGAGAAGGGTCTTTTGATTCAGCCGTTGATGGATGTGAAGGGGTCTTTCATACTGCTTGCCCTTTATATCATGTAAATGATCCACAGGTAATTTAATTTTAACCACTTTTTCAACCAAACACTTATTTACCTTTTATCTTACATCACTACTGAATTTTATAGTGCGCCTTTAGGCATGGTAATTCATCAAATTTAACCAAAATGATTTTCCTTACTGAATTTAGTGGTTCAATTTCTTTCTAAATTAAATTAATTTGACAAGTAAAGACATTCACACATGTATTATGGCTACGTTTGGTTCGCTATACTATATTAACCTGTATAGTATTAGTTTGTACAGTATTAGCATCTATTATATTATATAGTATTTGATATAAAATTGTACTCACTCTATTCTTTTTTATTAGTCACTTTTGTTGTTTTCACTAGGATTAAGAAATAATAAATAGACTTAAATTTAGTATTAAATTACGTGATTAAGACTAAATTATCAAATCTGATTGGTTCTGACTTCATTGGGAAAGAAAAATAAATTAAAAAAGCAAATTAAATTACATTGAAAATCTAAAAGTGACAGATAAATAGAATTTGAATTTTACTCAAAAGTAACTGATAAAAAAAACGGAGAGAGTATTAATCTGTAATATTTTATATTATGTTTAGTGCATAATGTTATACTATATTATTTTTAAAAAATATTAAAAAATATGTAAAATTAATGTTACCAATTTAGACAAAACAAAATTAATTATAAATTACAATTTTTCATACATTAATCAATTTTTTAGTAAAAAATGCACAAATTTCTTGAAATATGAATATATATTAGCAGATAAATTAACAATTAAATAAATAATTTAATTAATAGCATTTAATTATGTAGCTGAAATATATTAACAAACGTGCTACTATTAATAATTTTATACATAGTCCAATAACAAATAAAAGTAAATAAACTTTATCATTATTATTTTAGACAAAATCCAAATAATCAATTAATACAAAAAATTCACATATTTTTATGAAAGATGCAATCTAATTAAAAACATAACTAACGCATTTAATATTCTTTCAATCAACCTTTATTTGCATCAATCTTGTAATTTTGTTTCTTGGATTGTGAACTATGCTGCATATTTATGAGTGCGCAAATATGGTAATTTTTTAAAAAATGGAATACGTGTTCATATAAAAAATCTATTAATAAAACATTAGATACAATTAATAATTACATTATAAATTTATAAATACTAAAAATAAAAAAAATTAACTACTAAAATGGTGAACATTTTAGAAAATAATATTTTATAAGAAAAAGACATCTTATCTTGTAACCTAAGAATTAGAGTGAAATCTCACATAAATTAATAGCTTCTTCCATCAATGAATAATTTAGAATTTCGTCTCTTCTTATATTTATTAATTACCTCTCTTAATTTGTAATTACATAATCAGTAACTTAAAACCAAATTCACCCGAATAAGTTACTTTTACTGTTTAGCTTAATTTATATTTTCTTTATTAGCAATTTCGTTGGATTCATACCGTATAAGTCATGATTATATATGTATATATATGTATGAAATTAGCACTATAAAATAATTTTCAAATAAAAAAAAATCTAGAAATGATAAATAATACTGTAATTTTCAAATCTAATTAAAAATCTAGAAATGATCACCAACTACTGTGAACATGAGATACAACAATTCTGGATCATATATATGAGATACGTTGACATTTTTTTAACTCAACACAGCCCGAGCAGTTGTAGATCCAACAAACATGTATCAGTAGTTATATGCACTAGACACTAGCTGTAAATTCACTAATTGCTTTACTAATTTAGCTTTGGAAATATAGAATTAATCCAGACACACACAGAGAAGAGGAAATCGAAAGCAAAGTTGTAAGAATTGATTACAAAGTTGGATGAGTCAAAGATAAGCTGAGATGGATTAATTGAGTCTAACATGGAAAGAAACAAGTGTAGCATGTGGTCAGATTAGAGTAATTTCTCGGCATGTGACTACCTAAAACGTCATCTAATGTATGATTTCCAATTAAAAGAATGCAAAAGATTTTTTTTCTTTTGATAAGCAAGGAGAAAACTATGATGCTTTTAAAATATTCGTTTGTCAACCAATGAAAAAAATAACTTGCTTTTAGAAAACATAGAACTCAATGTTCTACAGATGAGAACATTTTACTGCAAATAAATGCCCATTGGTGCAAATGAAAACTCGTTGCAGTTGGGATGCTATGCATCAGCCACAATTTGACAGATTCAAAGTCTTATTTCCTATTCAATTAGCTTAAAAGCAAACATAAAGGGCACTGAACACAAATAAGTCAAAACAACTCCTCAAAAATATTTTTTAATTGAATGTTTGGTGCTGCTTTTCTTAATATATTTCTTTCTATATCCAAGCATTTAACGAGATCTGTAGCCTTTGTATTCTTGTAATGACTCAATTTCTTGTAGGAGATTGAATAACTTAAGCCATAATAAAGACCCGGCTAACTAGCCCAAAATGCTTCAGCTGGACACATTCTAATTATTCCTTAAACACCTAGCATTTAGAAAAAATATGTATCGCCAGCAATGGCCCACTGAGTGGAATAAACAGATGATATGAAATTTTGCATCGAATAGAGAAGACATTAAAGAATGTTCCAAATAAGGCTTAAACTAAATTTGGATCAAAAACATAGTATTTGCTTTTTCATATTGCTTTTTCTTTTAGGTCCTCAATGTGTTATATTTTCTCTTGACAACAAAATCGATCGTTCAAACATAAATACAAACTAAACAACAGATGTTAGCCTAAGAAAAAATAATGTAGCCGTTCACACTCAATTCACACTTCCAACCATTCCAATAAATTGCCAACTAGAATCAACATAATTGATCCATTTGCACAAACACAGAAAAAGATAAGAGTTAGATGAGATTTTGGTAGAGATTGGAAAGGTATAGAGGGAATTCGATTGTTTCTTCTTTTCCTCTGTATTTGTATTGTTGGAATATAAAGGAAAAATAACTAGAGCCAGAAATACCAGAAAATAAGAGATAGAAAATGTAAAAAAAAAAAACTATACATACCGAAATATAAGAAATCTAGACGGCAAATGATGATATGAATAGTGGCCGGCCATGAAAACTCCGGTGATGGTGGCTTAGTGAGAAAAGAACAGAGATAGATAGGGAAGAACAAAAAATCGAGCAATTGAGATTGGGGCTTTTGGTTTTATGATTTTTCTTTAAAAAATTGAAATATAATATAGGATAAGAGACAACGATGAGAGTGGCCGGAGATGAGGAGAATCACAGCTAAGAGTGGCGCCGGAATATTGAACACGGTATAATACGGTGTATATCGTATTATATAAACCCAAGTGATATTAGTATATTATTATCTCCTGTCTATTAGGGATTAAATATACCATTCTATATTATATAATACATGTATTTATTTTTTAAGGAAGTAACCAAATACTGTATATTGTAATACATTGCGTTATATAATACCATCCCGTGCCTAATACATAGAACCAAATATAGCCTATGTGTATTAAAGTGTTCATTTGGTCAGTTCAATAAACTCAAACTGAACTTTTATAGTTTTAAGAACCGAACTAAATTGAAATAATTAAATTATATTCAAGAGTTCGGTTCTGTTCAATAAGTTTTTCAGTTTATATCATTAATATTATATAACATAATTTGACACGATATTGTTTTTAAAAAGTTAAGTTATTTTGATTTCAGACTTTTTGAACCGAAATAAATAGACCGATCTTCATTATAATAGAGTTTATTGAACCAAAAATTGAAGAAACGAAATCGAAAAGACCAAATTTTTTATGGTTCAGTTAGATTGTCGATTCTAATTCGATTTTACACATTCTTAATTACTGAAAAAGTCTAAATTTTTTTACTGTATCAGTTACTTTTCACTTTTTAGCTATCAAATAAGTTAATACTATCGTTTAAAATACAATATGACAGTCAAAAAGTAGAAAGTATTATATACAGAAAGAGCGAGAGAGGAAGCTTTAGTTTTGTCCTAATTACATATGCAAATTCTTTTAGAAAAAATACCGACCGAACGAAATCATATCTTCATACCGAACATTATTTTAGGTGAAACTGAGCGAGTATATATGTTTTTATGTGGTTAAACATATAATTTCAGGCAGAATTGATAGATCCGGCAGTGAAGGGAACAATAAATGTATTAAAATCATGTTCGAAGTTCCCAAGTGTAAAGAGAGTGATCATAACATCTTCAATGTCAGCAGTTATGTTCAACGGCAAACCTCTTACTTCTGATGTGGTTATTGATGAAACTTGGTTTTCAGATCCTGCTTATTGTCAGACCTTAGAGGTGTGTTCCATTCTATATATTTTTCATCTCTCCAATTTTTTTTTTAAAAAAATAATTTTAAATTATAATTGATAGAAATTAACCTTTATTTTTCTAGCCTTTGTATCACTTAGCAAAAACCTTGGCTGACGAGGCTGCTTGGAAATATGCAAAAGAAAACGGAATTGACATTGTCACCTTACATCCGGGATTCGTGATTGGCCCTTATTTGCAGCCAGTTATTAATGTCACAATGCATCTCATTCTCAACCATATAAAAGGTATACTAGTAATTGTCTATTATTTTATAATTGATTATTTTTATATAGTGATATTTTCATAATATTTATATAAAACTTAAAAAATAATATATTTTTTAAAAAATGAAAAAAACCCGGTTGAATCCCAAAGAACCGGTCGAACCACGAACCCTTAAGCTCTCCGGTTCGTTATTCGGTCCGGTTTTAATAACATTGATCTCTATATATAGTCACTTGATTTTTAATTTATAATTTTTTAATGTTTAATCAAACTTTAATGCACTATTTATTAAGCACATGTAGTTGAAATTCAACATCGTTTATTGAAACATGCAACAGTCTGTTGTGTTGATATAGTATCACACAATATCAAAGTCCATAAAAAAAAATCCATCAAAATTAGCAAGAAATTCAACATGCTTTGTTTTTCAATTTCTGTTTTCAATATTAATGTAAAACACGTGCTTTCATTAGAATAGTGCAATTGAAAATCAAATGTTCTAATTTTTTCAAAAGCAGTGTGAATTTGTACTTATTATTTTTAGAGTTAACAAAGTATAAATATTTAATAAATCATTGTTAAAATTCAATTGTTCAAATGAATTATGATATTAAATTCAGGTGTGTCGATCATATGTATTAAGCCATAATGCTAGTTAAAAATTTCAAATTTAATAAGGCAAATTTCAAGCATATAGTAGAATTGTGGAATTAATTATTGTATGTGCAGGAGATAAATTTCCAAATCAAATTTACAGATTGGCTGACGTGAGAGATGTAGCAAATGCACATATTAAAGCTTTTGAAGTGCCTTCTGCTAATGGAAGATATTGTTTAGTTGGAAGGGTTTTGCATTTCTCCGACTTCTTCAAGATTGTCCATCAACTCTACCCTACCTTGCGTATTCCTAAGTAAGCTAAATATTTATAAGAAATTACAGTCAAACTACGCATATATACAGATTATGCTTGGTTTTATGTTGTACTGATTCTCTTAAAAAAATTCTTTGCATGGCAGATGTGAAGATGATGAAAAGCTTTTTGTGGAAAAATATGATGTTTCAAGGGAGAAAGCAAAGGCTTTGGGTCTCAATTTCATTCCTCTGGAGAAAACTGTTGAGAATACAATTGAATGCTTCAAGGAGAAGGGCTTTATTAGTGTGTGAATTCCCACATTAATTAATAAAAATAAATGAAAAGACCTTGGTAATGATTTTTTTTATATATAATTACTATTATTAAATGAAAGACCTTGGTAATTATTATTTTAATATAATTACTAGTATTATTTGGTTCAAACCAGAATAACCCACTATGAAGGTAAATTTCTCCCAATATTGAATTTTTTTTTATAATGATATTTTAGACTATGATTCCAATTCCTCTCATTATTTATATAGATTTTAGATTATGATAAATAGATGATCTTGGACTATAATTCCAAAAACATATATATATATATATATACATACATACATACACACACATAATTATTTTAGTTTTCTCATTTTGTAATTTCATTTTTTAGTATATCTTGTTTATTTTAAAATTTTATATGTATTTTACCGATGCGCTTTTTTTACCGCAACTTTTTTTAGGTATACAAAGTCATTTTTTATTTAAAAATGAGGAAATTATAGAGTTGCCATCATCTACTAATTTATTAAAAGGCTAAGTTGGAAAACTTTTGAAAAATAATTTTTTTATAGAAAAAACCGAATTTGAGAGTTATATCACTATATAAAATGCGAAATAGCAACAATAATTAGTAAGAATATGAAAATTCATTGCTTATTGTAATACATGGCGATAAAATTGCGGCGAAAGATGAATTCTACCACAAATATCAGTAGTAATTTATGGGCAAACAAATATTGCGACACCGTAGTAAAAATAAAGTCTAATTGTCGCTAAACTTGACAAGCTTCGAATAAAAATTCTGGAAAGACTTTATATGTCCTGCTAATAACGTGAAATCATATACGTAAGTATTGATAAATGTATATTATACATATTAACTAAATACTAATTACTTTCTGAATTTCAAATTTTCTTTTCGAATTAACTAAAGCTTTATTTTTTGAAAAACTCAGTTTGAGTTCAAATAGAGCATCCGTCAAATTTGGATTTAATATGAGTAATTTTAAAAAATAAAATGACTTAACTTTAAACTTTTAAAATAAAAGATTCTAATGCAGAAGTTCAAAATAATTTAAGAATATGATAATTTGTTTTTTTATTTTTAATATTAATGTGAATCCAACTTTTAGAATTTTTTTATATAATTACTGATACTACGTAGTTCGAATCAAATTATTTTACTGTATGGGTAAACATTTTTGACCCATGCTTGCCACGTTGGTATAAACAGTCAAATTTGAACTCATGCAAAATTTTAAAAAGTTTATGCAGAAAAAGGCAGTCAAAAAGGGATTTTTTGACAGTGCAAAATAATGTAAATACGATGAAACAATATAATAGAAAAGCAATGGAAACAAACAAACAGGCTCTTAGGGTGTGTTTATTTGATAGTATGATTTGATTTATTAATGTATTGTTATATAGGAAATAATATTTAAAATTATAATTTTTTATAATATTGTAGTCTATAATTTTGATCTATAATTTTTAAATTATGAATTTATTTAATTTTTAAAATCATCAATTTTGTATTTTTATGATTTTCTGAATTTACTTTTATTATTTTAATCTTATAATTTTTATTTTTTACTATAATTAATATTTATAACCATTCACCTACCTAATATTAAATAAATATTTAATTAATTATTTTAAAAATATTAATATTATTTTTAATAAAAATAAAAGATTATTTTAAAATATTAATAATTATGAAAATATTTATATTTTTAAAAATTGAAGAGTAATTATATAATTTTTATAATAAAATTGTATAATATTGTACTGTATTATACTATACTGTGCACTAATTTTGAATTGTTAAGAGTAAAAATGTTAGAAACCTAAATTGTAAATGCCCAATAAATCGTCTTCGTATTGTTAAACCCTAGTCTAGATTATCCCAAACATAAAAATCATAGCTGTTTCATGTTCTGTTTCATTTTGACTTTTGGGATCGGTTCCTACCAAAGTTTGGATCCTTTGGAACTAATGCCAAAGAGAAAATGGATGGAGAAGGAAAGATTGTTTGTGTGACAGGAGGGTCAGGTTACATAGCGTCATGGCTGATCAAATTCTTGCTTCGAAGTGGCTATATTGTTAAAGCCACTGTTCGTGATCCAAGTAAGTTCCTTCCCTCTTTCTTTCTTTTTCTCTTTTTTAACCTCAATTTGCTCAATTGGGTCATTTATTGACTACAAGGTTGCCTTGCTTGTTCTTCATACTTTACATTCTGGGTTTGATCGTATAGCAACTGTTGCTGTGTTTATTCATCTAATCGCCAACTTTTTCTGGGTTTTATCTTTCTTTTTTCATGCCATATACTCAAATCTCTAGATAAGTATTTTACTTACCGTTAACACTTTTTTTTTTTCAAGTATTGTTGGTTAGTGGCAATTTCTGTATGCTGCCATGTGCTAGGCATTTTTTGGATTAATCAAGTAGCCAACTGACTTAATCACACAGAAATTAATCCCTAGAAAAATGGAGATGGAGGAAGGAAAAGATCCATAATATGCAAGCAAATGAATGAAAATTATGGGTTTGATTGTTGATTTTCAAATTTACTGCCTTTTTAGATTTCCTTTTTGGCTTCTATACCTACCATTACAATTGAAATTTCAGATGTCCTTAAATCTGCTTTTTTTTTTTTTTTTTATCCCAGATGATTCAAAGAAAACTGCACACTTACTTGCACTTGATGGAGCTAAGGAAAGGCTTTATTTGTTGAAAGCTGATTTATTGGAAGAAGGGTCTTTCGATGCTGCAGTAAATGGGTGTGAGGGTGTTTTTCATACAGCTTCTCCTGTGCCTTCTTCAGTCAAAGACCCACAGGTTCAACCTCCATTCTTATAGCTCCCTCGCCCCAATAAATCTTTATATGTCAATGTCATTTTCCCCACTTGACACGCTGATCACCAAGCATATCTTTTTTCAAATGAGATTTAATCTTTCATAAGTTAGCTTAGCAATGAATGCACTATCTTTGGTTCTGTTGTTTCTGTTGACATAAATATTTTTTGATATTATTAGTTCAACTGTTGATACTAGGATTATCTGTTTATCAGTCAGAAGTGATTGACCCTGCTGTGAAGGGAACACTTAATGTTCTTAGATCTTGTGCAAAAGTGCCTTCTATCAAGAGAGTGATTGTAACATCCTCATTAGCTACTGTTCCATACAGTAGGAAACCCATCAGTCCTGATATGATTCTTGATGAGACTTGGTTTTCAAACCCAGATGTTTGCAAGGAACTCAAGGTTTGTTTCCTTTTTATGCCAATTTTATGGTGTTCCACTTCTTTTGCCTAAAAAGATATCCGTAATCTGAAACTTAAAAGATGGTGTAAGTGGGATAGCTTGAGCAGATTATTATTTTCAGCAATCTTGATAACTTTTCAATTTAGCCAGTCCAGTTGAAAATTCCAGTTTATAATATGAACTCATGTCTTTGATTCTGCCCGGTTTCTTGACAACTGAGGGTTGTCTATCTTATGCGGGAATTTGGCATGCTTGCCAGAGGCAGAATGCCTCATGACTGTGGCACAATAAGCCCCATGCCTGTGGCATCATGTGGAACAGAAAAGTCAAATTTCATACTTAGGTTGATTTTCCTTATTTTCTTTTTCTATTTTGTTTAGGACTTCATTAATTATAGGGCCTTGTTGGGTAACATGTAATAAGTCTTTAATGACTTGGCTTTTACTCTATCTTTCTCCAAACACGTCCTAGCTTTTCTAATCCTAGTTAGGCTAGGTTATTTAGTTAATATAGAAAGAGTATCTGAGCATAATTTTCTGTAAAAATATCAAATTTGCTTGATTATTGAATTATTCAGCTTGCTTTGCCAAAAGTTTTGTGTGAGAGGGATTATTTTCTTCTTATTGCATCAACAGCTAGATTAACTTATCAAGCTTAGTTCTTGTGGTGTTTATTCTAATTTTTTTTTTCTTTGATCCAAGTTTCTAATCACATAGTTGTTTAGAGATTTTGATAGGAAGACTTTTACTTTATTGTTATTGTTCTTGCTAACTTGTGTGTTTGGAGCTTTTTATTCCACTATAATCATGGGGCTGTGCATCTCTTTGATATCAGAACACTGGTGATAAGGAAATTTTAATCTATCTTTTCAATTTGTTGTTCTTTAGTTTAATTGTTCTCTTCAGTTACTGCACATTATTTAATTATTTATTTATTCTTTTTTTTTGGTAGTTGAAATCTTTAGTTTGTTTTTTCTTATAGTAGAATTGCTTGAGTTCAATTGCTTTTAAGTTAGTTAAAGTAGCTCTGAAAAGAACCCTAGAGAGGAGGCTAAGGCCATTACTATTAGCTGTAGCAAGGAGGTTGGTGATCTGAGGGATAGAGATGTTCATGGTGAACAATTATATTTTGAAAAGTCAAATTCTCAAGAGGAGCACGGTGTAGAAAAGGCTGAATCTGAAAAGAAGTAAGGAAATTTCCCTGCTCTGAAAATCATAGAAAGTATAAGATGGACTTAGCAATCTTCCAAGTTATAGGAAGTTTTTAGAAAATTGCAGATAAACATTCCATTTGGTAAGGCCCTCACCCAGATGCCTCATTATGCAATATTTATAAAAAACATCATTTCTAAGAAGAAAAAGTCTGAGGACAGTACTCCTTACTGAAAAATGTTGTGCCATTCTGCAGAATAAAATTCTTGCTAAACTCAAGTATCCAAAGAGTTTTACTTGTGAATTATCCTAATTGTGATTTTTCAAATAACATTATGAGTACACAAGGCCTCACAGCTGTGATCATGACTTGAACATTCAGCCAAAATTGACCTTCAAGGCCATGACACAAATCTTCACCCGCAGCTGTGACCTTGAGATGATTAAAATTGCTTATTCTGGCAAAATTTGCTCTCACGTCCGTGACTAAAGGAAAAGGTAGAATTCTCCAATCTGCCAACTCTAAATTATCTCCAAGTCACTCATTCCCACAAAATTGATCAAAAGTAGTTAGAAAAACAAAGGAAAACAACAAAATCAATAAAAACTTAAACATAATTATATTAAAAACTCAGTAAAAATAACCAAAATTAAGCAATAAATACACCAAAATCTATATAGAAAATAATAAAAAAAAAATTACACTATATCATACAGCCTATTGAAAAACTTGTCATAGTGTGTCAATCTTCCCATCTTCTTTCCATTTTCCTAATAATTAAATGAACTCATACAGATAATGCTAATCCTTTTTTAGCATTCTGTCTATTTTCTGTTAATTTACTGAATTTAACATGTTAATATGTTAAAAGGGACACAGATATGTTTTCTTTTCAGCTGTGGTATCAACTTGGGAAAACCTTAGCAGAGGATGCTGCTTGGAAATTTGCAAAAGACAACAAGATGGACTTGATTACGATAAATCCCGGATTTGTTCTTGGGCCTCTTTTGCAACCTGGTCTTAATAGCTCGGTTGAGTTAATTCTGAACCTCCTAAATGGTACGCATCTGCAATGATTTATGATTGCATTTATTGTTCTTTTCCCCGCATGGATCTCAAGTATTCAGTGTTTGGAGCCATGTTTTTTTCTTTCACCTGATGGAATGAACACATGATTAACATATAGCATATATTTACAATACAACCTTATGCGATTTCTTGGAAGCAGTCTATTGAAGGTTTTTGTTGTGGCAACTGAAGTATATCCTGATGCGTATTATAAACCTGTTGATGTAAGAGATGTTGCATATGCGCATATTCAAGCTTTGGAGATTTCTTCAGCTTCTGGCAGGTATTGTTTAGTTGAACAAGATATTCACTTCTCAGAGGTCCTGAAGATTGCCCGTCAACATTACCTTATACTACACCTTCCAGAACAGTAAGTTTTTTTATTCAGTGCATTGAATGATACTTATGTTGGACTGGCTGCATTGTCATGTGAAAGCAGTTACAAATTATTAATTAGAAGATTCCAATCAGGATCATGAAGATGATCTCTAAGTACACATTAAAATAAATATGACCCTTAAGAGCACTCGTATCATCAAATTATTTTGTTGGTTTATCACTCAATCAAAAGTTCTATTTTCTTTTTTCATGGTAGGTTTACCCCTGGAATGAGTTACTTGGTGAAGTATGGAGTATCCAAGGACAGAGCAAAAGCTTTGGGTATTGACTTCATTCCTTTGGAGGTGAGTCTTAAGGACACTATTGAAAGCTTGAAGGAGAAGGGCTTCCTTAGTGTTTGATGGAGCTTTCGGCTTCACCATTTTTGGCTTCCATTGCTGAAAAAAGGCTGCCCTTCAAGGTTGTGCTTTTGCTTAAAACTATATGGAACCACATCTGTAAATACACCATACTTTGTGTACATTGGACAAAATATAATGTAAATAATGTTTTGCTATTCTGACTAGTAATGTGTGATGGTTTTTCCTGTCCCCCTCTTTGGACGATGTTGGCACATTTCCTGTTGACAATTTCTGCCAAATTCAAGTTGTCGTAGTGCTGAATGTTGTGCTAGAATAGCATCCGGAATTGGTTATTCGGTCTCCAAAGATAGAAATAACATGATTCTTTGTTTGAACTTGATTTTCTGATGCAAATTAGAGACTGCTTCTGGGTCTTAAACCTAGGGCCTCCGTCACGCTTGCTCTAGACAGACTGGATTGCAGAACTGAACTTCCTATTTGCTGGATTGCCCCTTTTCACTTACAGAAACCTTTGGCAAAGAGATTTTAGGAGTTGACACATCAACACAAGGTGTTAGCTTTTCAATTTTTGTTACAGGGGCGTCCCATATTAGCTGGCCATGTGGAAGAGGAGGAAAAAAACCATGCTTAAGCTCGCAAGTTCAACTTCATATTAGCGAGCATTAAAGCTTTCACATTAATTCTTCAATTTTGGATGCTGAGTGCCATTCAATATGCCTTAAAATGAACAACACAATAGAGATCTTATGCAACTATTTTCTTACCCTTTCAGGTAATAGATCTGATCCTGTTCTTTCGTCTTGCATATTTGTTAGATGAAACAAAATGGAAATTCCTTTTCTGTAATGGCTGCTTTTTAGGAATTTCGAATTGTTCTAAGTAAAATAAACTTTAGAGATGGGTCTAAATAAAATAAATCCCTCTCTTCCATCATAGCTGCACATACATATTCCTCTGATCATAGAATTAGGTAACTTTTATTTTTTTTACGTGGTTAATTTAATTGGATATTGGTTTTCAATGGAAAAGGAACTAAAGAAATGACAATGAAAGAAACGGAATTTAGGCAGAGAAACAAAAAGATAATAAGAAAAAGTGATAGTTTCTTGGCATTTCCTTTTGATACATTTGTGTATTGTATTTTATACACATGGAATGAACATTGTTAACCAATTTGACCACTGCCTAACTACTTTAGCAACATTCTTAAACTTCTTAACAAACTTGCTATCAATATTACTCTCCAATTCTCATACACCATCTTGACATTGCCCTCCCTTTGAGCTCAAGCTTTACCACAAAGTCTTTTATCAATATCATCCACTTTGGTCCTGGTAAAATATCTTCATTTGTGAAGAAAATGCAAATGAACATCATCGCCATCATCATCTTGATATAAGAACTTTGGCATAGCTTTCAACATGTTGCAACCTCGAGAAGTCTCCAGGAGCCGTTTCCTTTGTTGGTATTAATTATACTTTCGGATTAGCTGAAGTACATTTGTGAATTTCCCAGTCCATTTATCCTCCAAGCTTTCCAAGTAGACCACAATTTGGTCGTTAATAAACTCTCTTCGATCCAATAATTTAATGCTCAGTTCTTCCTCTAGCTTTCGGATTACACTGCCGAGGGTGGTTGTACAAAAGTTGGAGACCCCAAGAATTTTATGAAGCCGGGTCACAATGTTCGAGTCGTAAATCATTTGTACACCAACATCTTGTTGTAATTGCATTGTCCGTCTAGAATCCATAGATAGAAACTGCTCCGGTGCCACTTTGTTACGAGGCTTATGACTCGGATTAATCAAAGAACTAACCTTGTTTATACAAGATGGGGAATGGCTTTGATGGAATTTTGTTTTGTTTCTGGGTATATTACTTTGATAAATTTGTCTCATGTATTTATAAAAATGGAATAAAGCTAACGATTTCGTCACTTCATAACGACATTAACTAACAGTACCTAAAATTCTATTTGACAAGGATTTGTTTGTTGTTCTTTCGGTTTCTTCGTTTGAGCTTTCATAAATTAATTTTCGAGACCTTTTAGGATTTTATGGATTCTACACCATGGCATATACATATTTGTAACTTAAAAAATATTATGTTTTTCCTACTTTCACCGACTTGAAATAAGCTATTATCTTATTTAGCAAGGGAAATAAATTGGAAATTAAAATAGTTTAGACCATAAATCGAAACCATTTGTTATGGATGCCAAAAAATTTGTGCTGTAAGAAATTTCATATTTAGCGACGGTGAGAGTGTGTGAATAACTAATAACAATATGGTAAGGTTCTCTATTTTTTGCCCTTTTTAAAGAAAAACTTTTTTCTGATTCTAGATTTTTATATACTAAATCGTATTGACACTTGTACATGTTAATCATCATTCTGATATTTTTGGTTCATAAAAAGCTTAAAATTAAAAATGAAAAAATTAGTTTTTGTGAAGTCTGGCTTATCTCTAGCCGGATTCCTATACACCGGAGTTGAAGTCCACATTAAGCTAATTAATCTCATTAGAGTTCAGTAAGGTAGGAAGAAAAACGTGTAATGAGAATCAGCAATGCAGGAGAAACAATTTTATGGGATGTCTCCGAAGGGAAGCAGGAAAAACAATTAATCTCCATAAAAAGTTTATAAAAAAAAGTGCCACATGTAATAAAGTATTTGAAAATGTAATGGAAATATTTAAATATCTTCCATATGTTGATGGTACGCTCAGTAGCATATAATATAAAATATCTAGTGCAGTTACTCTGGTTCCCAATATTCCAATTTTTTTAATGGTAAATTATTGGAAAAGCAGAGAAAACAAGCAACAGGGTGCCATGGGTTAGCTTACAAATTGGAAAAATAAATAAATAAATAAATGAGGGTCAGTTTACAAATTTTCTTTGCAAAGTTTGTATCTTTTAGGGCCAATGCACCCAGAACAAATGAGTGGAGAAGGAAAGGTAGTGTGCGTGACTGGTGGATCAGGTTACATAGCTTCATGGTTGATCAAATTCTTGCTTCAAAGAGGCTACTTAGTTAAAGCCACTGTTCGTGACCCAAGTAAATTTATGAATCTTAATTTCCTCGTATTTTCTTCTTGTTTATTTTCTGGTTTGATTTTATAGAAATCGCTCAAATTTATAATTCTTCGTTTTGGCCTTGTTCTGTTTTAAATTTTCATGATAATTTAGTTGCCTCATAAAATTCGTGATGTGGGTTCTCTTGGTCACTGCCAGTTTGATATTCTGCAATCTGCCTGACAAACAATGAACCAAGTCCTTTACTTGAATTAATTGGCAATTTGACGTGATCAAACACAGAAAAATTGATTATATCCGAGCAATATGATAAAATTTGGCTCTACTTTGTATAATCTTCAATTTTTCATGGAAATTTCAGCCTATTTGAATCTGTGTTATGTACCCCAGATGATATTAGGAAAAATGCACACTTACTAGCACTTGATGGAGCTAAGGAAAGACTTTCTTTGTTCAAAGTCAATTTGCTGGAAGAAGGGTCCTTTGATAGTGCAATTGATGGGTGTGATGGTGTTTTTCACACAGCTTCGCCAGTTTCCTTTTCCGCTACTGACCCACAGGTACATCTCAATCTTCTCTCAGAGTTTTGATCAACCTAATTTTTTCATGTCCTATCGTTGATCATCTTGGTTTCATTGTGCATTTGTGGTGATATAATTGCCGCTTGATAGGCTTGCTGTGATATAAAGTTGTTATTTCCGTGTATCAGAAGGAACTGATTGATCCTGCTGTGAAAGGAACACTCAATGTTCTTAGGTCATGTGCAAAAGCACCTTCAGTCAAGAGAGTGGTTTTAACATCATCATTTGCGTCTATTCCATACAATAGAAATCCTCTTACCCCTGATACTGTAGTTGATGAGACTTGGTTTTCTGACGCAACTTTCTGTGAGGAAATGAAGGTTTGTCTCCCTTTTTCTGGCGTTCCACCATATTTTTCTATTTCACGCATGCACATTCACGCGCAAATTCAGTAGCTTAAAAATCTGATCAAAATGTGATATACAATGCATCCAATATGCCATTTATTATTCTTGTGTCTGCTCTTGTTTATCTTGGTCAGTTCCAATCCACAGCAATATGGTTGTCAAGGGTTATCCCAGAGCATATTTATGCATTTAGAGATCTTGATAACTTCTTATTTAGCCATCCCATATGGATGCTTTTTTCTGTTTCTGATAGTATCTCAGTTGGAGTAGAGAAAACTGTTATTTTGATAATTTACTGTAAAACCTTATGAGAATAATAGAAATTCCTTCTGATTTCTTACGAGTTGAATGATACTTGAAGCATTCTGCTTATTATTTATTCGTGAAATCTGTTTGTTTCTGGATTTTGGTCACAAGCTATTTTCACATATTTTTGGTCATCCAGCTCTGGTATCAGCTTGCCAAAACCTTGGCAGAGCAGGCTGCGTGGAAATTTGCAAAAGACAACCAGATTGATTTGATTACCATACATCCAATGTTTACTCTCGGTCCTCTTTTACAGTCAACTCTTAATTTTTCTACAGAATTAATTCTGAACCTCATAAATGGTATGTTCCACACCCATATATGTATTTGTTGTTGTTTCGGTGGTAAAGAGCCTAACTGGGCTTTTGCAGCTATTTATGGTGTCTCATAAATATTTTACTTCACCACTGTATAATGCAATGACACACAAGGTCAATCAGTCGCTTGCAAATGTCAACTTGCTTGAACCATGCCAATACTAGAAGATTTTATTTTACTATTATTATTATTATTATTGTTATTATTATTATTGTGTGGCAGGGGAAGAGTATCCAAATGGTTATTATAGATCAGTTGATGTAAGAGATGTTGCTTATGCACATATTCAGGCTTTTGAGAAGTCTTCAGCTTCTGGTAGGTATTGTTTAGCTGAAAGGAATACGCATTTCTCGGAGGTTCTGAAGATTATTCATCAATTTTACCCCACCTTGCAGCTTCCGGAAAAGTAAGCTATTTATTAATTTTCCAATGTGTTGAACGATGCTGATATTGTCCACCAAATCCAACGATTATGGCATTATTCAGATTTAGTAGTTAGGAATGATGAATTATTTAATTTCAATAAAGATCTGCACATAGAAATTATTTATAAGTTCATTCTAAATGTTGGAACTCTTAATACGTCTCTTGGAATCATACAACTAAGAGATTGATGGTGTTTGTTCATGGCAGATGTGGTACTGGAATGAATTTCTTAGTAAACTATGGGGTTTCTACACAGAGAGCGAACAGTCTGGGAGTTCAATTCACTCCTTTTGAGATAAGTCTGAAGGAAACGATTGAAAGCTTGAAGGAGAAAGGCTTCCTTATCATTTGAATTTTAATGTTCTGATTGAAAGTGATGCAAATATTGCAGCTAACCTTTCGGCTTCATTGCAACAATAAATTGCTGCTCTTCAGGGTTGTGTTTTGTTTTAGTTGTATTGTGATATACTGCAATTTTCATAAAACTTTGTGCTCATTGTATAAAAAAGATGATCTGCAATAAGTGATATAGGTAACCGACTTTCAGCTATTGTCCATTTACCACATGCACAGTGGACATTGAGTCAGTTTGATAATAATGATGCCTTCCTAATTAGGGTAGATGTCATAGCATCACAAGAAAAACAAGCAACGTCGGAAAAATATGTTACAAATGTAGAAAGGAAAAAGAAAAACTATCCTTACCACCAGAGGCTACCTTCTCACCATCAGGACTCCAATCAACAGCATATACCTTACCACAGCAACATCACAACTCAAAAACTCATGCATCATCATCATGTTGAATTAGAATATAGATCAAATAATCACTTGTTCTTTAAGATGGAAACTTACCTCATCAGCATGACCTGGAACATCCTGTTTTAATTTCTGTGTTCGTATATCCCAAACCTGAAATTCCAACATCAGAGAAAGATGGAATATCATCAGACTATATGATAGCCTACTGAAAAATTTCCCAATATGTTAAATGAAATTCATAAAACTATAGGGAAATACATAATAACCTAACTCATTTCACATGGTAATTGGGGAGAAAACGCTTTAATAAAGAATGCCATTTCCAATCCGACAGTCCTTCAGGAACCCCAAGAACTAAGTAGAAAAAAGCTAAAATTAGGTATGGTTTACCTTCAATAAGTTCCCACTTGAAAGAAGCCTGCTGTCAGCAGACCAGCTGTTTGACATCATGCAACATATTAAGTAACATTTCAGCGAGGATGTGAAGCAACGAACCCATTAGAACAATTCAAACCTGATTTGATAAACAGGCCCAACATGCCCCCGTAGAGCAGCAACAAATTTTCCAGTAACACCATTCCACAGTTTCACTGAACGATCAAATGAAGCACTAGCCATTCATTGCCCATCAGGTGAGAAGTAAACATGATTTACAAGCTGGCGTGACAAACAAGAAGTTAAACACTTCCTAACTGAAAGTATAATATTAATGCAATAATATACCTTTAGTGCCAAAATTCGTCCATCATTTAGAGATGAATGATAGATGCAAAGAGTGTCCAAGTTAAAGCCCTTGCATCATCAATGGTACATAAGCATAATATTGACACGATTTTCAATTTCACCAAGCAAGTAAATTACACAAGTCTCCAGTTAGAGAGAGAGAGAGAGAGAGAGAGAACAAGTATCTCCAACGTAGAGAAATATCCTCTAGGTAATGTGATGTCGATAGAGAAATCCAAAACCCAAAACCAAAAAGGCCTTATGAGCACACTGGTGAGGAGGAGAAAGATACATGTGTGCACACCATCAGACACAGATTCTTTACATTACACTTCCAGCAATACATTAAACAGAAAATATGACATCAGATAGCAATCATGTATTTTATACCTGCTGATGGCCTGTCATTCGAGTTTTGGGGTGTTTGCTCACTGTGGGCTCCCAGAGAAACATAGTAAAATCATCAGAACCTGAAACTAACCTCTCAGGGTCACTGCCTTTCATTTTGTTGTACCTTTCCAGAGCAACCTACAAGTTTTTATTTTTTATATTTTTTAAGATGCAATACAGTTAGTTATTGCAATCCCAAATCGTGTGAATTATGGATGGAGGAATATGCTAAGTCCTCTTCTCGCTCAACCGTTGAAGAAAAAAGCTTACAAGATAGTAATTTTGACCAACCCAAAATCATTAGCATAATTAACATAGGGCATTTCAATAGAATGCAACTTGAAAATCCTAAACCCAAATCTGTGATTTATGGATGGAAGAATATGTTATGCCCTCTTCTCGTGGTGCCTTCCTATGTTTCTTAAAATTAAATAATTTAGAATTGTTACTTTTCATGATGGGATTTAGGTCAACTTAATTCTATCGTACGTTCACTAAATTTTTTGAAGAAGGAACGTAATTCCATACATTCTAGCCTCTCATTCTTTATACCAGTTTCATGTCAGATTCGAAATATTCCCAATCCTCTACTTGGCCTGTGTATTATATTCTATACTAGAGGAGATGAAAACTAGAGCACTAACTACCAGGCAAATATACAAATTCACTCTTTTGCAACTCAGTAACCCAATGTCTTATGGTACATCCAAAAATAGACTGATCTTAGCTTTTGGCTAGCTTGAAAACAATACATACCCATTAAAAAAAAATAGCACCGAACTTACAATTTACAAAACATAACATTGAGACAGAAGAATAATAACGCTAAATATCCAAAACCAGGGACCAATGGAGAAAAGATTGGCAGAAAAGTTATGTGCAATTTTCGAAATTTGTAACAAAAGAAAGTGATTATGAAGATCTATTTCATCATAAAGTATAAGCACAGAAAAATGTATACCCTGTATAAATTACTCCATCTCCACCCCATTTCACACAAGTTATTGCTAGGGTGTGACCAGAAAGACAAATAATGCATTTCCTTAATGAAACACCCCATATCCGTGCATCTCCATCTTTGCTAGCTCTAACAAACCGACGGCATGGAGCATTCAAGTGGACTGGTTCCCAAGAGATGGCGGTAATCCATTTCTTGTGGCCCTAAGACAAAAACCTCCAAGTATTAGTCTACAATTTATTTAGACAGTACATTAATTAAAATATTATAGAATGTGCTATGATAATTTGAGCTATTTCAAAAAGTAATTCGAATTACAGAGGAAATAAAGAAATTGGCATTGTGGGATCAATTCTAGCTTCTGCTAAGTACACAAGTTAAAGGACCATTTTGAATTCTAAGATGGGATGGCTTGCTTTGAGTGCAAACCAAGAGCTAGTTAAATAGCAACTATCAGAGTTACATATGAATTGTCCCAGATTCAGGTATGGAGAATCTACCACAAGTGGATTGCCTGATGGCTTTCCTGTTTGAGGATCCCAGCATTGAAGCTCTCCAGCAGCCTTGCTCCCACTCACCTGATGCTTGCCATCTGGGGACCATGCAATACAAATTAAGAACCAAAGTTTTGTGTCCTGAACCAATGGGCGAAGTAATATTAATAATTTAATACAATAAATAACATCAATATCTATATCTTTGTCAAATGCATCGACTCGTGGATTATCATCTTCTATAGAAAACGAGTTCAGGGATGCCGGCGGGTTAAGCATTTTGGGTATCCAATCAGATTTTAACAGAACGGATATGTTTAAATGGATTTGGCTCGGATTCAGAGTATTAAATTTACTCATTTGTGTTAGAAATTGACTAAAAAATGCAGCAGTAATCTCTTGCATCTATATTCAGAGACTGCAAACCATTCACAGCCATCGCGAGAAATTACTGTTAAAAATCAAATAAAAAAGTCCAATTTAACTAATTATGTGGACGCTGCTTCCTTGGCGTTCTGTCTGCCGTCCGTTTAACAATAAAATCATTTGGAATTTGGCTGTTATGTCTTTTTATGCATTAGTTAGCTTCTTCTTTTTCAGAGCTTTGACTTCATTTGTTGCTAAAAATCATCTCATCATCGATGTTTGAAGCGGCTCAGATATCGATTCGGTTTACCAACGGCGTCAAAAATCAAATGATTGGATCAGATTGACTAAAATTTTTTTATTTTTTTAAATATAATTATTTATGAAAAATAAAAAATATGATATGTCAAAATATATTAAAAAATCTATCAATTACTAAATATCAATATAAAAATATTAAATCCAACAAAGTTTCTAAGTATAAAAATCAAACAAATTGTACAAACACAAATAATAAATATCTAAATAAATCCACATAATATCTAAATAAATTCATTTAACATGATAATGAACAATTATCATTAATCATCAATCTTCATCTTCATTTTTGTCTCCATCATCATCTTTATCTTCATTTTTATCAATTGCTAAATTCATATTATATAAAAGAAACAAACATATAATTTAATATTCTAAGCTAAATTCGTTTAAAATTATATATTTAACCTCACTCAAAATAGATAAAATCACTATATAATACTATTTAATTTTATTAAGTTTCAAAATTGTAGCTATGTTCTTGATTTTGTGATATGTTTCTAAATTCTAAGTGATTTGAATGCTGGAATATATGTATGTGTTTTCTAAATTCTAAGTGATTTGAATGCTGGAATATATGTATGTGTTTTCTAAATTCTAAGTGATCTAAATTCTAAGTTGATGTTTGAAAGAGAGAGATACTGAGATAAGAGGACCATGTCAATGGGGTCCTCCTTTAATAATTATTGCAATTACCATCATTTGATCATAACCGTCATCACCAAAGCCTGAATAAGTATTTGTAATCATTTAAGACACACATATCTAACTCCTAATGTAACACCTTATACCCCGTCAATTAGAAGACTCGGATACCGAATGTTACAATCGGATTTAGGCTATTCTAGTCAAATTAAATAAAACCTTAACTAAAATACTATTCATTTTGTAAAAATTTCGGCAGAACATCTCCTAAATTTCTTAAAAACCACTTGAAAGGAAATCATTTAAACACTCCCAATTAAATCAATTCACCAACCACCTCCAATTCAAACCCCAACACCGCATGCAATGCCCTTTCTACAACAGTTTAACTCAAGATTCAACAATTATAATAAGCATGGCATAACTACTTTACCATTAATTCCAACATAAATTACAACATTACTAATCATAATTATTTACATATACGATTTACAACTCCAAAATCGGTGTACATGCCCAAAAAGTAAAAAGAGATAAAAAGAACAGGCGCATTCATCTCAAAATTCTTTCACTCTTCAAGTATGATCGTAACACCCCATACCCGGTTTGATGTAAGACCCGGGTATCGGTTGCCACACTTAGATTTAATTATCTTTAAGAGGACCAATCAAAGAATCATACTTTTTGAATCTTATTAACTTAATATGCTATTTATTTTATAGAAATTTCGATAAAGTCTTCCCTAATTGTTGGCAATCCCCTGTGAAAAATTTTCCAAAAACACTTTTAAAATCACATAACTACTTCCACAATCTTAAGCAATCAATCACAATTTACATAATTAGCTTCCAAACAAAAACTTAATTCAGTGTACTTATAAAAATGTGCATAATCATGAATATAAAGTTTGGTTCGGACTTGAGATATCAGTTCTCAAGCTTCCTACGTATCTCGTTTAAGGAATCAGAACCACATAGTTCTTACATTTCGAAATTCAACATAGTACTGTAAATAAGTAGTCCAGGTTGGCATGAATATCGCATCTCGAACACTCACAGATACATATATATGTATTATGCACATCCCTAATTACACCAAATTATCCAGATTATGTAACATACATGTAATTACAATACGAATATATGTATAAAATACCAATCAAGCCCAAGCATAATTAGTCATGATTAATTATAATTTAAATTAATTACAATACAAATTTTATAAATTGTTTTATAATATTTGTTAAAATACTTGTATCAATTTTTATTTTCTTATTTAATTTTTGACAACTACTCAAGTATATCCTTCAGTGAAATTACATTGCTGGATAAACGAAATTTAAATACAGGACTGAGTTTTCGGAACCATACGGTCCTTTCCATAGTATTTTCTTATTCTGAATATATATATATATATATATATATATATATATATATATATATATATATATATATATATATATATATATACATACGTGGACCGAGCTCTCGGAGCCATTCAGCCCACAATTTAATTTAATTACCTTTACCGAAAGAGCTCTCGGAGCCAACCCAACTTCAAAGATAGAAATGAAACCTCTTGGCCTTGCAATGCCCCATCAAAATATACCTTTACATCTTTGACCATTAACCTTAAACAAATCTCCCTTATGATTTTTAAGTTCTAAATACCCATGGTCAAAAACTTGGTCCACTCCACCTAAATCTCAATTTTCCAGGGAATAACTTGAGCCTAGACTTGAAAAGAAGAACTTTATCCCCAACCTTAAAGCATTTATATCTAATATGAGTATCATGCCATTTCTTAGATCGTTCTTTATATATCCTGGCATTTTCATATGAAAACAATCGTAATTCGTCTAGCTCATTTAGTTGCAAACACCTTTTAACACTTGCATCCTTTATATCATAATTCAAAGTTCTAATGGCCCAATATGCTTTATGTTCTAACTCAACAGGTAAATGGCATACTTTTCTATATGCTAACCTATATGGTGTCATACCAATAGGTATTTTAAATGCAGTGCAATATGCCTATAATGCATCGTCAAGTTTATGTGCGCAATCCTTTCTAAAATTGGAAACTGTTTTTTCTAATTTCCATTTGAGCTCTCTATTAGAAACTTCTACTTGATCACTTGTTTGTGGATGATATGGAGTGGCTACCCTATGATTCACACCATATTTATGCAATAATGATGCAAAAGAATATTTAATGAAATGCGTACCTCCATCACTTATGATAGCTCATGGCACTCCAAACCTTGAAAAGAGTTTCTTCAAAAATCGGATCACTACCTTTGAATCATTAGTTGGCAAAACTTTTGCTGCAACCCATTTGGATACATAATCTGCCCCAACCAAAATATAGTTCTGTCCAAACGATGTAAGAAAAGGTCCCATGAAGTCTATTCCCCATACATCAAATATCTCAACTTCCAAAATATTATTCAAAGGTATCTCATCTCTCTTTCTAATATTGCCAACCCTTTGACACCTATCACATTGAGCTACAAAAATCCTAGAATCATGAAATTGAATAGGCCAATAAAAATCACATTCAAGCCTTCACTTAGCTCCTACTTAGCCATATTTCCCTCTTTAAGCTCCTAATTGATTCCTTACTCCTATAAAATAAATAAAACACACAAGAACACACAAAACACATATAAGCAACAAAATACACATAAAATACCAAAATATTAAATACTATACTTAATAAAACTAAGCACATATATATTATTTATGAGCTTTTCAAGCTCTTATCAGTAGCTTCCTCTATTTATGGTGTTTGATTTCCCAACGGAGGTTATGTTCTTTTGTATCTATTTTGTTGAGATTCTGTGTTGCTGATATTTTGGTCTTCTTGAGGTATTTGAGAAGTTTATATATTTATTTGTGGAGTTATGTTCTTTTTTGAAGTATTTGAGAAGTTTAGGTATTTATTTGTGTTGGGAGTTTATTGTCGTCTTGAATTTACATCATCTGTTGCTCTTTAGTTGTTTGGGGCTGATTTAAATGGCTAAAACTAGTGATAAAAAAATTGTTACTAAATTATGTTGAGATCGTCTAAAATTACTAATAAAAAATTGATTGAAAATAACAATTATGCACAATGAAAAAGAACCATTCGCAGATTTGTGATTAATGTAGATTTGGAGGACCATTTAACTAGTAAACCACCGCCTAAGAATGATACTACTGCTCAAAAGAAATGGTTAATGAAGGATTATAAATTGTTTAATCAAATTTAAAATACTTTAGATCCCTTTGTTGATGATGTTGTGAATTATTGTGATAGTGTAAAAGAACTATGGGAATATCTGAAATTTTTGTATGCTTGCAAATAAGTTTTATCTCGTATTCAAGATTTATTGCTAAATATTTATCGACTGGAATAAAAAGATATTTCTTTATTCCATTATTATAGCGAAGTGAAATAAGCCTTTGAAGAAAAGCAAGCTATATTTCCTATCGTTGTTGACATTAAACAAATGCAAGAACAAGAGGAGCAGATTATGGTATACACAACAAAAAAACTGCCAATTAGCGACTAAAATTAGCGATGGCACAATTTTCGTCGCTAATTTTGCGACGGATTAGCGACTGTTTTATAATTGTGTCGCGAGAATGATATTTACTATTTTTTTGCGACGAAATAGTGACGGATTTAATAAACAGTCGCTAATTATCGGCAGAAAGAGTACGTGCCCTGTTTTGCGACGGAATTAGCGACAAATTTTTCCGTCGCTAAATTTTATAATTTTTTATTCAGGAAATTAGTTCCAGAAATTTTAGCGACTAAAATTTAGTCGCTAATTTTGGCGGGAATATTTAGCGCCTTTTTTACGACGGTTTAGCAACGGAAATATTTCTGTCGCTAATTAGTATTTTGTTGCTGTAATACGATTAGCGACGGAAGTATTTAGTCGCTAATCTGTCGCAAATAAATTAAAAAATAAGTTTTTAAATTTCACTCCCATGGTTTATGTATCAATTATCCCCAAATATAAACTTATTTATTTAAAAAAATTACATTTTAATAATAATAATAAAGTAATTGTTATAAGTATTATATAGTCATATTATGAAAAATAATAAATATTCATATTTATATAATAATATAAAGTTTATTATTTCATTTAAAATGATTATAAAAAATTTATAATTTATTTTTATTTTGTTAAAATTTTGAGCAAATTTTAAATTATTAAAAAATTTAAAATATATATTTATAAAATTATCCTTTAATACAAGGATAAAATGATGAAATTTGGTAGGGGCATATTTTAGTAATTTCAAAAATTTACCCTACATATAAAAATAACATTTTCTCTTCCGCCACATCTCTCCACCGTTTCAATTTAATGCGTATATGATTTTAAGCTTAATTTATTATTTAGTTGAATAATACAATAGAGTTCAATCCAAGACTTAAACTCATACAAGTCAATATGAATAAATTTTCTAATTTAATTTCTTCAATTTAATTTTTATTATTTTTCTAAATGAATACAATTTCTAATATATATATATATATATACACACACACACACTTTTCAATTTTATTTCTATTATTTTTCTAAATGTTCAAAGCTCCATCTAAACTCATCCTTACCATTTAACTTCACTACCGCGGTTACCTAATTGAGTGTTATGGAAGACTGAGTAAACTTACTGATTTAAAAATGGAGAAATGGCTTTGAAATTCTAAACATGGCTAGATTAATAAATAAGTTAAGATATTATCTGATAAATCCAAATATATAGTCCATTTGAATCTGCATATTTACGGTTTGGTTGGATCTTCAAATACAAATTGAACAGCTTTTATAAGAAATAATGTAAGTAAAGATTCAACGGTTAAGTATTTGCCGTTAGATCAGCCTGATTTTTGGTGAGTACCTTCGAAACTTCTTGTTGTTAATTTTGAACGGTAAAGATTAGTTTTTAAGGTCTGTAAGTTCAATATTTGTTGCAAAAAAGAGGCTATTTTCTGGATTTTTTACGTAATGACCAATTTTGTATGTGAAGTCGATCGAAAAATTATTTGCCGTTAGATCGGCCTAATTTTTGTTTAGTACGTTCAAAACTCCTTGTTGTTAATTTTGAATGGTGAAGATTAGTTTTTAAGGTCTGTGAGTTCGGTTTTTGTTGCAAAAAAGAAGTTATTTCTGGATTTTTTACGTAATGACCAGTTTTGTATACGAAGACGATCAGAAAATCATTTGCCGTTAGATTGGCCTGATTTTTGGTGAGTACGTTCAAAACTCCTTTTTGTTAATTTTGAACGGTGAAGATTAGTTTTAAAGGTCTGTAAGTTTAGTTTTTGTTGCAAAAAAGAGGCTGTTTTCTGGATTTTTTTACGTAATGACCAGTTTTGTATACGAAGATGATCGGAAAATTATTTACCGTTAGATTGATCTGATTTTTGGTGAGTATGTTCAAAACTCCTTTTTGTTAATTTTGAACGGTGAAGATTAGTTTTTAAGGTCTGTAAGTTCAGTTTTTGTTGCAAAAAAGAGATTATTTTCTGGATTTTATACGTAATGACCAGTTTTGTATACGAAGACGATCGGATAATCATTTGCCGTTAGATTGGCCTGATTTTTGGTGAGTATATTTGAAACTCCTTGTTGTTATTTTTGGACAGTGAAGATTAGTTTTTAAGATCTGTAAGTTTAGTTTTTGTTGCAAAAAAGAGGCTATTTTCTGGATTTTTTATATAATGACCAGTTTTATATGTGAAGACGATCGAAAAATTATTTGCCGTTAGATCGGTCTGATTTTTGGTGAGTATGTTTGAAACTCCTTGTTGTTAATTTTGAACGGTAAAGATTAGTTTTTAAGGTCTGTAAGTTCAATTTTTGTTGCAAAAAAGAGGCTATTTTCTGGATTTTTTACGTAATAACCAGTTTTGTATACAAAAATGATGGAAAAATCATTTTCCGTTAGATTGGTCTGAATTTTGGTGAGTACGTTCGAAACTCCTTGTTGTTAATTTTGGACAGTGAAGATTAGTTTTTAAGATCTGTATATTCAGTTTTTGTTGCAAAAAATTGGCTGTTTTCTGAATTTTTTATATAATGATCAATTTTGTATGTGAAAACGATCAAAAAATCATTTGCCGTTAGATCGGCCTAATTTTTGGTGAGTACGTGCAAACAAGACGTTAATTTTAAACGGTGAAGATCGTGTTATTTGCTGCTTTCTAACCCTATCCGATTTGCTTTGGATAGAAGTTGCAATTAAGGGCTCCTTGTTCTTCTCTCTCTAATATTTGTGTAACACCCGAACTTGGAGTTACCCGAATAATAATCGGACTAACTCGATAAATATTAATAAATAAATGATTTAAAATGATATTAAGAGTAAATAAAATTATTTGTTTTAATTAAATCACAAATTAACACAATTTAAGTTATATGAGAGAAATAATAATAATAATAATAATAATAATAATAATAATAAAATGAATATTAAATAATGAGATTAAATAAAATAAATTAAATATATAGATTGAATTATAATTGTTAAACGCCCCAATAATAACACTAATAATATCTTGAGACTTCTAGAAGAACTATTGAAACCACACATAAAACAAAATAAAGGAAAATAATAAATAAAAGAAAAGAATAGTTGGTAGGATTAAACAAAACCAAAAAAAAGTTAAGTGTGTGTGTGGTTTAAATTAAAAAAGAAAGAAGTTAATAGAAAAAGAAAGGGAGAGCAGGGAACGGGAAAGGGAAGCGGGAAGAAGGGGAGCCCGTTCGTGCTGGCCGCCGCTGCTCACGACACCGGCGAGGCTCGAACCACCGCACTGCTGCCATGCCACCTCCGATCATCCCCACAAGCGCCGTTCTCCTTGGCTCCTTCTTCTTCCGATTTTTCCCCCATCACCACCGTAGTTTTTTTTTCTCTTTTTTCGGTGGTTCTCGACGGCGGTTGAGGGAGCTGATGGCACCGGTGGGATCCCAAGGCTGTGGCGGTTCCTTCAATTGCTGCCATTTCTCCCCACTCGCCGGCAGCAGGGAGATCGGTGACGGTGAGGACGGGATCTTCAAGCTCTGATCCCGATGAACGATGGCAGCGTAGAGGCACGTGAGTGTCGCCTGAAAGTTGCCGGTGGCTTGATCTCCCAGTGAACGGCTTCGGTAGCTTTCCGGCATGTCTCCGACGGGTCTTCGGCGAGGCTCCGGCAAGGCAGAATGGAGAGAGAGCATTCTGGGCTTCGACTTTTCGGTATGGGATACTGAAATGAACTTCTTCAAATTTAGTTAAATAAATTTTAAGATTTAATGGAAAATTTATTGTATGTTGAATATACATGTCTGCCTGTGTGTGTGTGAATTGGTTGACTATAGGAATTAAATTTAATATAAATAGTAAATTATGAGAATTTGTTTTTATATGTGTAATTCCTGAATTGAATTGAATTATTTAAGATGGAGTTGCATGATGAAATTTGAGATTTAATTGTTTTTAAGTGTTTATTAGATAATTAAAGAACAATAAATTGTATTGGTTAATAAGATAGAAGTTTCCATTTGTGTTAATGGAATTGAGGTTGAAATTTGCTGCAATATAAATAAATACTTCCTTGTACTTTATGTGCTTTTTTTACTGCACCTTCTTCATATTTAACCATTATTTCAATTTTCATAATGTCACTTCAACTTATTTACTCACTCACCCAAAAATCTCTCAACTTCTCTCTTTGAATATGTTGAATCCTTAAACAAATTAAAGTTGTGGAAAAATAAAAAAGGAAGAGAGAGAGAGGGGAAAGAAAGAACGACAAGAAGAAAAGGGAGATTAGAAGTCAACAGTAGATATTAATAGATCATTTAAAATTTGTTTTCTCCTGATAATTCTTACTTGAAAATTCCTAAAATTTTAATAGAATTTGCTTTTAACATCTGTATATATTTGAAAACTATATATTTTGAACCACTCTAAAGGAGTTTTTAGGCTACAAGGAGAACTGAAAGCCATATGCTTCTTTAGAACTTCCTCATAAATAGTGGGTTCATCATCCTCAATGAGTAATACATGATATACCTTAAATCCTTAGTGTTGCTTTTCTAAAAGCATACTGTTGTTATTACTTCACATATACCTTAAATCCTTAGTGTTGGCACTAGTTAAGCGTGAGCTTTTATTTCGTATACTTGCTTCAACCAAGCATCATCTTTTACTAATTGACAATTGTATTGTTCCATTGTCGTGCTTTGATTTTGCTAGTTATATTTATTGTACCGTGTAAGTTGGTTTGAAATTATTTTGAAATTTTGCCCCTCAAGTAATGGAACAATTAGTTTGAAATTATTTCTTCAAAATTTTACAAATGTTCACGTTGACAATTTCTGTTCATTAGTCATCCTTTAAATCTTTAGTTTTGTTTTTGCTTATTTAATTAGAGAATTAAATTGGCTTTTGATTATCCACATGCCAATTATGATGATGTTACAAATAAATAGGTGCATTGAGCCAGGATGTTTATGCATAATTAAAAGACATTTAAAACTATTTTGTTGCTTCTAGATCATGTCCATGTATGCTTTCATGTACCGAGCTTAAAGAGCTAATGAACTTGTAAGTCATTACTATTTATTTAGAAAAAAAATTCCTTTGAATCACTCAATTATGATGCAGGAATTTGGGTCAGAATGTATCCATTAAGTGCCTCTACAGCTTGGAAATCTCACAGGTCTAGTGCCTCCACAGCCTTTGGAAACTTGACCTCCTGACAGCAGATGTAAGTTGTGTATTAAGATGAATAAATTTCCTTAGTCACCCTTATATAAACTAAAGTTAATAGTTTATGATTATAAAGTAATGACCAATGCATTATGTGGTATATATGGCCATAAGGAGATTATGTGATTGGATATTGTTTCCAGAAGTGCTTATTGGTTAGAAAAATTGTAGGAGAAATTTTTTAAATAATGTATTGTACCTAAATCCAGAATACTCAGTGTGCATCTTTAACTATGATTTGATGTCAAAAATTAAAATCTATAAATAGACTGGAATTTCAATTTTATGTGTGAATCTTTAACTATGGATTGTTTTTTAACATTAACTGCATTTGTTGTGATTTTCTTCATCTTTGTTTGCAATTCAAAGCTTCAGGAGGTAAAGAGTGGAAAAGATAGCAAGAATAGAAAGGCTACTGAACTTGTTGGTGTATGGCCATTCATTGGCCAACTCCACCTGCTCGGTGGTGCAACAGAATTTAATGTATTTTTGTGATATTATATTTTTTAATATAATAAGCTCCATCAACACATGGATTAGTTTCTTTTTTATTATTTTTGTAATCATATTATACTACAAAATTTAATATATTTTTTTTAATATTATATTTTTTAATGTAATAATATTGGTGGATTGTTATTTATATAAATTAAATTTTGGAGATTACAATAATAATAATAATAACAAAAAAATATATTGCAAATAATAAAAAATAAAATATTAAAAATAAATTCTGCTGCATTGTTAGCGACGGAATTTGGCGTAGCTAATTCCTTGAAATTAAAAATATTTTTAGCGACTAAAAATAATAATTCGTCACTAAATTTTAAACTAAATTTGTATTTAGCGACGCAATTAGCGACGAAAAATCAGTCGCTAAATATTATTATTATAACTCGGCGACTAAATAGGAATATAAATTAGCGACGAAAAATTAAAAATTTGCGACAAATATTTCGTCGCTAAATTAGCGACTGAATTTGAAATCCGTCGCTGATATATTAGCGACTGGCCTATTAGCGACTGTTCGTCACGGCGTCGCTAATTTTAATTAGCGACGAAAATATGGTATTTAGCGACGGAATTTAATCTGCAGTTTTTTTATAGTGATAGTATTTCTTAACAGGGTTGGATTCTGAATTTGATGTGGCACGCACACAATTGTTAATTGGTGAGTCACTCCTCCTCGATCCATTGCTTACACAAGTTCATCTTCTCTTTTGTAACTTCATTGTCGTTTTGGTCATCCTCCTCTTCCAATTTTCCAAAAATTATGTTCTAGTCTTAAACGAAAATCTACTTTAAAGTGTGAAGCTTGTTAATTTGCTACACACCATAGAGTATCTTATTCTCCTAGACTAAATAAACATATTGAGTTATATTTTTACTTGGTTCATATTGATGTATGGGATTTATGTCCTATTATATCCAAACTTGATTTTCGTTATTTTATAACATTTATTGATGATTATTCTCGGGTTACTTGATTTTATCCTATGAAATCTCAATCTAAGTGGTTTACTATATTTTGTGTTTTTATGTTGAAATTAAGACTCAATTCAATAAATTCATCTATATTTTGAGAAGTGATAATGCTAAAAATTATGTTTTACATTCTTTTAAATCTTATCTCTCTCAACATGGTATTATTCATCATTATTGTATTGTCACCCTCCAGCAAAATGGTGTAGCTGAGCGGAAGAGCCATCACTTATTAGAAGTTGCCCGGGCACTAATGTTCCATATGTAGCTTCCTAAAGTTTTTTGGGTAAATGTTATTTCCATTGCTTGTTTTCTAATCAACAGAATGCCACCTTTTGTTCTTAACAGTCAGATTCCATATTTTTTTCTTTTTTTCTCATCTACATTATTTCATCTTGCTCATTGAATTTTTGGGTGCTCTTGTTTTGTACAAGATATGCGACTTTAGGTGTCAAAAATAGATACTAAATCTTTTAAATGTGTCTTTTTAGGATAATCTCGTGAACAAAAGGGGTCTCATTGTTACTCTCCTTCTTTGGGTCATTATTTGGTATCTGCTGATGTTATATTTTTTTTAGCATACACCTTTCTTTGGTTCTTCTGTGTCCTCTCTTTCGCACACTAGCAACTCAGGAAATGATTTTCTTATTTATACTATCAGTGAACAAGTTGTTTCTCCTCCTTCTCGACCTGTTATTCGTTAAGTTTATTCTTGACATATGCATCATTTTATCGTGACATCTCCTGCTTCATTTTCAGATCCTCCATCTCAATTAGATGCTAGCCTTGACCTTTTTATTGCTCTTCGCAAAGGTAAATGAACATGTACTTACCCTGTGTTTCTTCTTTTGTATCTTACCATGCTTTATCTCCCTCCTTCAAGTCTTTTATAGCTTTCTTACACTCTATTGCTATTCCCATGTCCCTTGCTGAAGCATTAGTTCATGATGATTGGCAAGCTGCAATAAAATAAGAGATGATGGCCTTAAAGCAAAATCATACTTAGGATCTTACACCTTTGTCCTTCTAGAAAAAGGCCATTAGTTGTAAGTGGGTGTTTACTATTAAAATGAATCATGATGGTTCTGTTGCTTGATTGGTTGCTAAAGGATATGAACAAACATATGGAGTGAATTATTCGGAGACCTTTTCTCAACTTGTGAAACTTTCTTTTGTTCGATTGTTTATCTCCTTAGCTACTAATTATAGTTTGACACGACGTCAACTTGATGTGAAGAATGCATTCTAGCATGGGTAGTTGAGTGAATAATTTTATATGGAGCAACCACATGATTTTGTTGCTTAGGGGGAGTCAAGGAAGGTATGCAAATTAAGAAAGTCTTTGTATGGTTTGAAGCAATCTCTTCATGGTTGGTTTGGAAGATTCAGTACAATTGTGATTGAGTTTAGCTTACAGAAAAGTGTATATGATCACTCAGTATTCTTTTCATCATCTAGTTCTAGGTGCATTTTGTTAGTTGTGTATGTGGATGATATAGTGATAATTGGAAGTGATGAAGCTGGGATCACGAGGTTGAAAGCATTCCTTAGGACATACTTTCAAATAAAAGATTTAGGACCATTGAAATATTTCTTAGGGATTGAAGTTTCTCGCAATCATAAGCATATCTATCTATTTCAAAGAAAATATTGCATGGATTTATTAGATCATGCTGATTTTATTGAGGCAAAAGCATGTGACGTGCTTATGATACCAAATGTGAAGCTGAAAGCTGAAGATGGAGTTTGAGAATCCTGAAAAGTATAAAAAGGTTGTGGGAAAATTAAACTATCTATCACTAGTCCTGACATTGCTTTTCTCAGCAGATGTTGCTAGTCAGTTTATGTCATTTCTTATAATCTCACACTGGGATGCTGTTATACATATTTTGAGATATCTAAAAGATGCGCCAGGATGTGGCACCTTATATCGAAATCATGGTCATCACACTATAGACTTATGATATGACAACCAAGCAGCTATTTATATTGCAAATAATCTTATGTTTCATGAGAGAACCAAACATATAGAAGTTGATTGTCATTTTACTCAGGAAAAGCTAGAAGATAGATCAATTTCAACTTCACATGTCAGAACAAGGAGCCAATTAGCTAATGTATTCACTAAAGCGTTACCTAAGAATCGGATTGATTACATTTGTAACAAGTTGGGCATGATCAATATCTATGCTCCAACTTGAGAGGGAGTGTTATGACATCTGTTACAGATTGTATAGCTGTAGAATAGCTTAATTTTAGGTTTTTGTTCTTTCTTATTTTATCTCTGGTATAATTGTTTAAATACCTGTATATTTTTCAATAGAATTAAGATAATATACTTTGACTTTCACAATACTTTTTTGCTATCATTATGATGCCAGCTACCTGCAGATTTTATTGGTTAACCTCGAAGCTAGTTGTATTTGCAGGCACTTCTACACACAATTCCATTTGGGAAAATGATAGTTCTAGATCTCTTTGCTGAGGTCAAACCAATATGGACAAATTCCTCTCAATTTTATGGAACTCCTTATGTCTGGTAGTTAGCTGTTTGTTACATTATAAGCAAGATGTTTATCATTCAGTGACAAGTCATGCATTTTCTGCCTCTTTTACCTCTTCAGTTTCAATTCAAGCACCAAATGCATTCATCATTTGACAACTTTGACTTAAATCAGGTGCATGTTGCATAATTTTAGGGGAAATATTGAAATGTATGGCATATTGGATACAATATCATCAGGTCCTGTTGATGACCGTATCAGTCAAAACTCAACCATGGTATGATCTAGCTCTTGTTTTTTAATTATTATAACTATGTTGTTGTTAGGTCCCTGTATGATTATCACCAAAACACAACAAGAACACAAGGCAACAGGGAGGATGAAACGGAAATGAAATAACCAAAATTATGGTTATTGTGTATTAATGTTAACAAAAGAGAATAACAGTAATACAAGAAGGAATTCAAGAGCCTCTCTTCTCTCCTCTAACCGAATACTAAATCATTCCATACCTCCGACTCCCTTCACACACCCTTTTTATAACAACATAGCCCAAATCCCAAGGTCTAACTAACTTCCCCACGGATTTGGATTCTCTAATTGCCACCTGTATTATTCTTCTCCATTCTGCCCTTGCGCCTAGTATATGTCTTCATAATGGGGGCCTAGCAGGTGTTTGATACTTGAAGCTTGTAAATAGCTAGCATTGCGTGACAATTGAAAAATATATTCTTCATTCAACACGATGGTGAAGTTGATAGAGAAATGTAACTATTTACCTTTTGAAGTTTTTTTTATTTTTTCTAAATATCTTTTTTATGTAGATTTTGTTGCCCAGTACTGTATAGACTGTGGAGTATGTTCAATCCTTTAAAATTGTAACTAATTCCCCATGCAGGTTGGTGTTGGCATGTGCATGGAAGGAATAGAGCACAATCCAGTCGTGTATGAGCTGACGTCTGAAATGGCATTCCGCAGTGTAAAAGTTCAAGTTCCAGTAATCTTAGTATTGTAATTTCTTTAATGCTTCTTCATCACTGTTATTGTGTTCTCTGTGTATTTACTTGCCTAAGCTCTATTGAGAACATTATGCAGCAAAAAGTTGGGATTAATTAAGGGACAGTGCTCTTTGTATAGAATTATTGGTTCTGTAAGTTTATGTTAGTTCTATAATTTTGTAGGAATGGCTGAAGACCTATTCTCATAGACGATATGGTAAAGCAGTTCATCAGGTTGAGGAAGCTTGGGAGATCCTATACCGCACAATCTTACAATCGTACAGATGGAATTGCTGTATTATTACTAACCATCTCCATGTCATATTTTTGTTCTGTTTGTGAGATAATGTATTGTTGAAACATCTCACACTGAAAACTTTCTTGTTCTTGTGCTACAGCAATTTATAATGATAAAGTCCACTTTGCCATTTTTTCCCATCAAATATTTTGCCACGCATAGTCTGTACAAAATTTAACTTAACTTTGGCTTTCTTTCTGTTGCAGGACCATAACACGGATTTCAAAGTAAAATTTCCAGACTGGGATCCATCACTAAATTCGGGATCTGACATGTTGAAAAAATATGAGATCCATAAATTTGTTCCTATACCTGGAAGTAGAAGGTTCTTATTTCAAAGTACAAGTTCCAACATGCCCCAAGCACACCTATGGTATTCTACACAGGAGGTGATCTGGATTTCATTGATGCTGGAAATCATCTTCATGGAAGCCTCACATACAGGTTAGAAGCGGATTTCATTTTTTTTTTAATTGTCTTCGAGTTTGTTTTATGCAATTTCTATAATATGAAATTGTTTTACACACATAAAGAGGAAGAAATTCACAGTCATGTTTTGCTTATGCAAAATCATTGCAACGGATACGACCTCGTTGACTTAACACGGCAAGTTCTGTCAAAGCTGGCAAACCAAGTGTACAAAGATGCAATTATTGCTTTTCAAAGGAAAGATGCTGATGCCTTGAGTCTTCACAGCCAGAAATTTGTACAGCTTATTAAGGATATTGACGTACTTCTTGCTTCCGATGATAACTTTCTTCTGGCAGTGAACCCTAGTGAGACAAAGCAGGTGAGAAGTACTGTTTGCTAGAATTGCAAAATATAATATGTTATCTCCATAAATCTCGGTGCTTCAACATTCAATAAATAATTAGCAAATACATCAGAGATAATATTTTCTTTTAAGCGAGTGAAGAATGCTTACATGTTTACATGTTTTACATTAGATTGATAGCATAAGATTGTCATTTGTTTTGATCCAGTATGAATGGAATGCAAGAACACAAGTGCCAATGTGGTATGACACAACAACGAATCAGAGCAAGCTCCATGATTATAGTAATGTTACTATGTACTTTCTCCTAATGATTCTATTTGTCGAGCTGATGGTGGGATATAACATCTGCTGATTTCGCTGTTCTTGATAGCTAACAAATTTTGGAGTGGTCTACTAGAAGATTATTATCTTCCACGTGCTTCGACTTATTTTGATCATTTAATGAAGAGCCTGAAGGGAAATGAAAGCTTCAGCTTGGTAGAATGCAGGAAAGAATGGATAGCATTTGGCAAGCGAGAACGCAGATTTATCCGACCAAAGCCAGAGGAGATGCTCTTGCCATCTCTAAACAGGAATTACAGGTTTATTTCCTGCAAACAATAATTCAATGGATAAATCAACATAAGCAACGAGGGCTGTGAAGATCATTCTTTGATTAACTTATCATGAGAAATAAATTTACGAAGAGGGAAACCGCTCTTACAAATATTTAAAGGTTATGGTTATTTAGAAGAAATATTATTATTAGTAATGGTATTATTATGAACAGTTAAGGAGGACAATTGGAAATCACTTCTTCTATCTTATCCTTTCTTTTCTTTTTTTCCCCTCAATCGAACCCATAACCACAATTCCTTCCAAAACTCAGAGCCTGGCAATTTTGTAAGGCTTAGGAGAAGCGCTGTGAGGACAAATCCATGTGCTTCTGCTAAGTTTCTGTCTTTTTCTTTCGTCTGCCTTTTTCATTCAATTTTCTGAACTGAATTTGAGCTCAAACTTCAAACCCATCTGGCCATTGGCCTGGTTGATCAAATTTCAATGATCCAACGGTCCATATAGTCATAATATCGCTTCAGGAATGCCAAGCTTGCCACTTAGATATAGTTGTGTAGGAATATCACATTTGTGTAGATTAGAAACTGGTTCTGTCTGTGTCATAGTTAATGATCCTGTCAATGCTAACAGAGGCTCTAGCAAAAAAGTTTGGCTCTCACTTTTTCTTTCTTTCTCTTCTCTTATTTCTTCCAATACAGCTTTACTCGTATCGATACCTATGAACAAAATGAAACTTTAGTAAAATAACCAAATAGTATATATCTTTAGAGTTCTCATTTAGAAACCCGTACCTGAAAGGTATCCGCCGTGGACATAGCCATTAAATCTTTCGCTAGTATGTTCACCGGTAAAGAAGATGCGACCAACTGGGGCCTGAACAAATTTGTTATTACAAACATTTAGAACAAAGATAGTACCAGGAAGCATGAACATAAATATAAATAAAGAAGCATAAGTAAAGTGAGTTACTTTAATATCGTGAAGCACTTGATTATTATTTGAAATGATAGGGTAATTACTGTAGCTACCACGCTGGAATCTGTTGTTCCACCATCGGGGCACAAGAATATCTGTGGCGTTAGGTATATTGGGCCCGAACATATCTCTAAGAACTTCCATGGCTTCTTTCAATGTCTCCTCGTCAGACTGAGCCTCGACACGTTTTGATTCTCCATTGGTCAATGTTACAACCAGGATATTTGAACCAGGGTATGCATTCTCCATGTGCTGATGACAAAGCAACAGGTCATTAGCCAGCTAGTATTGACTACTCTAAGTTACTAAATTGACAAATGATTAATCCATTCTCTCGTCTTATTTTATTTGCTCTGAGATTAAATTCAAAATAAACGTTAATCCTGTATCCGTTTAAACACTGTACTGTATAGCATTCAATCGTGTGAAAATAATCTCAATGGAAAAAAAAAAAAAAAAAAAGAAAAGGACAAATGAATACGATGGAGAGATCATTATGTAATAAATAAATAATCCTGAACTAATCAAGAAGAGGGAAATATTTTAGATATGTTATTATCTGAAAAAGAGTCAATAATGGTCAAGTGATTGGCTCTCTATTGCAACTAATGTTGCCAGCCCTGAGACCATGACAGACACATCAGAATGGGGGCAGCCATACAAAATAAATAATGCATGAGATTCTAGTTTTTCTAAGCCCTGCAAGGTTGGATTCATGATTTTGGAATTATGTTACCATATTCTACGAGGTAGTAGCTGAACATACGTGATCAGCGGAAAAACATCATTAAAAAGGTCAGACAGCAGAAAATGAGCCTTTTTAAGTGATATGTCATACAAAAGGACAAACTGTTTTGAAATCATTATATTCTTCTGGCAACAAATGTTTTATAATTTGAAGAAATACATTATGGTATCAATCATGGCACATATTTGTCAAAACAAAATATGGCTTGTACTTGCAGTTATCTAAATATGTAATTATGGTACATAAGCAAGAAACAATTATTTGAAATCTTGTCATCAAGAGAGTGATGCAATGCTGAGATCAATGGAATCGGTAAAAGACAGTAAAGAATATTTGGAAACAGAAACGAGAAATTGAGAATCAACCTGCCAAAACGTGTAGTATCCTCTGCACTCGTGGGCATAAATAAAGAACTCTTTTTCTGGACAACAAGGCCAAAACTTAAATGGAAACTTGAGGAAAATCTTGGTGTATACCATCACATCACATTTTTGTATGGCCTCTGTTTTCCACCTCTGCATCATCATTTTCCATTTTGTCATTAACTTAGCCAGTACATTAAATTATCATGCGATCACAGCAAACTACAAGCCACCTAAAATTATTAATTTATAGGTAAGTCTAGAAAGGCGTTTCAATTCTAAAATAATAAAATTTATATTTTGCTAAAATTAACACAAATGATATGCCATAGCACATTATACAGCACAAATGAGTAGTTAACATTCAATTGCCAAAGAATTAGGTAATACTACAGCACAGAGTTTTATTTTATTTTATCTTTTTTAACCAAACTCCGTGATTTGTTTCTAAACATCACATCATGAGAATCAATATAAATAAAATACAGCCTTCTTACTAGAGCACATATATTATCAGATACTGAGAACATGATTCTGCATCAACAATGTTATAATACCATACTCGATACGATTTTCCTTGAAGTGCATTATTTTATTTTATTATAATTAAGCTGGAATAAAAAACGTAGACTTGTAAAAAGTCAATAGCATTGTCCATCACTTCACTTGTAAGGGAAAAATAAAAAATTGAAAATCAACTAGTTGAAAATATAAAAATACGTTTTTTGAATCTATTGAAGGTACACGTGGTGAGCTAACTGAGTTGGGTTCATCAAAGAAGCGCAACCTACCAGTGACTCTATGGGTTGTCAATCTGTGGATTGCCATGCAAACCCATGGTATTTCCTTTCATAAACACAACAAGACACCTCGAAAATCTCTCTCTAGCGTCAGCAAAACCAGCTAAAGCCTATTTAATACAAGCCATTAATTCCTGACTTTTTCGTTCTAATTAACGATATCTTATATTTCTGGGCCACACGTACCTCCTAAAATATCAAGTGAAAAATCTGCCAACTCCTACTCCTATCCCATAGGGACCCATTTCCCAGTGCCTAGGTTCTTATCCCCACAGATTCCTCATATACTATTATTTTCCACTATAACGGATCTAAACTATGTTTGTCGCATCGAACGGTGATGATATAAAGAAAGCCTAGAGTTCATAAAATAATTTCAAATTCTACTATTTCAAGTCGCATGGATTACTAAGGGTTGCACTTATTTTTAATTACTAAATTTTTGTAAGAAGTGGGTTTACATTTAGACTTTTGCGCTTTCTGTTTGCCCAAAGTTTTACACGTCAGTTTTACTGACAAGAATGTCGATTACAATCTTGACTTCATTTCTTGATTAAATGATCAGCGCCGAATTCACAAAATAAAGAATGTAATTTTGACACCCAAAAAAAAAAGAACTAGACAGAATTTATAAAAATTTTATGAGTTAAACTAATAAAAAATTATCTCATGTGATTGTTAGCATTTATAAATAATATTTCATAATTGTTTTGATTCATGAACTCTTCAACTAAATTTAGACAAAAAAAATCCAAAATATACAGTAATTGTGCAGAAGTATTTTTAACCCTTGATCAAGCCTCCGATGCCCAGATCAAGACTAAAAATACCTATATACCATAAAAATGCATGCAGCAAAGGATTATTCTACTGTTTGGTGATCTTTGCGACTTAATGATGCTGTGCGTGGTGGCTAAAATATTGACAGAAATAGGAAATTAAAAAAACGGTGAGAGACGTACGGGCAAGGGAGGCCTAAAAGAAATGAGGTCGCTTTGGAGCACACCAATGCTAGCGGACAAAATCACATAATTGGCTTCGTAGACGCAACCATCCTCCGTTTTGACAATAACGCCGTTTCTCGAGTTCTGTATTTCCCTGACAACCTGCCCCAAATTGATGCACAAAAATCATCATCCATGAAAAGATAATCATAAAAAGTGTGAGCCCTTTTAAAAATTTCGAGAATTAGTTGTAATTTTCAAAGCCACAACTACCCAAATAAGATTCTATAAAGTCAAAACAAGAAAATACGTGCAGTGCAGTGTTCTGGAGTGGAATAGTAGAGCTTTATTGAAGAAAGAATCAGCGCAGTGTAGAAACAGAGATCTTTTTAGCTATGTAGCAATTAGTAGGAAAATAGGCTTCATTAATTTTCTGATTTTCAGAGCAATTGGAAAAGGTAAAGACAAAAACAGAACATTAAATGAAGAAATGGACAAGACTAGCTATTTTCTTGTTCCCATATTGAATCGATAGGACATTTCAACTCCTGGGTAGTGGGCCTTTGGCCTTCGGCCATTGTGAACATTGTGCGGGTTAGTGCAAAATGGTGTCACAGACTCGTAAAGTGGTAAAAGGCAAAAGGAGGGTGTAGATTGAGCCAATTTATGGCTACATGATTGAAAATCTGACATGTTGGTGGGTCAAATTTATGGCTTTTTGCAGGGGTCCTCTACTCAAAAAGTTCTTAGAAAATTTGGTTTGCTACCATGTCAAACAGACACCATCCTCCTTTTCATGTTCTGCCAGGTTAATTTCCTAGTTTACACACGCACTAAAATTATGACGAGGAAATTTCTGAAGTTAATACAATTCTCGTGATGACACTCCCGATAAACAAATTGCATTGGTTTCTTATCTAATTAAGCTCTTATGTCACCCTATCCGTGCTAACTTTTGTCCTTTTTTTTTCCTCCGAATAATCAATAGTATTAGAACATTTTTTATAAAAATAAAAAAATAAAAAAAATTGGCCAATCTTTTACATCTAAGCGACACAAAATCAGCGAAAAGAAATTCCACACTTCACCAATCTCAATTATAGATACCGTTAAGAAATTTAATAAAAACACTAACACAGATGACTAATGATAAAAATATTTGCAATATGTTGGGAAAAATGATAAATGAGACGTGAAGAAAAGTCATACAACTTTCACAAAATGTCATTATCTAACATCAAGAGAGGGTCAATCAATGTCAACAGCAAAAATAGATTGCAGAGCTTCATACAAAATAGAGAGTTTTGGAACTTTTCCACAACTTTTCACTGTTAACTCTCTTTTAACTTAATAATAATTTAAATCTTTTTATTTCACTAGATAAACGTCATAACCCATCAATAAAATTGAAAACTCTGTACCTTTGTTCTTATCTAATCATTGGACATGCCATTTTAAAGAGAAACAAATCACACCCAAACAAAGTGTAAGTTATGGAAAAAGAATGAAAAGATTTTCTATTCTGTTCACTCTACCTTGTTGAGTTGCAGACGAGTGTCCAAGATTTTACCCTCAGAGGTAAAAAGAAAATCGCCAGCTATCTTGTATAGCAAATACTCGTAACCTCTTTCATCTGCTACTAGAAATTCTCTCTCTCCATAATCAACATATGTTGATATGGGCTCCACCTCTGCACACAAAACACCAATTTCTAAGTATCAAATTTTACAGCTAGTAAAAGCAAATAGAAAGAACATACTTAGGAATAGGATCATCATATATTTCCAATTAGTTTAATGTTAGCGAAGCGCCTCGCTATGAAAATCTAGCTTCACTAACGCTCGACTAAGTCCTTTTCCTTTTTGGTATTTTGTTTATTTTAAGCTAAATCAACCATACAGTTAAATGATTTTCTTTTCCTGGCCTTTCCCAGGAAACAAACAGTAAAATGGGCTGTGAAATTGACCTGCCATCTCAAAATCATGGAGAATGAAGTCAATTGCGAGCTCTATTGGCGTCTTCGGTGAGCTAAAAAACATAGAAAATAATAAAAATATCAAGATTTAAGAAAGAACATTAGGTAATCATAAGTTCATAGACATTTAAATTAGTAGTTGATTTTCAAGTTTCAAAAGCCAGAAATGACTTTCTACAAGGACTAAAAATAAGTAATTACCAAGGTGATTGAATGACTTCGCCGACATGGTTTGCCTCTAGGCTCTGTATCTTCATAATTGCGGAGTCCACCGCCTTCTTGTAAGAATCAGCAGCTATCCCACTTGGAAATATCTTACCGCTGCAACCAGAAAACAAGAAATAGCAAGGCTCAATTTCCACCCCAAAAAAATTTTCTCACCAAGAAAAGAACTAACACATCACTATAATGCGCCGCGTTAAATACTTAAACATTGATTTGTTTTTGAAAATGGAAAACAAATTTCCTCAATGTTGAAAGCAATTTCAAATATCAACTGAGACATCTAGAAATTAACATGAAATTCTAAACCGTCAAAAAGAAATAATTTTGAAAAAAGAAATTTATATATCCAAAAAAAAAATCAGTGTTCACCAAAAAACGACAAACTGCACCGCCATTTTCAAAAAAAAAATAACAGAGAGAATACAAAAGAGATGATTCAATGTTCATGTAACGAAAAAATCGGAAACGGTTATATATATAAAAATAAACCTGCGATCGTAAATGTTATAGCGTGCATTGCTATAGTCAGAGAAGCAAGTGCGGAGACCGGATTGGTTAGCAAGCTCCCAAACAGGATTGGACTCTTTGCCACCAACGCCGGCGATCCAACCAGCACCGAGCTCAACGGAGAAGCCACCGAAATTTTCTTTACAGATCCTGCCGCCGATACGATCCGACGCCTCAAGAATCACCAAGTCCTCTATCCCATTCTGCGCCAGCACGTTCGCCGCAGATAAACCTTAATACAAGAAACAAAAGAAGAAAACGAATACGCCATTAAGACTGCGAAAATTAACATCCAGTGGTGACAGTAAGTGGTCGTGGACAGCGGAGAGTTACCGGAGATGCCGGCGCCGATGACGATGACAGAGGAGCGAGAAGAGGCATCCATTGTAGAGAGAGAAAGGGTGAGAGAAAGAAGAAGAAGATGATGAAGGACGGGAGATAGAATAAGAGGGGTGGCTTTGGGTTTGCTTTTGTAGTTGGCGAGAGAGGAGGAAATAGCGGGAGTGGGTTTATATAGTTGTTTTCTTTTATTTATATTTTTGAAAAACAAATTTATTTTATTATTTTTTTAGTGGTTGTTTTTCTTTTTCAACTCGGAGGAGTTGGAGGAAAAAAGTACGAGTTTGCTTCTTTCTGTTGTCGATAACCGTTCTACTTCTCTCTCTCTGTCCAATTTGACGGGAAGTTGACCCTGTTACGCGTATGAAGGGTATTATCGTCATTTAATTTTGCTTTACTTGTTTTGTTGAATTAAATAAATGTGTTTTTTTTAAATAAAATGAAAGACATATCTTTCCCCTCCTTTCTCCCTCCGGGGTTGTTTTCCCATTGACCATGCCTGCCCCACCTCTTAAATTATGAGAACATATCCTATTTAAATGCATGAATTGTCTTTTTTTTTATTAATATTTATTTGAATATTAAAAAAATGACAAGCAATTAAATATAAAAATTTAGGATATGTGACTATTAGGTCGAAATGCATCATGTTTAAGCCTTCAGGAAGTTTCTTGGAAGCCAATAGAATAACTACAATTTCTGTACCCTATTAGCTTGTTAATCAGAATTACGATATTTATACAACTGACTTTATTATTATTTGATAATTTATGTTAAAAATGTACAGAATAAAAGAGTTATCATGGTAAGATTTACAAATCAAACAATGCATTAATTTTTTAGTTATTTTCTGTGTAGGATAATGTTTATGAAAACAAGATGAACTCTAATAATTATTTATAATAAATGGCCTTTTATGTTTTATTTTATTTGTTTTAATTCTTGCAATGGAATATTTGAGTAAAATTGCCATTTTTAGAATCATCTGCACTTACCAAAGTATGATTATTTGTTGAACTCAAGATCTAGCAGTCCTACTAACTGAACAAACTATAGGAATATTTGTTCAACTTTTTCAATTTCTCTTTAAATCACAAACACATAAGCATAATCTCTAATTGCAAATTTGATTTTTACTTCTGAGAATCTTGACAAGGATTTTCACCCCTTCCTTCAATTATAGACCAAAATGAAGACTTTGATTCATGTTAATTGTTAATCATCAGGACAGAGAGAGAGAGAGAGAGAAGATATTAGAATTTAGAGAGGAAATAAATTATGTTAGAGCGTGGATAGAGATATTCCAATCTGTGTATGTACTCCTGAATGTGATTGCAATGCTTTAGAAGTTATAATATGCAACATCAGCAAGCAGATCACACAGTCAGATTCTTGAAAGGTTTAAACAAAAACTTTGCTAATGTGAGATCACATATCATGCTCATGGAAGCTGCCGTTGATCTCTCTTCTTGATGCTAGAAAATCACTTGCATTAAAAAAACCTTAGAACTTTTCTCCTTGGAATTACTTTTAACTTGAGTGAACCCTTCTTTGTCTATTGAGATGTAGTTAGTTTTCGTCTATAATCCTCCGATATTCAAAAGGATTTTTTTAAATTTACGAGACCGACTAATCAAGAGTTGGATACTGTTTGATCTAAAATCAGAGACAGTTGTTCGAATAGGATACGCTTGATACACAAGGTAAAATCTGAAAATCTTGTTTAAAGAAATTTGATCAAAATCAACAAACATTAATAAATGTTGTTAGTTTAAAATGGATTTGGTGTAGATTTAAGCTTGATAATAGAATTCAATGCAAATTTAGGTTGAATAAAGATTTCGTGCCTTAAGTTTACATTTGGTTCACTGGATTATACATGATATAGTATAATATAGTATAAGTTAATATAAGTACAGTATTTGAAAGGTTTTTTAAAAAATTAATGTGAGGATAATATAATACACCATATATTTCATTATCCTAAATACATTATATAAAATAATACACCACAAACATATAGGTTTATATAATACGGTAAATATCGTATTAATACAAAATACCATCCCATCATGATAGCCGCTGCCACCACCACCACCACACCCCGCCACCGCCACAAACACCACCACCACTGTTGCCAGCACCATCACCGCCACCTTCATATTGCCGTCGCTGCCACTCCTGCTATCTCCATTGCTGCAGCCACCACCATTGCCCCACACCACATTGTCGCCACTACCACCACACCATCGCCCCCAGCACCACACTGTCACCAATGCCACCGCTACCACCATCCTACTACCGTCACTGATGCTGCCACTACCTTCACTGTCATCACCATCGTTGCCGCCCCCACCACTGCTCCTATCACCACATTGTCGCTACTACTGCTGCCGCTGATGCCACCACCACACTGCCACCAACACCATTACCACATTTCGACCAAATCTTCAAATTTATAATATTGAATGTATATTTTAATAGCTATTATATAAAAATTATATTATAATTAATATTTTTTTGCTCAAATATTTCGTCAAATTCGTTATTTAAATTTTTTTATTTTTTATCTAATTTTGATTTTAGAAATGCCGATCTTTCTAATAATATATAGTCATTTTTCATTAATTTTTTTCATTTTTAATAAAAAATTGATATATTAAAATTTGCAATTTATAATTATAATTTTTTATCTAAATTAGTTAATATAAAAATAATTTAATTGTATCGATTTTTAATTTTTAAAAAATGATATTTACGACATTATGAACTAAATATAGTATATAATATTACAGACTAATACAATTTTATAAAAAATAGTATATTATATAATACAGACTAATGCTATATAGTTTAATGTTGTGCATGAACCTAACATGCCTAAATATCCCATATCCAAATCTATCTATATAAAAAAAGGTGTTGTGGAACATCATCTCGAATTTTCGAAAATAAAATTCAAAGATATTATATACATTTTATAGTTTATATGATGTTGAAGTTGACAAAATTAATATTTGTACTAATTTTGATTAAAATATATAATTAAATTGTGAATTATATAATTAGTATAAAATAAACGATATTTTTTAAATAATGCTTTTTAATAAAATAATTAGTAAAATGAGATATGTCGGTTTGGAATTCGAAGTGAAATGTTGCACAATATTACGTTAATAGATCAGATATTGTCAGCGGATTATGATAGAAGATGCTATCACTCGATGTGTCTTCTATCAAATTAATTTTTTATTCACCCCGAACCACAAATCGATATATAATTAATGATATACCCATTTCACTAATTATTTTATTAAAAAATATTATTTAAAAAAATTTTCCATAAAATAATGGGTAATTAAAGGATGGAGATAGACAATAAGCAACAGTCGGACCCCCAATCCGTTATCCTTGACTGGGGCACGTGACATTCATAATTAAACACGTGTTATTATTAGAATATGGCGGCTAAGTCAAAGCTCAAGTTGGATCTTAATTTTATTTACCCGTAGCCGAAAGCAGTGTGATGCTCCAGGCTGGCAACAGAGTGTTATCTTATGGATGCATGAATATTAATTTGCTAGGATAATGACCAAATTAATTCCACCTAATTGTGATTAAAAAATCAAATCACTTCCACTTTTGCTGTTTTACTTCCAAATTTCCAGTAATTTCCTTGTTTTTAGTGTCCGAGTAAAACTGAAATTGATTGGATGATAATAACAGCTTGCTTTTCGCTTACTTGGAGAATTTGTGTTAGAAGACCGTCTAACATACTCAAATATTTTATTTTTTAAGTAAATTTAAATTAATTGAATAAATAGATTTCAAATATTAAATAATAATAAAATATAACTATAAATTTAACAAAAATTAAAAAAATACTACTGCTAATAGTTGTGTATATAATAATTAAAGGATATAATAATCTACAAACGTACTGAATTACTTCTTATTTATAATTATTGTATATGCAAACTGTTATAAATAATAATAATAATTGAATGAGCTGACAAGATGACTGGAAAAAAACCGACAAGATGTATTTAAAAAAGAAAAGGGGGGCCCAAATATGCTTATTTCCTCTTTAATTTAATGCATATTATTGCTCATTTGGTTGTAGTTTCTAGAATAAATAATTACTATAAATTGGGATAATTTTTTAAATAATACAAATTTAAAAAATATTTACATAAATAGAATGCATTTGAAAAAAATTACGAGATTGAGATATTTTTTGAAATTGCTTTCAAGTGAAGCGGTTTTGTCAGATGGTATCGCCGACACAGGGAGACAGATTGCAGCGAAACCACCGGAAGAAATAGCGGTTTCAATGCAGAAAATTCTGGCCCCACCCCTAGAAAAGAAAAGGTAAATATTTACTAAACTTACACAATAATACTATAAAAATTATTATTGATCTGAGATAAACATATCACCATGATGCGAAATAAATGAAAATGGGCAACATTTATATATATAAAAGAAAGTAAATAATTTTTTAACATGCTCGGGGTCGGGGCCGGATTTTCTGCATTGAAACCACTGTCCCTTCCAGCGGTTTCACTGCAATCTGTCCCCCTGTGCCGGTAACACCGTCTAACAAAACCGTTCCATCTGATAGCGATTTTTAAAAAACATCTCAATTTCGTAATTTTTTCTGATACATTATATTTATGTAAATATTTTTTAAATTTGCATTATTTAAAAAATTATCCTCTATAAATTCTTGTCACTAAGATTTGATATAAGGAGAAAGTGATGCTAAACGACATTTTAAGAAAAAAAAAAAAAAGATTAATGGACTCAAGCAGCCTACGAGGAGAGGAGGACCCATGCATCGGAAAAGGAGGGCAATTGCCCCCTTGAAAATAAAATAATTTCAATCATCCCCTTAAAAATCAAATAATTTCACTTGGTCCTTTTAAAAAATCAAATTATATTTATAATTTCAATTAAATTTTTCAAAAAATTAATAAAAACAAACATTATTTAGAATATTTTTAAAATTTTTGTCCATTAATAAAAATATATTAAAACTTTGCCACGTTAATATTATTTCATGGTTCTGCTCCTACTTACAAGGAGATTTTTGTGTGATTTGATATGTCTTTTATCCTTTCTTCTATACCACTGTTTTGTTTTTCCTTGAAAAGTCTAAGGAGGAGTAGCTTGAGCGTGCATATGATGTAAGCGCATATATACTGCGTTTAATTAAACGGTGTAAATATATTCACGTCATATTCATCTGTAAACTCTATCGGACTTTTAAAAAGTTTCATTGAATCTGCAATTATTAGACATAAAGCTCTTTACTTTCTTATATGAAAAAGAAAAAAGCCATTGATAATGGAAGAAGATAATCAAGTAGACTTTTCAATTTGCACTTATTAATCAAATTAACCTTAAATCGGTCAAATTAAAGAAATCTAAATCCATGAAATTAATATGATAAGTTGATGCCTCAACAAATGCACTTATGGATTTGGTGAGATCTTGTTTGTCTTTTTACCAAATAAAAACAATTCCAGCTAGAACCGAAAGTTAACTGAAAATGAATTTTTTTGATGAAAATGGAAATTATTATATATAGTGGGAGTCTTTATCTTCTATTTTCTTTTTCCTGAAATTTTGTCAAAATACCGATATGATCGAAAAATATATCTAATCGCTCTTTCCAAATCAGTTTTGAATTATTTTCTTGAAGATCAAATTCATTTTATTTTTTTCTTTGCGTAAACACTAATTAATAATTAACAGTATTAGTTAGTTTGGTGGTCAACATTCAATTAAATATGTAGAAGATTTGGAGTTCAATTTACTCTTTACATTCCATATTATGTGTCCATTTAAGAAAAAAATCATTTCAAAATGAATGTCCATTTAGAAAACCATGCTAATTTTATACAATTTTTTCAAATAAAACTGCTACTTTAATGAACATAAAGTTAGCATAATTAATGAACTATATATATTTATTTTCATTTCATTCTAAAATACCCTATTCGGGGCATTCGTGTCCACCCCCTTCTTCCAGTCGTGCAATTCCTTCTTCAAATCATTTTTTGGACTGTATATAATTTAAAATTATTTACATATATGCCCCTCCCTTGTGGAAAAAATAATGTAAAGAAAAATTATTATGCTAAGATACAATTTCATGTAAGCTACGGTAAGGGTGGATTGTAAAATTTTATATGATTAAAATCGTACGGTAAAATACAATTCCAATTTTGCCGAGATACATTTTCCATTCGGTAGACATAAATATCCATACCTCATTCACTTCAAATATAAAATTGAAAAAAGAAAATCTCAATCAACCATTAAATTTTACATAAAAATAATATTTATTTAGAATTGAACTTCTAATTCAATAAAAAGAACAAAAACAAAATATAATGAAAAACTATGATAATGACTCATTCAAAGATATTAGAAGACTTGTTAATTATATATTCTTAATAATTATCTTGAAGATTGCATTTTTTTTCTAGATTGTGAGGATTCATATCCAATCAAATTGTATTCATTATAGATAAGCATTTGTTTAGTTGAATTAGTAATTAATACATGAGTTTTTTTTTTTTTAAATCATAGAATCATAATATCTATATGATAATTCTAATTCTATTTGGAATCTCTTGTAATTTGATGTGAATGAAGAATTAAACGCACATTTATATATTAATGTTGAAGGTTAAATAAAATATTTCATAATTTGAAAATTAATGAGAAAATATAAAGAACTTAATAATTGGTAAAATAACTAGAAAAAGATAATTAATTATCTTAAAAGATAGAGATTTCTAAAAGCCAAGATAATTAACCTTTACTCTCTCTATATATAAAACTAAAAAGTGGGTGAAAACTTTTTTAGGCTAAATTGACCTTTATTGTTTGATTATTAGACTTAATTAACATTTATTTTTATCGAATCAAAAATTACAAAAACTGTAATAAAATAAATAGAATTTAAATTGTATATAAATACCATTTTTTTCCTTTTTCCACATAATATTTTTCTAAGTTTACGTATTAAAATAAGAATAGTATGTAATTTTTACTATATCTTTTTTAACTAATCTAATTGTTAATTTTTAATTCTATTTCTAATATTAATTTTTTTAATTTGCAAATTAATGAGAAAATATAAAGAACTTAATAATTGGTAAAATAATGAGAAAAAGATAATTAATTATCTTAAAAGATAGAGATTTCTAAAGGCCAAGATAATTAACCTTTACTCTCTATATATATGAAAGTACCAAGTGGGTGAAAACTTTTTTAGGCTAAACTGACCTTTATTGTTTTATTTTTAGACTTAATTAACCTTTATTTTCATCGAATCAAAAAATTACAAAAACTGTAATAAAATAAATGGAATTTAAATTGTATATAAATACTATTTTTTTTACGTTTTCCACATAATATTTTACTAAGTTCACGTATTAAAATAAGAATAGGATGTAATTTTTACTATATCTATTTTAACTAATCTAATTGTTATTTTTTAATTCTATTTCTAATATTAATTTTTTCAAATATTTATAAAATTTTATTAACATGTAAAAAATAGTTAAAGTCAATTAAATTTCATGTAGATAAATAATGTGCATGTATTATTATTATTATTATTATTATTATTATTATTATTATTATTATTATTTAGAATTGAACTTCTAATTCAATAAAAACATAGAACTAAAAGAATATAATGAAAAACTATGATAATGACTCATTCAAATATATAATTAGAAGACTTGTTAATTATATATTCTTAATAATTATCTTGAAGATTGCAATTTTTTCTAGATTGATCGAGAGGATTCTTATCCAATCAAATTGTATTCGTTATAGATAAGCATTTGTTTAGTTGAATTAGTAATTAATACATTTTTTTTATCATGATATCTATATGATAATTCTAATTCTAATTGGAATCTCGTGTATGCGAATGAACAATTAAATACACATTTATATATTAATGTTGAAGGTTGATTAAAATATTTAATAATTTGCAAATTAATGAGAAAATATAAAGAACTTAATAATTGGTAAAATAATGAGAAAAAGATAATTAATTATCTTAAAAGATAGAGATTTCTAAAATGCCAAAAATGCATTTTTGCCCCTCATATTTTGATACAAAGTGCAATCTTGCCCTTAATGTTTCGGTTGAGATATTTGTGCCCTTCATGTAACGAAAATGGGAGAAAAATGCTCCTATCATCCAACCCTATCAAAGTTAACCTGTAACGCCGCGGAACCAACATTCGACGTGCCTGGCATGTTGTAAAGCATGAAAGATAACCCTGGGTAGTTTTCGGAACAAACAGAGTTGAAAAGAGCAGAGAAATCAACGAAAGTATAAAAGTTAAACAAGCTTAGGCCAGGGAAATCGAAGATAGGTGATCTGGTGAGAAGTTTGGGATGACAGTGAATTATGAAAATAGTATTAAATGAAGTCTGATGGTACAATTTAAGGCTAAAATGAGTTCAAATGGATCCTCAAATCAGACAGAGAAGTTTTTACTCTTTACCAAGAAAATGGTTGATCGAGAGTTTGATCGGGCTTAAAAGTATTTTATTGACTTTCAAAAATTATTCTGATGCATAAATAATAAAAATAAAATATTAAAAGTGAAAAATAAAATTTTTGACAGTTTAGAATTTTGGATTTCGGACCGGCTATCCAGGCTGCCAAAGCCAGAAGCATGTCGAAACGGTGTCAAAATGGATTGAAATTTTAACTACATGGTTTTTAACTCCTTAGTACATGTGGGGTAAAATATTGAAGCATTTTGATTATGAGAACACTAGTTTCAGAAAACGGTCAAGAGATCGAGAAAATGGTTAATTAAGGTTTAAATGAAAATTTAAAAATAGAAAACGACTTCTAAAAATTATCAAACTCTCTAGATCTATGATAAATGGTCCAAATTAGTGTCTGAAAATGAAAAATTATTTTTCTGGTGATTTTGAATATTCAGGGTTTCAACCGATAAAATTTTTCCTCTAAAATTGGAACCACATTGAAACGATCTCTGAATGATCTAAAATTTTAACTACAATCTTATGAATATTTCTAGAAATTCACATTAAAATTTCAGATTATTCTGATGAGTGAAACATTGGTTTCTGGAAAATGGCCAAATCAAGATTGGCTGAAGTAAATTGGACTGAAAATGGACTTCGATTGACCTAAGAATTTACGTAGAGGCCTAAATTATTATTTTAAGAATTATGGAATTGATTAGAAGTGAAATTGAACATGGAAATTGAGAGAAATATTTTTAGGGAATAAATAGCCTAATTAAAGAAATTAGGCTTGGGCCTTGGTTGGATCAAGCCCAACCCATTAGAGAGCTTATAAATAGCTGAAAAAATCTGTAGGAAGCCAGAATTTTCTCTAGCTTCCTTCTTCTTTCATAGAGGCCGAATGGTGCTCTCCACCATTCTTTAGATTCTTCTCTTATCCTCTCTCATTAATTCTCCAAAATTCCACCTCCCTAAGTAAATTTCAGCCCCTCTCTCCATTAATGGTGGTCTCAAGAGCTCAAAATAAGTGATGGAAGTGGTAGAAATCAAAGAACAAAGGTTATGTGTCAAAATTGAGGTAAGATAAAATGAAAGTTGTAATTTAATTCAATGGTTTCAATAGATAAATTAGAGTATGTAAAACATATTTATGTGATTATTTTGCATAAAGGAGGAAGAATTCGATGAAAAAATATCATGAGAAATTCGGCCACTTAGGAAAAATAAGGAAGATCATGGTGTTTCAATGATGGAAGACAAGAAAAATGAAGAATAAAGTGTGGAGAACAAGAATTAAGGTAAGTGGATACAAACTACACTCTATTTCATTTAATCCTTGAATTTTAGTATGAAATTTGTATTATGTAACTACATACATTTAAAGAATAATGAGAAATAAATTAAGATAACAATGTAAAATGATAAATTAGCATGAATTAAGTAGGAATTATCAGAGAAATCAAACATTTAGCAAGGAGAGTGAATGAGGACGAATGGTGTTCTAAAAGAAATAAAATGATAATTGATGATTAATGAGATAGGAAATGCAATTCTAGTATTACAATAGTAATTAAATATGTTATGATGAAATTGGCATAAAAATAATATATGTATATGTGATTGAGTATGAAACATAATAGTGATCATATAGGAAATAAAGAAAAAGTAAGATAAAATAAATAAAGGAAGGCATGTGCATATGTAATTTAATGTTAGAAAAAATAAATAACATGAAGTACATGGAGAAAATATTAAGTATGATGGTTTTCTTGGGTTGGCCAAATGAAGTGCATAGTAAGAACATTGTGTTTAATTAATATTCATATGTTATTTACGTGTACTTATGTAATTATGAGTGATAAGAATGAATGCATAGAAAAATGAAGATGTGTATACAAATAATTATATTAAGTGTACCTTGAAATTTAAAGTATATAGTTAACATAATATAAAATGAATAGTTACCCTTAGTACACAGTGGACAATCCTAGATGCTAGGATATAATGGCTAGCCATAGTGACACCTATACCGCAATAGTTTCATATAGACAGACAGATAGCATAGAGAGGCCTTTCCCCTACAACCAGACAGTATCGAGGTTGGTTACCCTTAATGTAGTCACCTCACATTCAACCAAACAGTCCTCGTCCCGAATATTCGGTTCGAGAATTTTCAATGGCTATCACTAGGGATAAGACAGTAATTATAATAGAAAGAATGGAAAAAGGAGGAGGCCGATATGGTAATTTAAAAAGAAATAAGGACTAAAAGTAAATATGGCGAAAAAGGGCATTAGAAAGTAATGTAATAGGAGAAAATGTGAAAAATATGATTAATATGTTCAGTAGGGACAAAAAGATAATTACATGATAAGACAGGCGCAAAACTGTAATTTTGACATTTATATAGTAATAAAAAAAATTTAAAATAATTAAATAAAGCAAGAAGGGTAAAATATTAAATAACAAAAAGTGCAGGGATCAAAAAGTAATTTGCCACCTTAAGAAAAATTTTCAGGGGCTAAATTATAATTTATGAGCCTAAATTGAATTAAAAGTCAAAGGAGATCAAACTAATCAATTTGGAGTCAATTTGGTCAAAATAAGGAGAAAGATCAAACTTTAGGGGGCTAAATGGAAATTGTCCACTTAAGAAATAAATTTACCGAATAAAGGAGAATTAGGAATCAAAGGAAATTAAAATTGTTAAAATCAGAGTTAAATAAGATAAAATATAGTGGAATGAATTATAGGAACCTAAATGTAATTTTCAATTAAAATAAAAAAAATAAGTGAAATTTAGTAGAAAATATTTAGAGTAAAGAGGATCAAAATAAGTTATAGCATTAAATGAGTAAATTACACATTTAGTAATAGAAAGAGGTAATTAAGGGTAAAATGATAAAAGAGTATAATAGAAATTACATGTCAAAGTGAAGGCCAAAATTTTACCTTTGTGACAATAATAAAATAGTTAAATAAGCAAAAGGGGCAAAAATGAAATTGATGCATAGTTGAGGGCCAAATATAAATTTTCCAACTTATAATAAAAGTAAGGATCAGGATGAGATTATCCAACTAAGATAGATTAAGAAATAAAGGAATTCAAAAGGATTAAATGGAAAAGTCAATCAAGATTAAATAAAGTCAAATGTAGTCAAATTGGATAAATAAAAGATTATGGTCCAATATGTAATTGTATAGTCAACCAAAAATAATAGAATGTTTATTCATTAAAGATAGAATATATATGTAATTGTAGAAAAATATATGGATTTGAAGTCAAGGAAAAGGTAAATAGGAAAGTATATCAATTAGAAAATTAAAGGGGGATTAAACGTCTAAAATAATAGTTTAATGGAAGATTATTTAGAGACTTGGTAACTTGATAACCAGGAACAAAATTGGCATAATTAGAATAATAAAAGATTTAAATGAATTAAATAAACAAAATTACAATAGGAAGGAAGAAGGTAATTACTAAATTCGATAGAAAGGAAAATCATAAATAAACTATGAGTTAAGAAAATAATAAAAATAAGTGAATAAATAAATAAATAAATAAAGGAAAGGAAAAATGCAAAACAAATGATAAAAGTATAAAGTAGAACAGTCAAAAGACAGTAAAGTGTCAAGAAATAAAGGTAAAGCACAAGCAAGGAAACAAAAGTAGAAAAGTCTACCGAGTAATGAAATACAAACAGATTAGGAATTGAAAAGATACAAAAGAATAAAGTATACAGAGGTAGGAAATAAAAAGAAAATAAATTCTTGATCAAAACTGTAATATAGAAGGAATAAAAGACTAAGACCGTAAATATAAAAAAAAGAAAAAAAATACAGGAAGGTAAGATCCAATAAACAATAATAAATAAGAGTAAAGTGAAAACTAAAGCCAGTCAGAAAATGTAACAACAAGGTAGGATAGTCAGAACAAAAACATCAATGATCAGACAGTAGATAGTATAAAAGTAAGATAGTCAGAGCGAAAATTTCACATACAGTAATCAGTAAAAGTAGAAAGTAAAAACATGCAGAACTAGATAGTTAGTAGAGAATAAAAATAGTGAGTAAAACACATGAAAGAGACAATAAAAGAAAAAGGAACATTAATTTGAACAACAACAACAAAAGAATAAAAAAGTAAAATCAGTTTGGATTAAATGGACAGTTTAAAATAATAATAACCTTATGCAAAATAAAGAATAATATGAAATTTATAAATTATTTAAATAAAATTTTGTGTAGTTGTATCCACTACTAAACAACAAAATTGTTTAGCGTGTGGTTGTTTGACTGCGTGCAGAGACAGGTACTGAAGATGTAGGGATGAAGGTGCAGTTCGGCATGTGCATATGGCGAGGATCGAAAAAGCAGTATAGGAAAATTATAAGTGAACTAAGGGTGTTACATAACCGAACTTCCATCGGTCAACAGCTGAGGTGCTTTTTTGCCACATGTCATTGGACACGTCATTGAACACGTGGCAGCGCATGGTTTTCACATGATGGGTAAAGAAATTTTACTTCTTCTTTATATTCCGGTCTTCTTTCCCGATTCTATCTTCTCCCCTCTCTCTCATTCTTCAACACAAAATCCAGTGAGATCCAGAGTTCGGCCAGGAGTAGCTCACCAATGTCCAGCTTGTTATGGAGGAGAAAGGGACATGGCTACCATATGTCGCAACCGGAGCCGTTGATTATAGCGAGATCGAGGAGCTTAAGGCCGGTAGAGTCTTTATCACCGTTGATGGAGGGGTCGGGTCAAGATGAGGGCAGAGATTCTAGGATGGAAGGGAGGTGGGACCACTAGATGAAGAGATAGCTATCAAGAACATCGTCAGTTGCATCATCAAATGTTTGCAAGTGTTTCGATTTGAGGTAGCTGCTGGGTGTACTGGCTGCGCCATTAGCTCTAGTGTATGTTAGCAGTACTGAACCTTTGCCTCACCTCAGTATAAGGGATACTCCAATTGTTAGCTCTCTCAACTTATTTCTCTATAGTGTTGCATTTTTTTAAGAATTATCTTTGTTAGATTTGGTGCTAACTTTTATTACTTGGTAGTCTTTATCTGCACGTTAATTAATTATGTTCTACCTTTTTGGTTAGAATTTTAATTTTTCAATTTTTGTTTTCATCACCAATTTGATTATGAAATAAAAAAGATCATTAGTAAAACTTATGACAGTAAGTAAATGCTTCACTCGAGTTGAAGTTTCTTTAGTCTGGTGAATGTTAAATGTGGGATTCTCTCTGTTTCAATGACGTAAACATATCGAAATGATTTTTAATTTTTTGATTTTCAAGCTTGTTTTTTTGTGGGCAAAATTTCATCACTCTCTCCCTCTCTCTCTCATTCTTGCTTTTCCTCTCTTCATACATACTTATGATTCTTGAATTGTGGCTTCACACCAAACCCTTTTCATGTAAGGTATGTAATATGTTGGGAATTGGTTTTTCTGGCCCTGTACACAAAATGACCACTTAACATAGTGTTGCTTGTAATTGTAAATAAAGAGGAAAAAGTGGAGACGGGAAGATATGCTAATAGTTTTATCCATAAAAGAATAGAACTATTCGAATCATAGAATATGATGGGTATTCACTGACCTGAAGAACGAGAGAGAGAGAGAGAGAGATAGTGGATTTCGCAATGAAGAACAAGAGAGAGAGGAGAAGACTAAATCAGGAAACAAGAGAGAGGAAGAAAGAAAAAGTAAATTTTTTTTACCTCACATGCAAACCATGTGTTGCCACATATTCAATGACGTGTCCAATAACACATTGACATGTGGCAAAAAATACCTCAGCTGTTGACTGATGGAAGTTCGGTAAACTTTGATAAAGTTAGATGGAAGAGGCATTTTTCTTCCATTTTCGTTACATGAGAGGGATAAATCTTTCAACTGAAATATTAGGAGTAAGATTGCACTTTTGGCCAAATATAAGAGGCAAAAATACACATTTGGCCTTTCTAAAACCTCTCTGAAAGCCTAAACTTTACTGTCTTTGTATATAAAAGTTAAAAGTACACCTTGGGTGCAAACTTTTTTAGGCTAAATTGGCCTTTATTGTTTTATTATCAGACTTAATTAACCTCTATTTTCATCAAATCAAAACTTACAAAAATTGTAATAAAATAAATAGAATTTAAATTATATATAATTACTATTTTTTCCTTTTTCCACATAATATTTTACTAAATTTACGTATTAAAATAAGAATAGTATGTAATTTTTACTATATCTTTTTTAACTAATCTAATTTTTTTTTAAATTCTATTACTAATATTATTTTTTCAAATATTTATAAAATTTTAATAACATGTAAAAAATAGTTAAAGTCAATTAAATTTCATGTAGATAAATAATGTGCATGCATTATTATTATTATTATTATTATTATTATTATTATTATTATTATTATTATTATTATTATTATTATTATTATTATTATTACGTGGGAAATGAGTTGGACCAAGTCATGAAGAGTTTGAGTACTAATAATAATAATAAAGAAGAAGAAGAAGAAGCTGGTCGAAGTATTAACGTGGTCACATTGCTTTTTTTTTTCTTCTTTTGTTAAGACATAAAGATAGCCTTACGCCTCTTATTTTGAAAAAAAGAAAAATTAAGTTTTACTTAAACTGAATCTATGAAATTTAATGGACCAAGCTAATGAAAATTGTGTTGGGACAGCCAAACATCCCCTCAACTCCACATTAATATGATATTGTCCGCTTTGGGCCAAGCACGCACGGATTTGTTTTTGGGTCCCTCCTAAAAGGCCTCATACTAATGGAGTTAGGTGGACACACTTATATTCAATGTGTTTCTCCCTTAATTTTCCAATGTGGGATATGGGACTTGGGTTGTACACTAACAATCCTCCCCTCAAACCAAGGACCACACAACACGTGGCCTCTCCTCCAGCGATAATCCACCAATTCGTCGAATCATCTTGCACCGCTGTTCTCAACCAACGAAATACGCCGCCCGGCCACTATAATACCAGGAAGACTTTCGACACAAGGCACCTATCACGAATCTCCAATCGTGAGGACGTACCGAGGGCCTCTCACAGCTTATATCCTCCACTCGAGCGATAATCCATTTGATCCGCTGAATCATCTTGCACCGTCGTTCTCAACCAACGGAACACGCCGCGTGGCCACCACAATACTAGGAAAACTTTCGATGCAAGACACCTATCATGAATCTCCAATCGCACGAACAAACCAAGGACCCTCCCAAACAATGCAGTCCACCGTTGCTCCATCTCTGATCTAGGCTCTGATACCACTTGTTGGGACAACCAAACATCCCCTCAACTCCACATTAGTATGATATTGTTCGCTTTGGGTCAAGTCCGCACGGATTTATTTTTGGATTTCTCCTAAAACGCCTCATACTAATGGAGTTAGGTGGACACACTTATATTCAAGGTGTTTCTCCCTTAATTTTTCAATGTGGGATGTGGGACTTGAGTTGTATCCCAACAAATTGATTAAAGTTTGTACACTATTATAATTATTAATCTTCATTTCAATTAATCAATATATATATATATATTTTTAAATCTAAAATCATTTTTAAATAACGATCTGAAAGAATACCGTATGATACTATATCATCTCCAACCATAATCCAGACGGGAGCTTAGGGAAAAACACATATACTCAACATTAATTTCATTTTAAGTTGTCAAATTTCTATTGGACTGAATACAAATTACTTCCTCTATTTTTTATCTATCGTTTTTGTTATTTTCACAAAAAATAAAAAATAATAATTAGACTTAAATTTAATATTAAATTATGTGATTAAAATTAAATTATTAAATTTAATTGATTTTAATTTTATTGAAAAAAGTTGAATTAGAAATAAATTAAATTAAATTAAAAATTTTAAAATAACAGATAAATAAAATTTAAATTTTACTTAAAAGTGATATTTAAAAAAATGGAGGAAGTATACATTAAAAAATTATTGTAATTTTTTCAAATGAAATTTCACTTTTATTTTAAACCTTTAATCAAAATAATTTTACTTATTTTGTTTAATATTTATTTTTTAATTTGTATGAAAATTTTGAAGTAAACGGATGTATTGCATGCGTAATTCCGTGTGCATATATAATATAGAACCATCAATTAAATAATAGAAAAAATAAAATGTTATTGGACGGTGGTGTGTATGCATGCGTCATATCATACGCACGTCGAATTAATTCTCAAAGTAGAAGTTTTTCTTAATGTTAAACGAGCAAATGGGGAACACCTGCTCCACATCACCCGCCAAACTCCGACGACCACTACATCTTCACACGTAAATATGCATACCCACAGTCAGATAATAAACTCTCTAAACTATAATTTTTTTATTGAATTCAATTTTTATTATATTGACCAATAAATTTTAATTCAACTGTATTGTTCCGAATGTTGAAATTTATGCGCCTACACAAAATAAATATATAAATATTGTATATTATATGCTACCATATATTTAGTCCAGATAAAAATTATCTGATTAATTTAAAGTTAAATTGAATTTAATAATAATTTTATTAAAAATATGGAATTACTTTATCAATTTGTAAAAATCTAAAAGATTTAATATAATTTATGATGGGCTAATTATAAAATAAATCAATATATAAATAGATTATAGTTCTGGTTACACAAACAATGCTAACCCTAATTTTAATACATTGTTTTCTCTCTGGTATCCCATCACTCTAAAGAAAATCCAGATCTCTATGTCATCTAAAAACCATTATACTTTCGCATACTTGATGATTATGGATTTAGGTACGCTTCTGCATCTATTTTATTTTTTATGATTTAAAATGAACGATTAATTGACTATTATGTATTTGGAAATTATTCTATCACCTAATTGTAAGATTTTAAATTTAGCTGATTTTAAATTATAGCTAAATCGAATCTTTTATATATGTGTGTGTAATTTGGATAAAATAATAATATTATTTTAATATATTTAATAAGTTTCTCGAACATTTTTTATTTTCTTTTATTAATTATTTTTTATACTTGTTAGGAATATATGCACTAAAAAATAGCATAAATAAGATATTATGGATAAATTTGTTTACCTTTTATAGCATAGAATCCTTTGACTTGAGAGGAAGCTAGGGATCTTTTACTTTCACGTCACTGGCACAGACTTTCGACTACGAGCACGTACTTCAAAAAGAAAGTGACTATTCCATGATCTAAATGCTCCTTGGAGAGAGATATTATTTTATGTAGGGAGAGAATATTGTGTGTAGAGAGTATTAATTGCGTAACCTCTCATAAGTTTACTAAAAGCCTTTTTATAGTGGTAATTGGAGAATTAACATAATAATTTAACTCTTATCCCTATTTTTAATTAGGAATCAATTATCCTAACCTAAATAGGATAATTAATGTAGAGTAATGGGTGCACACAAACTCTATCATCTTTCACTCGCATATGACAGAATATTTTTCAGTCAATATCTCCAGTCATATAAGCAAATAGATCGTGTGATTAGTATATATTGAGAGCACTAGTGCTACACATCTATTAGGGATATGTAGCATCTCGAAAAATGAAAGCAAGATCTTTCATTTTCAAGTATGTTTAACCCCAGATTGTCTTCTCACATTTACTGTTTTAAATCATCATCTCATAAAAATAATTTTTGTGTTCACTATTATGTCTCTACTCATAGAGACTATAATAGGCATGCCAGTGAACCATGAAATTATTAAATGTAATTCGAAGGCTATCTTCCCCTCTTACTGTATGCCATCCATCATAATTTAACTCGTTTTTCTAATTAGACATGCTAAGGCGAATTATTCCATAGCCTTTTGGAGACTAACTAAGATAGTCACACTGAACCATATATACTCCAAGGATAAGTTAAGGGTTCTAAAGGTTGTTTTTCAATAAAATCTCAAACTGGAAAAAGTTGAGATAATTCACTTATAAAATTTTCATCTCTCGGTCACGTAAGCACACATAGTATGAAACATGTGTTATGGTGTTCTTTCCTTCCCTTTAAGGTGCGCATGTCTTACAAAATATATTTTAACATTACACAGAAGCACAAGGTTGTGACGCACCAAAACTTCCAACTTTAATCCTCCTACTTCAAAATTACTTTTGGCTTTCAAGACAAAATGTGACAATTACGTTTAACATATCATAGGATTACACTTAATCCCAGTGGCGAAGCCATAATTTGTAATCAAGGGGGGCAAAAAACCAAGAATAGCCAGACCTGTGAACAAAACTACAAAATAAATCCCAACCCAATTATTAGAATATTCTTAAAGGAAGGTTAATTGACGAAAAAACTACAAATCAAGCAAAAATGTCCATATTAAAAGATGACCATAAAGTATTATGCAGAAAGTCATGACCATAAAGTATTATGTAGGGCACAAAATATGTATTATTTATATAATAACCCAATGAAATCAAAAAAGAAACTATTAATACTATACAGTTTATTTATTAGTCACGTATTTTTCATTTGTTTATTTAGTTTTGTTGTTTTAGTATAAACAGCTAGTTATTTAATTAGTTTTGTTAGATTTGTTGTTTTAGTGTAAACAGCTTGTTGTTTTATTATAAAAGGCAGGTTGTATTCTTCTTTCAGATATATGAAAAATATAACGAGCAGAGTTATTTTTTTCATATATCTAAAAGAAAAATATAGCCTGCCTTTTATACTAAAACAACAAGCTGTTTACACTAAAATAACAAAGCTAATAAAACTAATAAAACAGTTAGTTGTTTATATTAAAACAATAAAGCTAACAAAACTAACTAAATAAATGAAAAATACGTGACTAATATATAAACTGTACAGATACAATAACCCAATGAAACTAAAATCGAAAGTACTATCAAACACCAAGGAATAGAGCCTCAAACACAAAGGAAAAACAAAACTTCTGCTACACACTTGGAACTTTAAACTAGCATAATTATAATCAATCCATTATCAAACAATTAAGAGTATAAGAAATTAAAATAGAATCAAGAAGAACATATTTTAAGTAATGAAATATATCATCAATCAAGAAGAACAGATTTTAAGCAAAAATCTAAAATTGTAAAAACTAAATTACTAACCTTTAAGAGATATAAAAGCAAAAAGAAATTATAAAATTAAATTACCAACCTTAAATTAAAGATAAATTTTGCAATAGTGCTTAATTTCTTCTCAAATTCACCTCATTTTCCTTTAAAATTTTGAAGAGATAAGAATAGAATTTTGTATTTTTTGTTTCAATAGAAGTGGGAATACAAAATGGTTGATTGATTAAAAATTTAAGAAACAAGTTAAGGAAAGATGGGTAAAAATAAAATTTTAAGGGGGTAAAATGGTCTATTTAATATATATATATATATATATATATATATATATATATATATATATATATATATATATATATAATTGTTTTTCAAAAATTAAGGGGAGCAATTGCCCCCCTTCCCTTTCAAGTGGCGTCGCCACTGCTTAATCCAGTTTGAATCTCAATCCAAAGCATACAACCTCATGCATGTCTTTATCTTATACTTTAACAGGACTAATCTTGTATTTTATACAAGACAACACTTTTATTTTGAACAGGCTTTCAAGTTCACCATTTGTTCAAAAATCATCTTATTTTAGTCTTTGTCAACTCATTGTCAAAACTAAGGTAAACAGCTGTGTGAGTGAACTACTATATGTATGACAAGCTCAATCATAAATAATATAAAATATTTACACATTAAATATTCATACTCATGTATTGCTAAACAATGAACTTTAATATTCTAACTATTAATTATGGTTACGAGCTTTTGCATAATTTTCGGTGTAAACATGCACACAAAAAATAAAATTTCGAAAATAGCATGAAAAATACACGAAAATCAAAAAAAATTTGTGTTCATGGTACCTAATTAGATCTATCAATTTCATGTAAATTATAGATATAAAATTAAAATATGCCAGAACGCAAAAGACGGAGCTCTGATACCAAATGTTAGGAATATATGCACTCAAAAATAACATAAATCATACATTATCGGTAAACTCGTTTATCTCTTGTAGCGCATAATCCTTTGACTCGAGCGAAAGCAAAAGACCTTTACTTTCACGTCACTGGCATAGGCTTTCAACTATGAGCACGTATGCTAAGATGAAAGCGACTATTCCACTATCTAAATGGCCCTTGGAGATCAGAGATATTATTTTATGTAAGGAGAAAATATTGTGTATAGAGAGTATTAATTACGTAACCTCTCGTACATTTACTAATAGTCTATTTATAGAAGTAATTAGAGAGTTAAAATCATAATTTAACTCTTATCCTATTTTTAGTTAAAAATCAATTATTCTAACCTAAATAAGATAATTAATGTAGAGTCATGGACGCACCCAAACTCTATCGATACTTAATATGTATTAATAAAATTTTTGGGAGCTAATGCAACGCAATAATAGCAGAAATTAAATAAATTTAAGAATCCAAAGATTAATTTTATTGATTCTTAATTATATTTTAAATCATTTGTTAGAGGTTTTTAAAATAATAATTTTAATTCTAGTTTAAGCACGTCCTTAATTTGCTATTCTAATATATCATTGCTTTAGACTATTTATTTTTCTCAATATAATCATATGTTAGGATAATAATACTAATGTGTAATATAATCATTTGCATAATAATTTTTCTTTTATGTGACAACATATATATTATTAAGCAATGCCATGGATCCAATCCAAAAAAGCAATTTTACGTAAAGCACTTTTATTTATTTGTTTGTTTGTTTACTTTTTAAAGTAGAATTAAATATATTAGTTTTTAGAGTGCTTGTTTCTTTGAAGTAGGGCTAAATGGTGTAATAACGCATGTCTTTTATAACAAAAATGTTAACTGAGCAAATGACACCAAATGATAATTAATCAATAAGTGAATGCCACGTTTTCTTTATTTAGAGACAAATTTATAAATTAATCAATATATTAGAGGATAAAATGTTGTTGTTGGTTAATAAATTTATAAATTAAAGCATTAAATTGAGTTTTCAGAAATGTAATAAATAAATAAATAAATAAAAGAAATTAAATTAAGGCTTCTGAAAATAGCGTGATAGCTTTATTCGAAAAGATTTAGGCCTTAGTGGGAAATAAATGGATGATTGAAGGAGTGGCGCCATCAATAATTGTAAAAAGAAAAGCCCATCAATTGTCATACTAAGCTTTGATCACTTTTAGAAAATTACTTCAATTTTTCAAAAAAAATTTTCACATAAAACAAAAAATAAATATCATATTTAATTTAGACTATTTTCTAAAATAAAAAATAAATTTTTCAATTTTTTAAAATAAATAAAAAATTAAAAAAATAATAAAAAATATTTTTCAAATTTTCTAAATAATATATATATATATATATGTGTGTGTGTGTGTATTTGTATGTGCATACATACATAAGTATATGCAAGTGTATCTATATATAGTACATGCATATATACGTGTGTGTGTATTTCTGCACATATATGCATATACTTACATATACATATATATACACATATATATACATATGTATGTATATATGCACATACAGATACATGTATATGTATATACATTTATATGGATATGTATATATATGTATGTACATATATATGCATACACCTACACGTACATATATATATATATGTGTGTGTGTGTATTCACGTACATATGCATATATATATACATATGTATGTATGCACATACATATACATATATTTATATATACATGCACATACATACATATATACATATATATATATATGTATGTACATATATGCACATACATATACATGTATGTGTATATATACACATACATATATATGTACATACATACACACATATATATATATGTACATACACACACATATGTGTGTATGTTTATATATATATATGTGTGTGTGTATATATATATGTATAAAAAATAAATACTCTATTTTTTTATTTGTTAATAAATGAAAGCATTTTTTAAATTTTTTATAAAAAATAAATATTTAAATTTAAAAAAAAACAGAAAATAAAAAATTATTTTATGTAAGCAAATTTACTAAAGTAGTTGTAAAAATAAATACATTGCATTTTGGGTCACCGACAAACAAATCTACGCTAACGTGGCCGAACAATTTGATTTCGCAACTCTAGGTTTTGTCTCGTTGCCTTTGCTTATCGCCAAAACCTTTTTTGTCCGCACGACATTTGTGTGATTACTCGTAAAACAAAATAATGATAAACTGTTATGTAATATAAAATTTATTACCCATGCCATAGCTTGTTATTGAATTAATTTATAAACAATCTCATAAATCCAGTCTAACTATACAAAAATAAATCGCAAAATACATAAAAAAAAATAAAAGGAAAAAAGTTTGAGAACTAATAAAGAAAACAACGCATACCAAGGATCTTAAGTAATGAGATTAAAATTATATATGATTAATAAAAAAAACGTTCAAAGCTAAAATAATTAGATCTGATAAAAAAAAGGCTAATTAAGAAATGAAGTGGAAAAAATCAAGTAAAAAATATGTAAAAAATAAAAATAAAATGAAATACAATATACATTATATGCCACTTCATTATTATTTTTCATCTCACTTTTTTGTTAAATTTTCTTTTATTTTTTTCTTAAAACTTAATTTTTTATATAAAATTGAGATGAAAATATTAATAAAACAGTGGTGTTAATATAAACATGTGTATGTATGTATGTATAGTAAACTATAATTTATAAATAAATATAACATAAAACAAAATTAAGTCGAAAAAAATGGATGACTGTTTTTGGTCGGGTTGGATTTTCAGGTATTTTATGGACAAATATTTTGCATTTCTAGCTTAGGTCGGGTTCAACTCTAAAATTATTTGATCATTAGAAATTTTTTTGGGATTTAAGTTTAAATTCAGGTCACTATTTTTAGATGGATTTGAATCAAATTTTCAGATCGAAAAAAATAAATTGTGATGTGTAAAAATAATAGAACTTCAAGTCTAAACTTATTAACCTAATTAAGATTGTTATAGATTATTTTCATAATACATTTTTTTTTATTAATTGATGATGATGATATTAAATAAAATCTTTCTAATTGGAATCATAAGTTGAAATGATTAAAATATGTCTATTCAATTCGAATTCCACTATCTCTCGCCCCATATATAATTTAAAAAAAAAAAGTTTTTCTAATTAGAATAATGAGGGATCCTATTTTAAGATGAAAAAGAAAAATATAAATCTCACTTATGGTACTTTCATTTGAACAAAAATATAAACGTTTCTTTTGCACAATTTTTAATTTATTTATTATCCTAATTGACATGTAGAATATTACTTCTAGATAATTTTTTTTAGGAATTTTCATAAACATGCCATAAAAAATGAAGGTGTTTTCAAAATTACTATCCAAATATTCTAATTATAAAAATATCATTTTTAAAATATTTATTTTCATAAATACCAATTTTTTGGAATCTCATGATCACCGATAATATTAAAACAAGAGGGTATTATTATCGTTAAAAAATCATATTTGACTTGAAACATTTATATATATAAAGATAAATAGATTTTCTTTTATTTTTTATTTTTGTAACATAGGGATGACTCATCCTATTGTAGCTTGGAGGATACCGCGTTATCTCAACTATACGGTCACCAAGTGGTTTCTATATAGATGAATAGATTAAAGAAGTTATATACAATGATGGCCGAGGGGACTTTAAAGTTATACTTGTAATATATTTGATAATTTTATGCATATAATTAAAGATAGGGATGAGTAAAAAAAATCGAAAATATGGTTAACTGTAAAATCAATTCGAAATCGAATCGAATTTTACGGTTAATCAATCCGATTGATTCGGTTACAGTTTTTAATTTTTATATTTTTTATTAATGGCTACGGTTTAAATTTTTAAGTATCGGTTAACCGTTAGTCAATGGTTAACCAGTTCATTTATATATATATATCTTATTTTTATATCTTCAATTTTTCTTTATTTCTCTCTAAAATTTATATAAAATAATAATTTAAAATATATTTTTATTTTTATATCTTAATTTTTTATATTTTTCTATAAAATTTATATAATACTTTAAACTAAATTTATATTATATTATATTATTCTCTTTAATTATATAGCAATATTTATATATAGTATACAATTAACTTATATATATATATATATATATATATATATATATATATATATATATATATATATATATATATATATATATATTAATCATATATTGGTGTTCATATTTTACTTAATAGCATTTAATTACATTATTATTCAAAATTTTATTTGAATTAGAATCAAACATAGTAATTTTCAATAAATATCAAATCTATTTTATAATATTAACAATTAATTTATAAAACATGAATTTTGGCTAGTAAATTATATTTATTTTGTAATTTTTATATTAAATTACTTTACACATTAGAAATTAAATTAAACTTTATCTAGTTTTTTTAATATAATTTTATGTTAAACAAAAAAATATTGATTAACCAAATCGAAACCGATGAACTAATTAACCGAATGTAACGAACTGGTTAATGGTTAATAATTTTGAAAAATCGATATTAATGGATTAGTTAATTTTTTTTATCATAAATCGGTTAACCGGTCAATGTTCATCCCTAGATAAAGAGTATATTTCAGAGGTTTAAAACTTTAAAAAATTAAAATTATTCTTATTTCGACTTCTAAAAGTTCATTTAATTTTAATTAGAAATATTAAAATCATGCTCTAATTTTAATTAGAAATTAAAGATATGTATTTATCATTTACCAAATAATTAATAAACTAATAATTTATTTGACATGATAAAATTAATTTGTGATTATTAAAAAATTAATTAATATTATATGGTTCATAATTTTGATAGTATTTTGTTTTTTTTTAAAAAACCATTAAATGTTCAATTTGACCTTCGAATAAAAAAAAATATCAAATTTTACGCGTTACAACAACGGGCGGAGGGACAAATCAGCCAAATTTATTTCCTTCAGACCACAATACAAAAGTGTGCATTCCAAATGATTTTACTTTACATATAATTCCAGAAAGCAGTTTATTTTCTATGATTTCAATTTATCATTTCTTACATTTAAAGTGAAGAAGAATTAGATAAAAATGATCATCCACTAGCATACTTTGGTTTTTTTTTTTATCCCAAAAAAGCATGATAGTTTCTTTTTCTTTCATTAGGATCAGCATAGTTATATGTATGGCTGGCCGGCTTAATTCAATCAAAGCAACACTACTATATATTGCATCTATTGAAATACATATTTTTAGTATCGGATGTAAAATTATTAATTTAGGTAAAATTGTAATATAAAAAAAAATGTTGTATCAAAATATTCAAATTGTTATAATAATTTAAGACAAGAAAGACAGACGTAATGCCTATAAAATTGATGCTATAAAATAATTATAATAATTTTTCTATATTTTGTAATAGTCTTTTATCATTACCGTTAGTCATATTTTTGGCAGTGTCAAATTAAATTTCTCACTCAAAATTTTACGAAATCATCAATATTCTATTATGTGTAGGCCTCGCAAACAGGTTGGGTCCAAATGGGTCAGGCCATAAATGGCTAGAATCAAGTTTTATGACGTTACTTTTTTTATCTTAAATTTTTTTTTATTAAAAATAAGAAATTATACATGTTTAAATTTTAAAATTATTTTTATATTTACATTATATAAAAAATTAAATTTTTTAAAAATATAAAATGACCCAAAGGGGTTATGATTGAAATTGATCGGTCTAAACAAATTACATAATGAATCGGATAGGGTTGGATTATTTGACAGGTCATATGGGGTTGGGTTAATCGGACTTATCAAATTTTGATAGATTTAATTTTATAATTAATTTTGAGTTTTTATGCATTTTTAACTTGGTATGCATTTTGCATCATTCATATGAAAAACTTGTTTTTTTTTTAAAAAAAAATTGTTTTCCAAATTTTTTGCATACTATGAGTTTTTATCGCTTTTTTTTACATTGAACTTTGCATTCTACAATCAAAGAAAATAGAGCAAAAAAAAAAAAAAAGAGTTGTTGACAATAAAATGCAGTAAAATGATAACAAAATTAAAATTAAGTTTTTATATAAATCGGTAATAATAGTAATTATATCTTGACATTAACTATTAATTAAGCAAACTAATACGACTTTAAATATACTAATAAAGTTAGATGTAATTAAGGATCTAATGTGTGAATTTATTCAATCCAAATTTGATTAAACAAGAAGTAACACAAATATCTTAAAATAAAATTTTGTGTGTATATTTAACACAAATGTAAATTAATCGAACAAAGAAATTTCAAATACCGAATAGTTTATAAGAAAAAATAATTAATGTTGATGTAGTCGGCTTAAAGTTGGAATTTTTGTTCAAAAGATTGATGAGTAATTTATCAAGATGGGTCAGAAACATGCCATCATATCTTGTTTTCTGGGACTTAATCATGATGCATTAATTAGGATTAAATCTTTCCTTTATTATCTAGAATTAGTGGACGAATCAAACTATGTACTTTTCTCCCATTTTTGACTTTAGATACATTGGAAGAGTTGATCCAATTATTAAAATTACCAATTGCATTCTTTGGAGTAAAGATACTTTACAAATCTGAAGTCTTACATCACATAATTAATGAAATCATTATAATTTCTAAGCTAAGAAAAAAAATATGTTTTATGTTGAAATTGGCTCCAAGTGCATAATCTTGTAGGTTCTAGTAGGGCAGCTTACCCAACTCGTATCTTTGAGGTTTATTTACCAGAAAATTCTTACTTAAATTTTATCAACAATTTTTGTTTTTTTTTTTTTATGAATCAAATTACTGAGAGTAACAGAAAATTAATAACTAATTTTTCACTTCTTTTTCAATTTATTTATTTTACATATCAATCTTTTTATTAGTTTGGTTCGTGATTTTTTTTTTTAATTAGCTGCATCAGTTATATAAATATATATACCCTTACCTTTGTAAATAATAAGCACGAGAATATTTTCTTCTCACTTCCTTTGTCTGGTTTTCTTCAATGCAAATAGAATATAAATTGACAGGTGATAATTACTAATGTTGTCCGTAATGGTTTTTAGTATAGAAAGCAGAGTTATTTTTGGAATAAAAAATTATATTGGGATATAGAGAATAAAATTCAAACATCATCATTGAAATAAACTCCGAAAGTGAATGTCCCTAATAGAAGACCAATAGAATTTTAAACCCATAAGGAGATGCCATTATTATACTGGCTTCAAAAGATTGTCCGAGTTGCCATGTGCATCGGATTTTATACAAAGAAAATTGTAAATTTCACAGATGGCATATACCACTTAGTGGGTGTAATTTGGGCAATAATTGTAGACGAGGAATATATATAAAGGAAAAATGGCAATGAAATCAAATGTTATTGGTCCTGGTGGAGTGGTGGGTTGCAGCTCATATTCTTTTAAATGAGATTTTAGATTTAATATTTATGTCATGTATAGAGCATATACTATTAAAGAAATCATTTTCAGTTATGAATTTGACAGTATCTAATTTTGAATTAAACAGTTTATTTAATTTAAAAAACTAAGTTAAGTTGAGATAACGAAGGATTAGAGAAAAAAAGAAGAAGGAATAATGATATTCTATTCGTTATTTTTTATGTGTCACTTTTAAGTATAATCTAATTTTTTTATCTGTTATTTTTAAATTTTTGATAAATTTAATTTATTTTTTAATAAAATTACAACAAATTAAATTTGATAATTTGATATTAATTACGTAATTTAATATTAAATTTAAATTTATTTATTACTTTTTAATACTAATAAAAATAATAAAAGTGACGGATAAAAAAAACGGAGGGAGTATTATTATGGAAAATACCGAATTCGGATATTGCAAATTCTGTGGCCACTCCGGTGGTTTGCTTGGGAACAAAGTGAATGCATCTCCACAATCAATTGAATGCAATTACACCACTTGATGAGGATTCGAGGAATCTGAACTTTTATTTATTTTCTGATTGAAAATGATTTGAGATAACAAAAATAATTTATTGTTTGATTGGAGAAAAAGAACAATCATCATGATTCATTAGCAAGAATAATCGACCTTTGATTAATGGCTATAATTATATCGATCCGTTAATAATTAATAGCACCAAAGCAAATTATATATAAGTTTTAACTCAATTTTATTCTTTAAAAAGAAAATTAACTCAATTTTAAAAGAGACCATTCTCACAATTCAATTCTAAAGGGAAAGACTGTTTGAAAAAAAAAAGTAGGATCAACAATATAAGGTAGAAGATGAAGTTGTTTTCACATTTAATTTTCAAGTCCACGGTATTAATGGTACTATTCAACTAATGATTTAATGCAACTTTACCAAACAATTCCTTAGTAATTTTCATGTATCTAATCATTTTCTTGAATTGGTTGATTTTGAAAGTTTGGTTGTATGATCAGAATCAGAATTGAACAAGTTGTTAGTGTTATGTCCACAGAAGCTTCTGCTTGAGTAGTAGTGGTCATGTGATGTCCCCATCTCATACCCCTTGACTTGCAAAAAGCTCTTCTATTGTTTCTCTTCTCCTTCCTTCACTCATTATTTTATTTTTGCCGCCCACTGCTGCATTTCTGTATTCCTTTCACATTTTTTTAATTTTTAATTTGATTAAAATTAACATTGAAAAACTTTTAAAATATGATATGAATGAAAAATCCGAATAATTTGAATTCATTTTCAATTTCCAATCCTAAGTTTTTTATTGTTAGAATATAATTTAAGGCAAAGGCGGATCCACTTCTGAAGGACTTCACTGGTTTACCTAAAATATAAAATTATCTGCAATTTTTTTTAATTGGATTTCTTAAAATTTTTTTATTTACCACTCTAAACACAAATACAAATTAGAGCTGGAAAAAAGTTAAATCAATTGTTAAAATTGAATCCAAATCGGTCCATTGGATAAAAAAAAATCATTAAATTGGTGGTCGAGTTCAAATTGCTCTATACAGTTAATACCCACGTGAACTTTAATTTCTAAAAATTATAGCCAATAGACTTAAAGTTAGATTTGATGCTTGGAAAACAGGAGATTATATATATATATTGTAACAATTTTTATATTTTTAATTAAAATTTACCATTTTATTATATTTATTATAAATATGAGTATATTTTATGCATTAATTGTTAAAAATCATATGCTTGTAAATATTTATGAGCGATAAATTAATGTCGAATTATATTTTTTATTGTCATTTTTTTGTTGTATTGATATGGAATTGTAATAACTTATATTTTTATTTCTAACTTTATGTCAAATTTGTATTATAATTCATAATTATTTTATGTTGATAAAAAATTCACTTATGTGTTAGAAATTTGTATTAATTAGACCAATTTCCTTATTATAATACTTAATCTGTTCTCTTTTATGTGTCACTTTTGAAAAAAATCTAAATTTCATTTATCTGTCGTTTTTAGATTTTTAATATAATTTATTTTTTTTCCAATTCAATTTGCTTTTTCAATAAAAAATTAATTTGTTTAGAACCAATTATATTTGATGATTTAGTCAAAATTATGCAATTTAATACTAAATTTAGATATAATTAATAATTTTTTAATTTTTATGAAAATAATAAAAGTGATTAATAAAAAAAAACAGAGAGAGTAAATAAATTTCATATGTTGGAAATCCAAAAGCATCAATGGCTTTTTACTTATCATGAAGAGGCAACAAGTATGCTATCCGAATTAATTATGCGCATGATCACCGGATTTATATCATATTACATGTAAAAGTAATAAATTTTATTTCCCTAATAATAATTTAATTTAATATTTTTATACAAAAAATTACTTTTAACCAATTTCAAGTGAATAAAAAAGTCTAATTTGTGTACCAATTAGCTGCTTCTGCAGACATGTCATCCCAAATAATGCCACATCAGCAAGGGTAAGGCACAAGTGCCATGTCATCTAACATGTGGACCTGTCAAATGATTATCTTGCCAAGTCAGCATGTACATGTGGCATTGACCGTACCTAATAACCAAATAATTTTTGACATGTGTTTCCGTGGCAAAAAAAAAAGCTAATAATCAATCTTCCTACCAAACACCAACATATTTCCATTTACCAAAACAAATAAAAAATTAATCTAAAGAAGAAAAAGAAGCCATATATATACCAGGTGAGCGAGATAGTGTATGTAATGGTGGAGCTTGCGTTCTAGTGCATGTCAAACTATGACTGGTTATTAGATAAGGTCAATATCCACTTGGATGTTGACATGACAACATTCAAATTTGATAGGTCCACTTGTCATTTGATGTGTCATTTATGTCATGTGACAAGCTGACATGACATTACTTGGTATGCAATATGTGCAGGAGCCAATTGACTGGTTGTGTCAGTTAAATTTTTTGGTTGGCATTTCACCATAAACCAGTCATGCCAAATTTAGTAATTATTATAAAAGTTTTTTTTATTGCTTTTGTATAATATAGCATAAATTCAACAACTATGAATGTAATTAACTTAAGTTATCCTTAACATTTATTTGAAAGTCCAATTTGCCACGTAAATTTGTAATTTTACCAAGTAATTAGTACTTTTGTACTTCAACATATAAAGTTTGATTGACAGAATTTGGTGTAATTACTGCAATTGGTTAATTCACACTCATTTGATGTGCGTAAAATGATAAATTTTAATTTTATGAAATTTGTTTTCAACCGCTAAAATGCAATATAAATAAAGAAATAATATTGATAGAATTTTAATTTGCAATTTTAGGCATTTGAAGCACGTGTAAATTAATTATAGTGTCCATACAAACTTTTGATAGTCTAAATCAATACGTTAAAGTGTGTTTATTAATTAATAAATTTACAAGTTGAGATGTTGAATTAAGTTTAAAAAAAATCAAGGAAATGGCAAAACATGACAAATTCCATATTATTATATATTACGCCCATATAATAATATTCTGTAGGTAGATAATTTGGAGGCAATAGAAATGACTAGTGAAATGAAGATTATGGAGAAGGGCTTTGGTATGTTGTGCTTTGGAATTGACTTTTTGATTAATGGAATTTGAAGAAATATATTAAAGCAAGCAAAGGACCAATTAAAGTAGTGAAGTGGGTATAGCTCATCTAGAACCTCAATTGTCTACTAAAGTTAAGAGAGGAGATCTATTGGGCCCAAAAAGCTTGCTAAGACTGCCTTAAATGAGGAGATTTATAGGACTCAAATCTCCTTATTTCCATCTCCAATTAGATATCCAGCGTTAAATGTTAATTCCAATGTATATAAGTTTCTCAAAATTTGAAACTCTACTCTCCCTTCCCCTATTTAAGAAACTCATTTGTATTTACTCTCTGTGTAGAAGAATTATCTTATCCCACATGCTTCCTTTAATTAGTGTGGAAAGAAGTATGGAGTCTTGAATGTTGGTTGTCAGGAGATATTTTCTATCTGGACCCATCCTTCATTTGCCCTTCCAACTTCTGCCATCTGGGATGCTTTGGAAGTTTTGCATACTCAATTTTTTCAAAGAAATGGTGGATTTAAGCGTTTAGAATATTCCCTTTATTATTTCCATTTCTCTGTAACAAAAGAATTAGAGATCACAAACCTGGCTCGGCTCATTACAATGTCAACCCAGGATGTTATTACGACTGTCTCTCATCTGTCGAGGCAGCTAATTGACATGTAAAAATGTTAAGAGAGTCCCAACTGGAGCCATAGTTATTTAGTTACTGTTCTATCTTTTGCTTTTCAGAGAATAACAATGCACCAACAGTTCCCTTAGAGAACTCCAGTTTGACAAAGTGAACAAGGTCCAAGTACTGACTTCTCAATGTCCTCTCAGCTAAAGACAGCAGCAGCTTCTCAAATGTACAGGATGCAGTTTAAATTGAGGAATACAATAAGTGTCCGCAGAATCAAGACTGCTTATTGTACTTGGTAAAATGGCTTATGTTTTGACATTGTGAGCATGGGCTGCCTGAAGAAAATCTCCCTGTCACAAATGCATGAATGCAGAATCAAGCAAATCTGATTCCACAAGGATGCAGAACTAAGAAGAAACAAAAGAATTGAACTGAAGTTGCATGCCAATCCAAAAAATCAGAACTTCAGAAGCTGGAAGGATTGCTATTATAAAGAAGGCTTTGCTTGCATGGTTTGTTTTTTTCTTGACTGGCATGATAAAGTATTGGAAAATACTTCTTAAATTAATCTTTCCATATTCTTGAATCTCAGTTTAATAGTTATATTATGTAAGAACCAAAAAAAAAAAAAAAAAAAAGCTCAAAAACAAAACACTAATACAAGCAATTTTTTCAAAGACACAAGTATTAGATGTTGCATTACACGACTTCCTTTTTTAGTACTGGCACAGCTAATATTTTTAATGGCTTAATCAGAGAGGCCTTTCAGAGTCTAAATTTAAAACATTTCCTCCTGTACTATGAAGGAGGCACTCAACCCGTAAATCACTAATCCAGTAAGTAATACATGCCACAAGCCGGTTTCTAATTTTTTTTCTTCATTGCTTCCATTTACTTCTCGTAGGTTAAGTTTATTGGCATGTTAATATAATAATTTTCAGAACATTAATACTGCAAGTAATAAGACAGCAATGTGAAAATAACCTCAGCAGTTACCTATTCTAGACACGGTGACAAAAAATTTCTTTCAGTTCCCACCTCACCCATTTAAATTCCGACATTTTTGAAGGTTAGCTTTCACAATCCATAATAACCATATGCTAGGCTTCAATCATCCGTGATCCTTAGTAGACAAAAAAATATGGTAAGATGTATCCACGAGTCTTACATACAGTCTGAGAATATATTCCTCGTTGAAGCCTAACAACTGACTGGGGAAGCAAGGGCAAATATTTAGAAACCCCATACAAGGATCCCAGCAAAAAAAAAAATATATTATACTTTCAGTGCATATGACAGGCACTTGAGCAGAAAGCACGTTAGGGTTGATGGTATTGAGAAAAAAAAAAAAAAAAGACCAGAAAGGAAAGAATAGCAAGATTTTAAATACTAATTAACTAGTTGGAAGGAGATTCTCAGAAACAAACAAATTATACTATTAGAACGCACAAGATACCTGAAATTTCCTTCGGTGAAATCATCTTATGTTTCAAAATTTCAGCAGCTTCAACCATTCCTGGGGCCGTGTAGGCTTGGATCATGCAAACAAGTTATAATTCATCAACAATATGGCATTTGCAAACCTTTCAGGATTTGCAAAAAATTGCAAATGAACCAATTGTATCTAACAAGTATAGAATCATCTTTCAAAAGTTGTTTTTCTTCTGGTTGAAATATGGACTGTAAAAGTGATCACATTATTATAAGTTCAGTTTTTCACTTACTCCAGTTTGGTGGTCTAATCACTGTAGAAATTACTCGGCAATCAAAAGAGAACCAGAAGATGAAGCATGTTGTTATATGACTGACCATAATCAGAAACAAATAAATCCACCAAAACAATTTAATAATAATCCTATAACCCTTGAAAGCAAACACATGATGGCATTAAATTATCTGAATTGGAACTAATATGAAACACGAAGGGAAAAAAAGGTAGAATCCAGATAAACAACTAAATAATCACAATTCATCCTAAGTTAACCATACTTTTAAGGGAAGAAGAAATTAAATAATATACATATCCAAAATGGAGGATAATATCATTAACACAATCATAAAAAGGTTAAGCAAGAAACACAACCTTAAGAGCAGATTCCCAGCGCTTCTCCTTTATTGCATCACCAAGAGCGTCCAAAACAGCCTTAGGCCAACGGCTATTATACTTCTTGGAGTTGGCTTTTTGCTCTATAGCCTTTATAGCAGTATCCTTTCTCAGAATCCTAGACAATTCCTTCTTGGGTTGCTTCTGCAGGCCCGACGGGGTGAGGTGACAGCTCGATTTCGATGACCGGATAACAAAAACTGGTGGGTCTAGGTGAAAGCTGGGTTCTTTGAGGATTTTATTCGAACAGGCAGTGGGTAGTGAGGAGAATGAGTGCGACCAGCAAAGAACAGTTAGAGAAAGGGTATGCGGGTGCATTGTAAAATGTGTGTAGTAAGGTAATAGTGACAGATCGATTTCTATGGATAAAGCTTTTGCAGTAGAAATAAAAAAGCGGGAGATACATTTGCTTAGCCAATAACTGTTAGTTTGATTAGAAAAACAGAAAATTGAAAGGTAAAGGAACCCCAAATTGTGGGAAATGCAAAGGATATTACCGAAAACCAAACCAAATCCAAACAGAAAATTAATAAGTTAAGGTTAAAATTTTTTATTTATTTTAACTTATATTTAGATTTTAATTAGTTGGTTAATCTATGATTTTGATTTTTTGGTTAATAGATATATATTTTTATATTTTTAATATGTATTTATTTGCAAAAACTGTTAAGATGTTAATTTAATTACTCTAAATTCTAACATTTCCAACTTAATTTATTGTATAGTTGGTTTGTTATAATTTCTTTCGGTTACTATGTACACTACATAATTTATATTCAATTAAATTTCATATATTTGGTTATTAATTGAAATTCAAAGTCATGCATATATATGTAGTGATTGAAGGACAATTGGTTATTATTTCTTAATTATCTTGTGTGACTGAAGATCCCTTCTCAATATTAATGACTAAGAAGATGTTAATTTTTGTGATTGAAAAATGAAATATTTTTGAGAATTATGTTTAGAAAATTATATTTTATTTGTATGGAATTTTTATTACCTTAAAAGTCGTTCTTCTATTGCATCTTTTTTCTTAAAAAATATATATATTTTATTTTTATTAATGGTTAATCAATAAAATTAGGTGAAACTAATTATTTTAATAATAACTAGTTAACTTTCGATTCATTTTAATGGATTAATTTGAATAATTTTTTTTAAAATCAATTTTAATAAACTGAATTTAAAATTTTACTTACATAATAATTAATCGGTATATGGACACGGATATGAGATGGGAAGCCACATCAATTTGTGTTTCCATTTGGGGGATTTACAAATTTTTAAAAATTATTGTATTCATATATTAAATATCTTGTAAGAATATAAGATAATAAAATTAATTTTCCTTTAATTAGATAGTGCATATGCGTGACAGTAACATATCCCTACTTCTTTGGTAATTCTTGAGGTTACAGTCTCTTTCAGCTCTTTGAGTTTTTTTGAGTTGTTATATTTTTAATTGTATGTATTGGATCTTTATATTTTAATTTTCAAATTTATTAAATTTTTATTTTCACCCAATTCAATTTTAATTTTTATCAGAATTTATTTTTCTTCTAGCATTCATTACACATCTTTAAAAATACTCCAATATGTTTTATTCAAGAATTTAATACTAAAAATTTTTGACTTATCTGAATGGAAACATAGATTTATGCAGAGATTTTAAATTAATTATAATTGCTTGGCTATATGCTTTTAAATCTGTATAAGTTAATTAATTTGCTTCTTCCGCATGAACTACGTGGTCATAATTAATTTGGATTTGTTATGTTAAATTTGTATCCACTAATTTCGTGATTTGATCAACTTCTTCATTTCTTTTGTTTGATTTTGATGATTAGATGTAGAGAATATTGTAAGTTTTGATGATTATATTAAACAAAACAGCTTTAGTTTCATATAGCCAAGCAATTATAATTAATTTATATACAAATAGCAAATTTATTATCTTATATAGATTTAAGATCAATAGAGTGTGTTCATTTTGGAGAAACTGAATACAGAGTATTTATTTTGAGCAAAATTGTCTACTGGATATTCACATTTGGCTAAACTGAATATTATTTTAATATTCAGTAAAATAAAAAATTATATATCAAAATTTTATATGTAATTATTTTAATTAAATTTTATATTTTGACGGGTCATTTAAATACATCAATTGATCTTATTAGTCAATTAAAAAAATCATTTTGGTATAAATTAGCATTTAAAAGGAAAAGAGCTAACAAAATTAAAGATTACAATGAGAATCTACAGTGAAAATTTTGGTGGAACTAGCTCCTGTATATAAATATTTAAATCAAGCAACGAAAAAATAGCAACGGAATAGTTTAAAAAAAATTTCGTTGCTATTTTTGGTTGAAGTGTAAGGTTTTAGCAACGGAGTTAAAAATGGTTGTCTTCCGTTGTTAAAAAAGGTGGGAACTAGTGGCGCCAATAATTAGTAACGAAATTTTGCAACGAAAAGTATATACCGTTGCTAAAAAGGACAGCAAAAGATGGCGGCAGTATTTTGAGGCAAAATTTAGCAATGAAATTCATTTTCTGTTGCTAAAATAGCAACGCAATTTTTTTTTCTGTTGCTAAATTAAGTGCCAGGATGTGATGCTAAAATTTTGGGGGAAAATTTAGCAACGGAATTTTATTTTCGTTGCTAAAATAGCAACGGAACTCAATTTCCGTTGCTAAAATTTTGGGAGAAAATTTAGCAACGAAATTCCATTTCAATTGCTAAATTAAGATTATTCGAGAAAAAAATTTTGTTCCAAAAAACAACAACGGAATTCATTTTCCATTGCTAAATTAAGATCATTCGAAAAAAAAATTTGTCCCAAAAAATAGCAACAGAATTTATTTTCCGTTGCTAAATTAAGATCATTCGAGAAAAATTTTTGTCAAAAAAAATAGCAACGGAATTCCATTCCGTTGCTAAATTAAGATTATTCGAGAAAAAAATTTTGTTCCAAAAAATAGCAACGGAATTCATTTTCCGTTGCTAATTTGAAAAAGAACAACGAAATTCATTTCCGTTGCTAAATTAAGATCATTCGAAAAAAAATATTTGTCCCAAAAAATAGCAACGGAACTCCTTTTCCGTTGCTAATTTGAAAATAACAATGGAATTTATTTTCCGTTGCTAAATTAAGATCATTCGAGAAAAAAATGTTGTACCAAAAAATAGCAACGGAATTTATTTTCCGTTGCTAATTTGGAAAATAGCAACGGAATCCATTTTCTATTGCTAATTTGAAAAATAGCAATGGAAATAATTTTCGTTGCTAAATTAAGATCATTCGAGAAAAAAATGTTGTACCAAAAAATAGTAACGGAACTCATTTTCCATTGCTAATTTGAAAAATAGCAATGGAATCCATTTTTGTTGCTAAATTAAGATTATTCGAGAAAAAAATTTTGTTTCAAAAAATAGCAACGGAATTCATTTTTCGTTTCTAATGTCAAAAATAGCAATGGAATTCATTTTTCGTTGCTATTTTAGCAACAAAAATCTAATTTCGTTGCTAATTTGAAAAAATAGCTGCGATTTTCTTAGCCCTAAGTATAAAAGCTGTGATTTTCTTTGGCTCTACATTTTTCTGCCTCAAGCCTCTCTCTCTCTCTCTTGCTCTCCATCAAGGCCTCTTTCAATCTCATCTAAAGGTACTTATTTTTCTCCCAATTTTTCTTTTTTTTGTTATTTTCTTTTTCTTGATTTCCTTTGATTTGATAATTTTATTTATCTTTAATTTTCGTTTTTGCTTCTTTGTTGTTTATTTGGGGTTAGATCTCCCAATCTAAGACTTACTTGACTCATTGTAAAGGGTAAAAGTGGGTTTGTCTCTAATGGAGTTTTGGGTTTGTCTGTTTCTCTTCTTATGTGGATCTAAAGAATCTAAAGTTCAAAGGTACGTTCTAACTCATATCTCTTTTTCTTCTTGGTTTGATTTTGGTCGATTTAATTTTGGATATTTGGATGCAAGTTTTGAATTGATTTTGAATCTTTGTATGATTTTTGCTTTTGAATTAATTTTGATGAATTGAGAGGTGTCCTATTGTAGTTGAAAAAAGGAAATGGGGTTGCTGCTTTGGCTCTACAAATTTAGTTAATTTTTTGCTACTTGAGATCTTATGGGCCATATTTATTTTATTTTTTTTATAGTTACAATTTCTAAAAATAGAGTGAAAATTAATTTCATTTGTATTACATGTGATTACCACAAATATTTGATTTAGTTCGTAATCTTCTATCACAATCTAAGTTCAAAATTTTTTGAGATCTTATGGGCCACAAATAGAAAAACTGAAAGTAATTTTGTAAATAATCAACAATATTTTAGTGACGGAAGAGCGACGAAAATTTCGTCGCATTTTTTTTATAATACTGGCTGAAAATAGCAACGGAATTGTGATTTTCGTTGCTGAAACTTAGCAACGGAAATTATTTTTCGTTGCTAAAAATTGCAACGAAAATTAATTTCCGTTGCTATTTTGAAAATTTCACCGAATCTTACACTGTTTGGAATTAGCAACGAAATTCAAATTCCGTTGCTAAATTTAGCAACGGAATTCAAATTCTGTTGCTAAATTTAGGAACGGAATCATTTACGTTGCTAAAAATAGCAACGGTGAAAATAGCAATCGATTTTTCCGTTGCTAATTTTCGTTGCTATTTCAGAATTTTCTTGTAGTATAGGTTTTTTTTTGATTCTGAACTAAAATTTAGGCTATATCATGGTCATTAGATTTTTTCTACTGACCGTGAGGTCCCTTATACCCAGAAACAGATTTTCAGTTTCCACTTGTATGACATATTTGACCTAGAACAGGACGTTTTCAGGGAAAATGGTATTCTACAAAGTTATTCCACTGTCTCTAATTTTCAAAACACCAAAAATCACTCAATTATGACTTCCAAATCTCAAAATATCACTAAAACATTACAGACTATTTCAAATAACAAATAACAAGAGTCTGTCAACTTCAAGCTAAAGTTCGAACATCTTAGAGGCAGATTCAAGTTTTGGGGTCTTCTACAAAGTTGTAGATCTAAGTCTTATCTTTCATTTAAAACTAGAATCACTTAAATCCAATATCTACAGAAGGAGTTATTTAATTTACACTAAAATTGGTTCACATAAACCTAAGCAAATCTCCACTTTTCCACTTTTCAAAGCATAAATCATCATTTTCTTAACACAACACAACAATAATAATTTCCAATATCAACTACAAAATAAATATAACATATAAATCCACCTAAATCAAATACATATATAGCATAAGAAAGAAAGACTCCCAAACATTCACAAGCTTCACTCCTTTCTCTTCAATCTTCTCCTTCTTTCTCTTTACCCTTGCTTGATTATCTTTAAAATAACATAATTTCACATCTAAAAATAATCATTTACTCTCTTGAATCTAAAGTAAGGAGAAGAGAAAGAGAGCTTTTACTTTATAATTTGCTAACCACTAATTTCTCTTTCCTCCAATTCCTTAGTTAGCTTTTTAAGGGTTAATTGGGATTAGTTTAGGAAAAAATAAGGGAGAAAGGGATGACTTCTTTTAGCCCTTAAGGTGGCCGGCCATCCCTTTAAAGAAATCCCTTTTTATCTCCTTTATTCAAGAAAAGTCTAAAGAGCATAAGTGTTGCCTTCCCATTGGTCGACTTGTTAGCCAAGGAAAAATTTCACTTAGCTCCCTAATTCTCTTCAATTTGTATATCTTCCCCTAAACTCTCTCTCTTGCTTTTCAATTAAACCCCTACTTAACATTATTCTTTAATTAAATACATGTATAATTTATTTTAGAAGGGGTCACATTACCCTTACTTTGTCAAAATAATTCCCTTTCGGTCCCACTCACAATGCATTAGCTAACCAAATCTATATTGGTCATAATATCATTTAAACATGAATACATTCTTCTGTGGTACATGTTGGGGCCTTACAAATATATAATCATGCATTAAATAAGAATAGTTTATCTAAATAATCATGCATTAAATACAAAGCAAAAATCTGAATCCACAAAGAATCTAAATAAGAGAGTGGAAACCAAAAGGATCAAAAGAAGCAGAGAACGAACAAACAAATGATCTAAATATAAATACTTACCAATACAAATGAGAGATAGAACGCCAATGAGGGAGGGAGAGCATAGGTGAGGAAGGGAGATGAATTGCGATCGGAGTGAAGGAGAGAGGTGAATTCAAAGAGGCAGTTGCGGCTTATTTTGTAAAGGGAAGAGGCAGAACAGAAATAGGGTTTGGGATTTTTATTTTCTCTCTCTCTCTCTCTCTCTCTCTCTCTCTCTTTCTTTATATATATATATATATTAAGAAATAATTAAACCGATTGGTTAATCGAAATCATTGATTTTTTAACTGTGGATTGAAATCGAAAATCCCAAATTTTAAAATCCATAAACATTTTTTTTTAATTTGGTTAACCAAAAAATCGGTTCAATTTTTTTTATCGATTTTTCAGTTTTTTTTGCTCAACTCTACTAGTTGGGCCACTCTCCTCCTTTATTTCTTACTAATTTATCAAATATAAATAAACAAAATCAACGTGTACCACTTTAGTTGAATACTAGCACAAAACGTGAACCCTTCGAAGAAAAATAAGCATCATAGTTAATAGAGCATTTTTCATTTTACTATAAGAATTGATTTAAAAATTGAATTTAATATTATTTTATGAAAAACTCCAATTGAAATTTAATTTAATTTGAACAAATTCAATTAAAATTTAATTTAATTGACTATATATAGTCCCCCATTTAATTTGAAAATTCAATTGAAATTTGGCCACAATCCTTCGATTGATTTGAAAATTTTTTCAAATTTAATGTCAATTGAATTCCAATTTAATTTGATCAAATTGACTTGAAAATTTAATTAAAATTCAATTTCATTTCACCATGATTCTCCATAGAGGTGAGCATGGATCAGTTAACTAATCCATAAGCAAAAAAATTAATCAGTCTACTAATATCAATTTTTCAAAATTATTAACCATTAACCAGTTCGTTACATTTGGTTAATCAGTCCATCGATTTTAGTTTTTCGGTTTGGTTAGCCAATAATTTTTGGTTAACCATTAAAATTTATAAAATAAAATTATATAAAAAATAAACATAATTCAATTCAAATTTCAATGTGTAAAGTAATTTAATATAAAAATTACAAAACAAACATAATTTACTAGCCAAATTTTATTTTTTATAAATTAATAACTAATATTATAAAATAGATTTGATATTTATTGAAAATTACTATGTTTGATTCTAAGTCAAATAAAATTTTGGATAATGTTAAATATTATAATTTAAACTCTAAAATATAAAAAAATATAATTAAATGCTATGAAGTAAAACATGAACACCAATATATGATAAAAAATATATATAAAAGTTAATCGGATACTATATATAAATATTATTATATAATTAAATAGAATGATATAATATAAATTTAATTTAAAATATTATATAAATTTTATATGAAAATATAAAAAATTAAGGTATAATAATAAAAATATAATTTAAAGTATTATTTTATATAAATTTTAGAGAGAAATAGAAAAAAAATTGAAGATATATATATATATATATATATATATATATATATATATATATATATATATATATATATATATATATATATATATATATATATATATATATATATATATATATATATGAACCGGTTAACTGTAAACTAACGGTTAACCGGTACTTAAAAACCTAAAATGTAACTATTAACTCAAAAATAAAAAATCGTAATCGAATTTATCGGATTAGTTAATCGTAAAAATCGATACGATTTCGAATCAGTTTTATGGTTAACCGTATTTTTGATTTTTTTTTGCTCACTCCTAATTCTCCAAATAATTTGAAAAATCAATTGAAATTTAAATTTATATAGTGATTCGACTATTATTCTCTCCAATTAATTTGAAAAAAAAATTGAAATATAACTGTATTTGGCCAATGAAAATTCAATTTGATGTGGACATGATTTTATTCCATTTTTTGAGTCATGTAATTAATTAAAAATGTTTTTAATGTTATTAAAATTATTTGCATGAATTTCATTAAGAAATTTACTAATAATAATAATAATAATAATAATAATAATAATAATAATAATAATAATAATAATAATAATAATAATAATAATAATAATAAATCTTAATATCATACAATTACTTATCTTTAGGAAATTGGGTTATTATTTGAATGATGGAAAATCCAAAACTATTTGCCAGATCCATGTAGTTTATAACAATATACAAAATTAGCATTTTTAAAAATTTAAAAGTTAAGTGATAACAACTCGATTTTACAAACTGTTAGTTAGAAAGGACATTTTATTAAAATATTCGCAGTCTGACTATTAGTAGATTTGAAAATCTTTTCAAATTTAATTTCATTTGAATTCCAAATTAATTTGATCAAATTGGCTTAAAAATTTAAATTAACTTGAAAATTCAGTTGAAATTCAATTTCATTTCACCATGATTCTCCAAATAATTTGAAAATTCAATTGAAATTTAAATTTATTTACTGATTTGACTATTATCCTCTCTAACTGACTTGAAAAAAATTTGAAATTTAACTGCATGTGGCCAATGAAAATTCAATTTGATGTGGAGACAGTTTTATTTGACTTTTTTGAGTCATGTAATTAAAAATGTTTCTAAAGTTATTAAAATTATTAGCATGAATTTCATTAAACAACAACAACAATAATAATAATAAAAGCAACCTTAACGTCACACAATTACTTATCTTTAGGAAATTGGATTATTATTTGAATGATGGAAAATCCAAAACTATTTGCTAGATCCATGTTATTTATAACAATATACAAAATTAGCATTTTTAAAAATTTAAAAATTAAGTGATAAAAGTTTGGATTTTCGAACAGCCAGTTAGAAAGAACATTTGATTAAAATATTCATAGTCTAACTATTAGTAGAGAAAGATTGTCTAAGAACAATAGAAATTTGATGAAAATTTCTACAAGAAATGCTTCAGTGATCAAATTAGAGAGTATTTGAAGGAACTTGAATAAAATTCTAAGTTTAGGGAAAAATTGTACCTGAGCTAGCGAACTGCATAGTTATTTATATGAATTTTGACTTGAATGTTTGTTACAACCAAGGTAATTAAAAAAATGGTAATTGATTACGTAAACTGATATAAAAAGTGTTGTTAGATATATATCACAATTTATCACAAGAAGCAAAATTAAAATACCTTTCGTAATGTAGATCCGTTAATGTCGGAAACGCTCATTTTTACGTCATCGGTCCAACTCTCAACCACGCCTTGCAAGTCTTGGAATGAAAGCTTTGAATCACAAACTAAAAGCCCCACAAACAAAGAGAGAAAACATGCACAAAGTAAAACCAACAAAGTTTCGATAAAGGAGAATTTTTCTATATACCAAATACAGAATTTTGGCTATATTTATAGGCCTCCAATTAAGGTAACATAAATTTTTTTAATTGGCATTAATTCAAAATCGGCATTTACAATAACTTAATTCAGGAAATAATATTCTAATTAATGCGTCAATTAATTACATAATTCAAACTAGGTAACTGCCCACATTAATATACGCTTAATTGGGCAGCTTCCCTAATTAAGGAAAATTCCATTATGGAACTAATTCTATATATATTATTTTTTGTACCGATATTATCACTTTTATATCGGGATTAATTTCTTATCTCGAAAGTCATGAATGTATCCCAAACTCTTTCGTCTTCCACTCGCATATGACGAAATAATTTTCAGCATTCTCTCCTATCATATAGGTAGATAGTTCTTGTGATCAGCATACGTCAAGAAAACTAATGTTGTACACCTGTTAGGGATATATAACATCTCGAGAAACAAGATATTCTCATAATAGTATGCCAAATCCTAGATAGTTCTCTCACATTTATTCTTTTATCTTATGATCTCATAAAAATAATTTTCGTATTCACTATTGTGTCTTTACTTATAAAAACTATAATAGGTATACCAGTGAACCACAAAACTGCCGAATGTGATCGAAAAATATCTTCTCCATTTACTACATGCCATCCATCATAGTTCAACTTACTTTTTTAGTTAGATCTGCCAAACCAAAATTTTTCCATGATCCTTTGGAGACTAATTAAGCTAGCCATACAGAACTATATTTCTGGTATAAGTTAAGGGTTCTGAGTATCGAAAGATAAGGTCTCACACTAGGAAAAAATTGAGATCATTAATATAAGATTTCATTCCCTTAGTTAACTCAATCACATATGGTATGATGTATGTGTTATGGTGTTCTCTCCTTTCTCTTAAAGAAGTGCATGTCTTATTATTATTTAACACAATACTGAAACATAAGGTTGCATTGCATCGAAGCATTCAACTTTAGTCTATTTGCTTCAAGACTACTTCTGGCCTTTTAGATAAAATATGATAGTTATGTTTAACATGTCATCAAATGTTTCTTAATCCTATTTTGGATCTTAGTCCAAAGCACACAGCCTCATGTGTATCTTTATGTTGCACTTTAACATGACTTATCTTGTAATTTTTGCAAGATGATACTTTTATTTTAAGCAGGTCCTTGAAATTCATTTTGTGTTCAAAAATTACCTCATATTAGACTTTGTTAACTTATTAACAAAACTCATATATTCATCATAGTTCGGAATGCTTTCACTGAAATTAAGCTCTACGTTCATACTAAAATAAGGATCCTGAATGTCCATACTGTCATTGGAGTTGAGCATGCTCACCTTTCTACTGGAGGAAGGAACCCGAACATCCGAACCATTGAGAAAATGATCTTAACCTTCTTCATTAATTTTCTTCCCACTCGAATGGAGAGATCCAGATAGTTTATCTTTTTAAGTTTCATAAAAAGTAAAATCTTGACATATTTTGCCTAACTTCGAAAACTCATTTTCCAAAAATATGATGTCTCGTGATTCTGATACGTCAGAATATCACATAAAGATACCTTTTTTACCTCTTAATCTTAATTTACCAAATTTATTTGAGGTATCATAGACATAAGTAGCACAACCCCAATGGCATAAATGATTTAAGTTGAGTTATCAATCAGTCCATAACTCATAAGGAGTGGAAGTAACAGACTTAGTAGGCATATGGTTTAGAACATATGTGGCTATTAACAAAGCATCTCCCCAATAAGAGATCGATAAATTTTCTTGAGCCATCATAGAACGTACCATGTTTAAAAGGATCTTATTTCACCATTTCGAAACACCATTTTATTATGGCATTATAGAAATAGATAATTGATATTCAATCATTTTTTTATCATATAAAATTTTAAATTCTTTAAAAAGATATTCTCGACCACGGTCTATTCTTAAAGCTTTAATTTTCTTATCCAATTGATTCCAATAAGATTCATAAAAATTTTAAAGCATTTTAATGCTTCAGACTTGTAAGATATCAAATAGACATGACCATACCTAGTATAGTCATCTGTAAAAGTAATGAAATAATAGGCCCCATGCCTTGCCCTAACATTTATTAGGCCACAGACGTCAGAATGAATTAATTGCAAAGGAATAGTAGCTTAAGTTCTTTTTTGAGCGATTTTCAAACTAGTGTTCCTTGCAAGCAATGCTCACATGTAGGTAATTTAACCTCATTTAAATCACATAATAAACCTACCTTAGCTAATTGACGCATTCGGTCTTGTTCGATATGGTTTAATCTAGCATACCATAATTTCATATTATCCTTATACGTATTTGAAGAAGAAGACATGAAAGAAAAACTAACTTTATTAGAATAATCAAGATCAACATTCATAATTATAAAATTATTTGAAATAAAACTAGAACCATAAAAAAATGTCATCTAAAAATAAGTTAACTTTATCATTCTTAAAATGCAGAACAAACCCAAGTTTCATCAAAGTTAAAATAGAAACTAAGTTTCTATGAATATCAAGAGGATAAAGCACATTATGTAGGAGTAAGGTTCGACTTTTACGCAAGACTAGTCTACATATGCTAATTTTTTAGACTATCACTCTGGCATTGTTGCCTATATAAATCCATTTTACTTTGGCAGTTACTCATCAAAACTTAATAAAAGCATCTCAATCTCTTATCAAATGGTCTGTTACTCCTAAATCAAACTCCAATAAAGGATAAAGTTTAGTTAAAAATGCAGAACTTGATATAAAAATTTTACTCACTCTTGAGTTAGAATAGTGTACCTTTTTAGGCACTGTGCAATCTTTAGAATAGTATCCCTTCTGTTGGTAGTTGAAATACTTCACTTTAGAAATGTTCACTTTCTTTTTACCTTTGGACCACTTTCCATTCTGCTTAACTTTATGCTTTTTAGGCTCTTAAGCCCTATTTTTGCCTTTGTCATAGAAGCTCTTTTTCTTATTCTGGTTTGACTTCTTCTTACCAGAACTAGAATGTGCTATGTGCACTTCATCTTTGACCTTGATCGATGCTAAACGGTTCTCTTCCAGCTCCAAATGTCTAGCAACATCCTTAAATGTCTTAATGCTATCTATGTGAGTCAGTTACATTTTCATATGCTCCCAACTCTTTGGTAAAGATTGGATGATTGCCTGAACCTATTGCTCGTCAGTTAACTTATAACCTATACACCAAGCTCATAAATCATGTTCTCTATCTCTTGAAGATGTTTCTACATTGAATAATCAAGTCTCTTCAGATAAATATCGAACTTGATTATTAAAGATCAAAGCCTAATTAGAGACACTCCTCCAAACTTCACAATGAAACCCATAGATCCATTGCATTTTGATACGAATGAAATTACGTGGTGATATCATCTTCCATCGCACTTAGAAAGATGATAAGATCAATGGAATCTTCTTTTTCCATGCTGCATAGGCATCTTGCTCATATTTATGCTAAGCAGAAGTGCCAGCCTCAGGTTCAGTCATAACTGAACTTAAGGTTTCGAGAGCCTCTTGCTCCTTAAGCACATATTGGATTTTCATACTCTAGATTTCATAGTTGTCGCCATTGAGTTTCATATCTTTGTTCAATTCAATAACTATAGAATTTGAGGCCATTTAGATCCTCTAATCAAAATAAAATATATGTTGCACATTATTAAGAAAAATATGTTAATACATAATATTTAGTATGCATCTGAAATTAGAATCTAATAAAGTTATCTATCAAGCACAAAATCGAAAAGGTTACAAACAGTATCCAACTACCTTTACGTCCTAATTCTAACCTTACAGATTAAAATTTTATGCATAGTAAATTTGATTTATTGGAAATTAAGTTCTTAAACTTAATTGGGGATATTATGTGATATAGATAATTAAGCCTTAAATTAATAATCTAGCAACTATTTCACTTATAAAATATTACAAGGCAAATAATATTAAAATAAACACATTTATCATAAAAATTATAAGCCATAATAATATCCAAAACAAAAAAAAATGAATTTATTATAAAATCAAATAAATCCCAAAATAAGACGTATATGTCTCATTTCAAAACAAAATAGGAAGCATAACTCCTAACAAAAAAGTTCACACAAATAAGGATATTAATATGACACTCATGTTAATAAATTAGAAACCTTATAGATCCAAAACTATCCTAGTCACTGGAACTTATGTCCTGACCATACGCATCAACTATGAATGGATGTCTTATATGTGATCATGAAACCATGGGTGCTACACTTTACACCCACTCTTGAGCATAATCTCAGATTGAGTGTTGCTCCCGAACACTCCTTGTTTAGCTTCCTTATGTAAAAAATGAATAATGGATTCTCCGTAATGTTTACTCCAACACTCAACTAATAAGTTCTAAAGCACCTTATGGTAACTAAATGAGTCACATATAACATCATAAAGAAGCTTGTGACTTCACCCCCTATCTAGGCCACCACCCAAATATAGCTCTATATCTTCTCATGCATGCTAACCATATGATGCACAATAACATCAATATCACCTATATTTCTGACCTTCTTGTGCAACCTCATACAACGGACCTCATGCACTTGTGCATTGGCCTGAGCAACCCCTTGTGGAGTGTGTAGAACTATAAGTGTCCTTATTATCATTATATCTGTCACGCATAACAGAATAAAAAATTGTTAGTACACTCATATACAAACAAAAAAATAATTAAAACTCATTTCAATAAAATGTAAGGATAAAATCCACATAATTAAATTTTAAACAAATTTAAAAATTAAAAAAGGCAGAAAACATATTTTTTAAAAAATTTTCAATAAATAAATTTGTAAAAATTATACTAATGCTCAAAAATTTTTTTAAAAAACTTACCAAAAAATTTTAAAAATTATGAAAAATAAAATTACGAAAACCTGGGTTAAAAATGGTGGTCGGAAAAGGGTTTATGCACTGGTGAAAGTTGGCCTCACGTGCCCCATGAGCAAAAGAGAAGCCACGTGCTAGCTGTGGCATAGTGCCACATGGTGTGACCCCACCGACATGTGACATCCGCTCACTAATCCGCATAGATGCCATGTGGCATCCAACTTAATCGATAATTGACACATGACATGACCATAGGTTACCACATGGGCGCTAGTCACTGGCCCACGTGGCATGACTTATCAAACCATGTGGCAGGACACCTCCCCCCACATACCATGTGTCAATGCCATAGGCTACGATGTAGCATGACTTATCAAGCTATGTGGCATGACCCTTTTCACATGTTAGCACCACAGGTTGCCACATAGCAATTGTTGGTTGGTCCATGTGGTGCCATATGGCACCAAGTGGACCCTCTTACTACATCAGCTGACACGTAGTGCTTCACCATAAGGTCACTTTTTGTCCCCATAGGTCCACGTGGCTGAGTGACGCTTCACTTAATGCATGTGAATTTGGTGCATGCTGAGGATGTGCCCTTTAGCACATGCCCAACACTAGTGGCATGTGTAAGCCACACGCCACCTTCTTGGTGGTTTTCTTAGAAGGGATTTTTAGGGTCTTTAAGTTCAATGGTACTATCAAATTTTAAAAATTTCCAAATTAAATTTTTAATTACGGACTTTAAATTTATTTTTTGTGTACAAATACATACCAAAAATAAAATAACCGAAACGCAAAAATTCTAGCTCTGATACCAATTTTAAATATATATATATATATATATATATATATATATATATATATATATATATATATATATATATATATATATATATATATATATATCACGAGAAGTAAAATTAAAATACCTCTCATAGCGTAAATCCATTGACGTCGGAACCACTCATTTTTGCATCACTGGCCTAACTCTCACCCACATCTTACAAGTCTCGAGATGAAAGCTTTGAACCACGAACTAAAAACCCCACAGACAAATAGAGAAAACACATGTGGAGTAAAACCGATAGGGTTTCGGTAAGGGAGAATTTTTCTACATACCAAATACAGAATTTTGGCCCTATTTATAGGGCTCTAATTAAGATAACATAAATTCTCTTGATTGGCATTAATTCAAAATTGGCAGTTACAATAACTTAATTCAGGAAATAATATTCTAATTAATGTGTCAGTTATTTAATTCAAATTATGTATCTGTCCACACTAATATACACTTTATTGAGCAGATTTCCTGATTAAAGAAAATCCCATTATGAAACTAATTTCATCTATATTATTTTTTTTACCAATATTATCACTTTTATATCAAAATCAATTTCTTATTTCGGCAGCCATGTATGTATCCAAAACTCCTTCAAGTGCAAAAATTGCACCTTTATGAAAAATGCAATGCATGGTTGTAACTTTAAAACTCAGATATGAGCTATATTAGTTGGATACGAAGTAATGGTACCAGATTGCTTGTAAAGTTTGATTGGTTATTATTAAATATTCTATATTGAATAATTATAAAAATAAAATGCTTAAAAGTTAGCTTTTGTAATTTTTATTTTTAAAGAAAGAGAAAAGATAAAGTTCATTCTTAGATCTTAGACATTTAACAAAGGTTAGACACTTCATTTGAAAAGTATGACTTTAAAATTAATTACATCTACATTTGAAATTTATGTAAATAATATTTATATATTAGGAGAGAGCATTTCTTGCATTATAGAAACATATGTTCAATACAAATTTAAGCTAGCCGAATTAATGAAATTCTAATACAGATTATAAGTGTGGTAGCATCCATTGGCTCCATCTTGAGAAGCTTCTTCTGGAAAGGGACTGGTGACAAAAAAGCCTTTTGTAAAGTTAGGTGGGAGCTCCTAGAAAGGGCCAAGAGATATGGAGGACTGGGAATTGGTTCTCTTTCTCACAGGAACCACAACTTGTTATACAAATGGTACTGGAGGCTGGACCCGTTGAGTAATTCCCTGTGGCAAACCCTTGTCTTTAATAAGTATAATATCAACAATTGCCTGATCCCTGAATTCATCTCTGAGAGGCACTCTTCAACCATCTGGAAGGACATCGATAAAACTAGATCTTCCCCCCTTTTTTCTAACTGTCTAGCAATTAATGTAGGAGATGGGAAATCTTGCCGATTCTGGCTAGATCGTTGGCTAACAGAGGTGCCCCTAAAGTCAAAATACCCTCGACTTTTTAGTATCTCTACTCTACAAGCTGCTGTTATCTTTAATTGTGGAAGGTGGGTAAGAGGGCTATGGGTTTGGGAGCTAAAATGGAGAAGAAATCTTCTAGTATGGGAACACCAACTGCTGGATGAGCTTATACGGGCCCTTAACTCCTTTGAATTATCCTTGGGTCGTGCGGATCATAAAATTTGGATCCATACCTCAAGCGGCAACTTCTCGGTCAAGTCGGCGTATAGACAGCTGGAAATGCCGCAGGCTTCGACAGTAGACTTAAGAGATTTCTCATTTATCTTATGGCAAAAGCTTGCTCCACCCAAGGTTGATTTGTTTCTGTGGCTGTGTCTACTAAACAGAGTTAGCACAAAAGCGCTACTAGTTGAGCGGGGGATTTTGCCTTCCAATGAAGCCATTTGCCCCTTCTGTAATGATCAACCAGAAAGCATTGATCATCTCATGGTCACCTGTAGTTTCTCCTCATCCTTGTGGTATAAAATCATGTATTGGTGGGGTTTTGACTTTTGTTCGCCTGGCAACTTCAAAAGCTTCGTTAAAAATTGGCAGCTCTTTGCTAATGGGCCCATATGCAGAAAAGTATGGTTTATTATTCTGCTTGCTGGCATTTGGTCAATCTGGTTGGAAAGGAATGCTATTGTTTTTTCGAAGTCAAAGAGAGTTGAAGTCTCATCTTTATTTCAGCTGTGTTTGGCTCGCTCTGCTTTTTGGATCAAGGCACATAAGGAACTTGCTTGTTTGCAAGGCCAGGATCTATCCTTGTCAGCAGATTGTATTCAAACATTGCGACCAAAGGGTAAACAACGATCTAATCTGCTTTGGACTCCGCCTGAAAAAAGAACCTTCAAATGGAACACAGACGGCTCCAGCTTTGGAAACCCAGGACCCGCAGGTATTGGCGGGGTACTCAGGGACTCCTCCAGCCTCATTCTCTGTTTGTTCTCCTGCAATATAGGGTCGGCTTCGTCTCACGAGGCTGAATTACTGGCTGTACTAAAAGCCTTGCAAATTTCTATTGATTTTCTAGTTGGAAAGAATTATCAGGTTATCTTCGAGTTGGATTCTCTGCTGGTGGTAACATGGTTGAACAACGCTGATAACCGTAGACCATGGAAGCTTTCGGTAGTTTTCAACAAGATCAACAACCTACTGGCCAGTTTCAACAAAATCCACTTCACTCACAAATACAGAGAATGTAATTCTTTCGCTGATCGTCTTGCAAAACAAGGAGTTCATCGCAGAAATGAATGGGTTGCTTGGGTTAACTAGTGCCGTGTGTAAAGGCAGCGGGGATCCCCTTGGATCTTCGGATTCCTGGTTTTGATGGGTGGAATTTTGTCTTAGGATTATATGTTTTTCTTTTTGTCTGGCTGTTATTTTCTTAAATCTTGGAGGCCGGAAGTCTTACTAGACCTATCTGTTTTCTGCTCTGTTCCTTAGAGCAGTTAATGTACTCATGCTCCTTATTTTATTCAATAAATTGCAGCTTATCAAAAAAAAAATTAATAAATAACTTTAGATTTTACGCTATTAAAATGAATAACTATTGATTTTGTTTAATTGAAATGCAAAAAGAGAAAAAAATTATATTACTATTGTACTCTATATTGAGTTTGTTTTTTTTTTTCTGACATTGCTCTATATTTGTTGTATAAATTTGAAACCAAAATTTTCTAATCTGGAAACTGTTTAATTTACTAAAAAGAATATATAAACCCATGAACATGAAGAGTTTTCGAAGGAATCTTTAAAATAATTCAATTGAGAAATTAATATAATTTTATCTTTTTTTTTATTTCAGTTCTTTATTGTCGAGTGATTAGCATTTAGGACCTTTGATGAATGATACAAATTATTAATTAATATGACAAAAGTATATGATATGAAAATTCAATTGAAATTCAAATTTATTTAGTGATTTGACTATTATCCTCTCCAGACCAATTGATTTGAAAACTCAATTGAAATTTAACTGTATTTGGCCAACGAAAATTCAATTTGATGTGGACATGATTTTATTTGACTTTTTGAGTCATGTAATTAAAAATATTTTCAAAGTTATTAAAATTATTAGCATGAATTTCATTAAACAATTTCCAAATAATAATAATAATTATTATAATAAACCTTAACATCAGATAATTACTTATCTTTAGGAAATTGAGTTATTATTTGAACGATGGAAAATCCAAAACTATTTGCCAGATCCATATTCTTCATTACAATATATAAAATTAGCATTTTTAAAAATTTAAACATTAAGTGACAACAATTTAGTTTTTCGAACTGCTAATCATTTTCAAATTTAATTTAATTTGAATTCCAATTTAATTTGATCAAATTGACTTAAAAATTCAAATTAACTTGAAAATTCAGTTGAAATTCAATTTCTTTTGGCCATGATTCTCCAAATAATTTGAAAATTCAAATTTATTTAATGATTTGACCATTCTACTCTCCAATTGATTTGAAAAAAAAAATTGAAATTTAACTGTATTTTTTTTTTTTGGCCAATGAAAATTCAATTTGATGTGGACATAATTTTTAGGCAGAGATATACACGAAGAAAAGCATTCGGATATATTATTTAGTCTTTTTAAGTTGGCAAAAAGCATTCGGATAACTGAATTGGTAATTTTTTCTACTAAGTCCTTTGATTTTCATTCTGTTGCATTTGAGTTTCTAAAATAACATGATTCTATTACTTTACTATATATTTTAATTTTATTAAATTTTTAACGAATCCGATGTGTATTAAAAAAATTTAAAAATATAATGCAGTGTAATCATAATTTAAAAAATGAATAGTAAAAATGTATAAGTACAAGGATCGGGATGCAATTTTCAGTATATGTCTTCTCGTAGAAATTAATAGAGGGATATTGATATTTACGTCTCATGCATGCATAACCTATCCTTTCGTTTGGTCGACGTCAACTCTTTTATTTTCTTTGCAAATTGCATACTCATAACCTCGTGAAAAGGAGAGATACGGCCAAATGTGTTCAATTACATTATTGTTAAACGGGTTGAATTTTATAATATTATATTTATTATCTTTTAAAAATTGAAATAAAATAAAATAATAGCTAAAATGAGCAATAAAAGAAATAATTAAGGGAGGTAACCGAAAATGAACATGAGTCCACCTTCTATTGGGGGCACACATCCCATTGCAAGATGTCTTGTAAGAAAATTCTTCCAAGATCAAAAGTGTACATACTCAAAAAATAACACAAAAGACAAATAAATTAGTAACATACTAATACAATACAATACAATACAATTATAGCAAGAGAAATTATAAATTTTCACATGCAGTACAAAATTCATACATACAGAATTGAAATATATAGAATACAGTGTCAACTTCACGGAGATTAAATAAATGGCATAAATACATAAAATACATGAAAATGTATCAAAATATGTCAAAAACTTAGTCACAGACGTCCAAAATAGCTGAGGGATGCCCCATATCTAGAGCAAAGGATGGGGCGAGAGGAAGGCTCATGACATCCCATCTTTTGCATGACAGACATATATCCGTCAGGTCATTTTCCCATCCGTCACCACTGGTTGAAGCAAAATGCAGTTTTTAGAGGTAAAATCATGTAAAAATTATACAAAAACATATTTTAAACCACATCATAGAATTATCAGACTCTAAGCCATGCCAATACAGTATTATAACATCAATTATACATGAAATTCAACAAAAACATATCAAAACATAAAATTATAGAATAAGAGAATAAAGAAACTTAAAATTACAATAATGGAGGAATCTCAACCTAAACACACCAGCCAATCTTGATCAGATTCATCATGTATCAAATTTAAGCATGCCAACAAACCAAATTCAACATTTAAAAATAATTATCTCAATAAATCTCATACGATTCATGTATGGCAATTCTACTGAAAAAATTAACATAAAGAGTGAAAGCCTAGAATATTATCCTCAGGAGATATTTTAACTTTAAAATATTTGCAGTTCAGATCTCCACTTTGATTTGATTCTTTGCTTCCGAAAAAATAATAAAAGTCGTATGTATTTTTGTGTGTTTTTGTCAAAGAGATTGTTAGAGAATGATAACTTTAGAGAGAGAAAGAAATTGATTTTCTTTTTTCCTAAAGTTGTGCTCTTTGTAAAACAAATGATTTCCCTCTTTCAAAATCATAGAATTTTGGGTTTTATACTTAGGTTAGAGTTGGGGTTGGATTCTAACTCTAACTTCCCAATCTGAAGGAAAAATCCCTTGAAAATCTAAAAAAAAAATCCATTTTGAAATATCTCTTCCTTTTTTGAATGTTAGAAATGTAAAAATTCTAGATTTCTAGCCATGGATAGATGCCCCTTATTGAGAGACTGCCATCCCTCAGCCCAGAATCTTGAAATTCCCAAAATACCCTTAATTAATCCTGTATAGGAGAGAGAGAGCCATAAATGGGTGTCCCTCAGGTGATAGATGGGCATCTGTAACCACTGAAGGCCCAAATCAAGGTTTTTATACTTCTTTTGCTAAAACACTTAAAAATATTTGAAAAATCATAAAAAATTTGAGAAAATGTAAGAAATTCACAATCGAAGTTTTGAGATCCGAATATGTTATCATTAATATACTGTTTTCTCATCATTGGATAACCCTGATATAGGTTATCTCGGATCACGATATCTATAAGTTGATGAGACAATTTTCTATTAGAATCGGAAGTACTTTCAGTTTCAGAATGTGTAACACTTCGATAATCTTTTTTACATGAAACTAACTAGTTAGTTGATCGATTAATCACATGTTGACTAGAATTTCATGAATATGCCTGATATTTTTCCTTATGGATATGAGAGGGAGAATTTAGGAACAAAACTCATTTCTTATCCTATGACTCTGCCAAAATCTATTAGTTGTTAATAAATAATAAAATTTTATGGTTTATGGTTCTCCTATGCTAATTGTCTTGTAACATCTTGTTTGTCATGTTTAAGCTTTTGTTAATTGTCCTGTTGCATGCATCTCTCAGGTGGAATTCAATTTGCTACGGCTCAGTTACCTCTCCTTGAACTCATTATCCCATTTTATCTTCCAATATTTAGGAAGTCGCTCATTAGTGTATTATCGCCTTGACTATTATGTTGGTCTAGTTGTAAAATTTTGATAAATGAGTAGCTTATGCCCCATTATAAGTGTTCTTCTGAATTGTTCTCTAAAGAAATAGAGCGGTCATTAATCCATTAATTGATTGCTAATTGTTTTGCGGCTTGCATGTGATTTTAACTTATTTTTGTTATTGGTTTTTGAGACTCATAGATGGGAATGCAATAGTTTTTAATCCAATCGCATCTCCAATTTTGATCATCTGATCAAGTTAATACGTCAGTTTGTTTCAGAAAAAATGTTGATATGTCAGTTCAAAATAAAGGACCTGAGCATTTATTTCATTCCTAAATTAATCTAAAGGAGATAATGCTTTTATTTAATTACTATTTTTGTGAACTACTAGTCATATTAGATGCTCACTTAAAGATTTTCCAGGGATAGTGTGATTTTGCAATGCATTATGTACATGTATTTTGGGTAGAAAATAATAATTAAAATTTTATAATAATTTTTAGCGATGGATGATACCATCGTGAATTTTTTTTGGTATTCGTGGCTGAATTACCAGACTGAAAATTAATTTCTGTAGGTAAATTTTTTGATAGAAAATGGATTTTCGTCGTTAAAATTAGCAACGAAAATTACAATATTCATTGTTAAAAATAACAATGCAAATCTCTTTCCATCGTTAAAATTAGCAATAGAAATCTTTTTCCATTGGTAAATTTTATCAATGCTCATATCTACGACTCTTTCCATTGTTAATTTTGATTACCAATGGAAAATCAACATTTTTCGTTGATAATTTCCATGAGTAAATGATATTTTTTTTTGTAGTAAAATTATCATATTTAAAAATTTAGAAGTTAAGTGATAACAGTTCAGTTTTTTGAACTGCTAGTTGTGCTAAATTCGCAAGCGCATGGTTTACTAATTATAGTACTTAAAATATAGTTTCCACAAGAATTATAGATTGATTATTACACACTATTACTACTTGAGTTTAATCTTGTATACAACCCTCAAATTCAAATTGTGATATTAGACTACTTGATGCAATGCTAAAACTAAAATACTAATTAAATTTAGTTATTGATAGCCAAAGAAGACAATTTAGATTTTGATGAAGTAATAATGATTATGAAACTTGATTCCATTCTCCTAGCACCATTATAATCTTATAAACAAGCCAAATTAGAGTAACGTTCACTACAAAAAAACTGCTAATTCCGTCGCTAAATTAAATTAGCGACGCCTCAACGAACAGTGGCTAAAAGGCCAGTCGCGAATATATTAGCGATGGAATTCAAAATCAGTAGCTAATTATATTTCGTCGCTAATATATATTCCTAATTAGTTGCTGAATTATAATAATAATATTTAGCGACTACATTTTCCGTCGCTAATTCCGTCTCTAATTAAAAATTTGCCGTAAAATTTAGCAACAAAATATTTGTCACTAATGTGGTCGCTAATTATTTCTTTAATTATATCTACTACATATTAGCGACTGATTTGCAACAAAATTATTGCATAATTTAATTTTTTCTTTTTTTGTGTTTTAAAATTTTAATCCTATATACAATGATCATTATTTATTTATTTTCAACCTGTACATAACAATAATCTCACACATACAAACATATATTTATTCCAAATCAGAATATGTTCCAAAATACACACGCACACACATATATATAATAGTAATTGAAAACGTACATAATATCAAACAATCTCTGTTAAAATAACAAAATAGTAATAATTTCATACTACTTAGTATCAATAATGTTATCTTCCAAAATTAAAAGCTCCACATCCTATCAAAACTCCTAAAAATCTGCTAGAATGTACGAGAATCTCTACAAAATTGGTCTTCTCAAGCCATCTTTGTTCACGATTTTTCATGGAATCCGGTCATGAAAGGAACATAATTATGAGGGATTGACAAAAGAAATTTTTCAGCATACACAAGTTAATCAATCGTAGGTTCTATCCTCCTTGTTTTTGATAATGAAAATAATTTTCGACCTCTCTCTTCTTGTCATTTGGCATTGAAAGAAAGAAGGTCAATTTTTAAAATAATAAAGAAAGAGAGAGAGAGAAAAAATGACAATTTTATATTAGTAAGTAATAAATGCACACAAAATTTCTGATTAAAGTATATAGAAATATGTGTAAAATTCATATGTACCTAATAAGCTGAAGTCGCAGTACCAAACAAGAAGGATGGAGGGAATTAGCTTCGGTTCAAACACCAACACCTATTCATCAATAACACCAATACAAACAAAACATAAACTGTACAATATTTCTTCTTCATCTTTCTCAACTGATACACAATTTACCAAACTTTCCCTTTATACAAACAGCAAAGAGGTAGATATATATAGGACCCCATCTCTAAAAATGGTACATAATTTGAAAGTATTGAAATTTTAAAATTAAAAATTTATATTAACACGTGTGATATATGCGAAAGATACTTTAATAATTTCTTTGAAACAATAGAAAGAATTTGGTATAGAGATTTTTGCACATTATATTTGTTAATTTACCAAGAAAAGAAGCAAAATTGATATCATTTATAATTATTAAACTGATAGTGTTATATTAGTCGGTAACTTAGAAATGAACAAAATATATACAAGTAGACAGCGTACTAAAACAAGAATAAATTGCTCTACTTTTGAACTTATTTTGAAATGCAATGAAAAAAATTTTCCAGGAAAATCCCAAAGTTGACACCATCCAATTAATCAGGGTTATCATAAAAGGAAGGGAGTACTATATATTTTTATACAAAAGAAACACTAAACAATTATAGAACCCTGCTTAATAATTGTAGTAGTAAGAAAAAGTTGTAGTTTAGAGCTAGAATATAACATTATTAGACAAGGTAAAGAAAAACAACAAGGGGGGAGGTAAAGAGAAAGAAGAAGAAAGGGAACTGAATGGACCAACCTTTTAATTTATTGACTATCCATTTGGATCCTCCTTCAATACTGCTTTGCAACGACTGTTGAACATAACAAAACAAAAATGTCAGCATCAAAAACTGCAGTGGAAACTGATTCATAAAAAGCTAGGCACTTGAGTGTAAGCCAACTTACAAAAGGAAAAATATTCATAAGCATAAGTATATGTGCTATCAAGAACAAAAGTTACTAAACACTCTCTACTTTAGGAAAGGAAACGAAGCTCCCATTCAAACCAATATAGAATAGTTAATTTCCAGAATACCATTGTGCCCCTTCTGCAGTAATATACTTCTTGCTTCAACTCTAAGCCAGGGTTAACATAAAGAAGCCTAAGGCCCCAAAAGTACTAATACTTGGAATCTTAAACATGAATGACTAACAAAGATACAAAGTAACAGAAAATGAAAACGAAAACATTAGGACCAACAAAGTGAATAGGAGCCTAAATTGAGGGCTATAAAAGGTAAAGTGAATAAACCTTTAAATATGTCCTTACAGAATAAGATGAAGTTAAAAAACAGTTGATGATTTTCCAGGCATAGCCAACAGCATGGAAAGACAAATCAGTTATCCCTCCAGAAATGGCAGAAATGATTTGTGCAAGTCAAAAGAAAATAATTGTATCTCAAACTTAACTAATCCAAAAATATTTGGCAATAGAAAGTATCATCATCCCAATGAAAGCATTCTTAATCATATCAATTTTAATGACAACGAAAATAACAACTATTAACAATAAAATGAAGCACAGTTATTTTTGACAACTGTCTGCACTTTGCAATAAAACAAACTGCAGCTTTTTATATGTAGTTTTTCCATCTTTTTTCTTTCTAATTAGTGTGTGAAATTAAAGTTGCTGATAAAGCCCTAACCTTCTACTAGAGGAATAGCATAGATGCCGAAAGAAAAAGCAGTTAATTAGGATTTGTCCCTATATTGTGGTAACTACAAGAGATGCATAAAATGGTTTATGCTATGCAAATTTCAAATTTTCATCCCAATTATCAGAAAGCTATTGGACCCTATATGACATCCTTTTCTCCTAAATTAAGATAAATATCACATTACTTTTTATTCTCTCACCTCTCGTTTATAGCCCTCATTCTCTTTCTAACATAGGCTTCCCTGTATCTACAGCTTCAATGAGCACTTTATCAGTTAACTGTCCTTCATTTTTCTTATAAAGAAAAAAATAGAATCCAATTTTTCCATGTCTATGACAGATGTATGCCCAGCAATAACTTAAACTAGAATAACAGTTATACATGTTATTATAGATCCGGTGCAATGTTTCATAAAGGAAAGGATAATGACAATAAATAAGATGATGATGATGATAAACTAAAAATTGACCATACCATTAAGAATATAGCAGCCCATACTCTGCTATCGTGGTGCTTACTGAATAGATACATTTCACCGACAACAATTATTACATTAGTAACATTCTTCAAAACTGTGACCATAGCAACATTAATGTATTTCAAACTGTTGTTCAGGAACTCTAATTTTCTATAATCCTATTTAAGAAAATTTATGATGTTTCTAGCACAAGTCTAAAACAGAAAATTTAAGAAAAGGGACATGTAACCGAGAACAGTAACAGAAATACCTCGTCGGAGATGTACTATCATCGTTTTCGTGAAGCTCAGGCCATCGGGGACTTGCTGTCGGTGATCTTGAACCCAAATACCGCATCGTTTGGTTGGATCTAAAGTTAGAAGCTGTGTCTGCCTACATGGTCGATCTCCTTATCACCGGCAAATGGGGAGGAACAGTAGACATGAAAAGCTTCACCTTGCCGTTAGGAGTTTTCCGGTGGTGGTGATGTTACCATCCACCATCGCCGATCACCGGAGGAAGGGAAAGAGGCTATGGTAAGGAGCGAGAGAAATGGGGCAACAACAACGACCTTGGTTGCAGGATGACGCACGTAGGGCCGACGAGGGAAGGGCAGCAGTGGTGCGATGGTTTTCGGTGATAGGGCGGTGGGAGTGGAGGCACCGTCGATCAGTTAGGACCTTCCTCCCTGCTCCTTTTCCCGGTCTCTTCTCTTCCTATCTTATCTTTTCCTTTTTTTTTCTTTTTTTCTCCTAACTTGTGTAAATTTGTGGCCATTACTCCCTCTAAATTTTCAAAATAAACAAATTTTCCCTCCTAACAAATTTTAAATTTAATTTTTAATTTTAAATTCATTTTTTACCATTAAAAAAATAATTTATATTTACCATTTATTTATAAAGATGAGAGTAAATATAAAATATTTTTTAAATAACTATTAAATTAATAGTATTAATTAAATAATTTAAAAAATAAAGAAATTTGTCTCTTTTTTATGTATTTCTAAATATTTAAGTTGTTTATCAAATATTTTAAATTAGTACTCTAATCATTCTATTGGCATAGTTAAATTATTAAGGTAATTATATACTCATATAATTAAAATAATTGATAAAATTTTATTGATATAATAATTGTAAACAATTACATTATTTATTTAAATATTTAATTATTCATATAAATATTGTGCAAAAATAAATGAACATTAGTTGACACTAAAAGGAAACGAAATTAGTTGTTAAGATGGTTATATACATATATAATTACATTAATTGGTAAAATTTCATTAATAAAATAATTATATACAATTACATTATTAATTTAAATATATACTCAATTATTCATATAGATATTGTACAAAAATAGATGAATGTTAGTTAAGTGATACTAAAAATCAATGGTACAATTCGGTCCTGTTCTGGTCAAAAAAATCAACAGTACAGTTCGATTATGGATCTTTTATTCGGTACAGGAAGATCTAGATCCGTATACAACCCCACTTATATTAACTATTTTATTCACTTTTCTTTTAATTCTCATTATTTGTATTTATTTATTTTCAAGTCTGGACAAAAATTACAGATCAATCTAGTTATTATAGAGGTAATTCAAAGTCAGGGTGTTAATTACACTTCCCTTATTATTATTATTATTATTATTATTATTATTATTATTATTATTATTATTATTATTATTATTATTATTATTATTATTATTATTATTATTTATTTTTAATTTTTTATTTGTTACTAAATTGTACTTTAGGCAAAAAAAATTATTGCTTTACCAATCTTGAAATTATACTCACTAATTACAAATTTTTTATTATTATTTTAAATGAAATAATAAATTTTATATTAATATTTTATAAATATTTATTTTTATTAATCTTGTACACGCAAATATATAATAATCATAACAATTAGTTTATTATTATTATTATTAAAAATGTAAATTTTCTAAATATATAACTTTAGATTTTTGTATAATTGATAAAAAATTATTATCAACGTATAAAATAATTTATAATTTTCTGTTGCAAAATAAAATATTCATTTCATATGGTCTATATGAAAATTACTTGAAAATATACATAAATCATGTGAGTGAAATTAAAAAAATTATTTTTTAATTTATTTGCGACGGATTATCGACTAAATATATTCGTCGCTAATTGTATTACGGTAACAAAAAGGCGCTAAATTTTCTGGAACTAATTTCATGAATAAAAAATTATAAAATTTAGCGACGGAAATATTCGTCGATAATTTCGTCGCAAAACATGGCGCGTATACTTGCCGCCAATAATTAGCGACTGTTTTTTTATTCCGTCGCTATTTCATCGCAAAAATAGAAAAAACCCCATGACGGATTAAAACAGTCGCGAATCTGTCGCAAAAGTTGCGACGAAAATAATGCCGTCGTTAATTGTAGTCGCTAATTGGCATTTTTTGTAGTTGTTCAAATCCACTCTCTCGACATGAATTAGAGTGCCTAAAACATAAAATTACAAGTCTAATCCCTTAACTCTCAATAATAAACAGTTAATTGTAATCACATATTCTAAGATTAATTACCAATCTATAACAATTATCTTAACACATTGATCTCTCTAGTAATGCCATGACAATGAATTACTATTAGCTATAAGATAAAGTATATCTCTCGACCACACTTTAACTTATAATGATAATTTCAGAGATACTAATAGATAATTTTGCATTAAAAGACTATTAACATTAATGGAAGTAAAAATATTAATAAAATCATTCAAGTTGTCTAAAATTCGTTCACTTAATTACAAAGAAGCAAGATACAAATAAAGAGAGTAGAAAGAAATCTCTCAACCCTTTTCCAAACTTTTAACGAAATTCTTCTTCTTCTTCTTGTCTTCTTCTCAAAAGAAAAGTAAACTAAAATTGCTCTTAACTTTTTATGATATGAAAAAGTAAATTGTTCTTTTGAAATGCAACTCCAATTCTCCCTCTCTTTCAACCATTTTCTAATTAAGTACATCTCCAAACTTGATGTCCCTTTAAATGTCTTTACAGGAGTACAAAACTCTTGGTGAAAATGTATGAAGCTTGAGATAACTTGACAAAACTAACTACCCAATGACTAGTTCTGTCGCACCCGCAACAGGATGCAGAGTTTCAACCTTGGTTTTCTTCCTTGTTATGTCGCACTCGCGATGACCAACGCGCCTGCGACAATTCCCTTGACTTCTTTTTCCAATAGTGCCCATTAATGCTAGTTTTTTTCCTCTATTTTACCTACACACACATAAAACATACATAACACATAAAAGATAACAACTTCACATAAAAATAACTGAAATTATAGAAAAAATTATTTAAACTTAGACTGAAAACATCAAATAGACATACACAAACCTACACACATCACTAGTTTGAAAAAAACATTTAATCAAAATATTCACAGTTTGACTATAAATAGAGAGAAATTGTCTGATACCAATAGAAATTTGGTGAAAATTTTGATGAGAAATGCTCCAATGGTCAAATTAGAGAGTATTTCAAGGAAATTTGAATGAAATGCAAATTTTAGAGAAAAATAGTATCTATATTGGAGAGTTGCTAAGTTATTTATATGACTTTTGACTTGAATGCTTATTATTAAATATTCCATATTGATTAATTATAAAGAATGGTAATTGATTATGTGAACTGGTGAAAAAAGTGCAAAAATTGCACCTTTATGAAAAATTGAATGATTATAATGTCAAAACTCGGATCTGATCTTTATTAGTTAGATATGAAGTAGTGGTACCGGACTTCTTGTAAAGTTTGATTGGTTATTATTAAATATTCCATATTGATTAATTATAAAAATAAAAATGTTTAAAAGTTAGCTATTGTAATTTTTATTTTACAGCTTTTGTATTTTTTATTTTATAGAAAAAGAAAAGATAAAGTTCATTCTTAGATCTTAAGACATTTAACAAAGGTTATAAACTTCATTTGAAAATTATGACTTCAATTACAATCTACATTTGGATTTTAAGTAAATAACATTTAAATATTTGGAGAAAGCATTTCATGTATTATAGAAAGAGTCAATTTTATCCATGGTCACTGTACTTACGCTTAATTGTCCAAAAGTAACTAACTTATTTTTTATGACTTAAATGTCACTGAACTTATCATATTTTTGCAGAAAAGTCATCCTAACCAATTTTCGACGATAATTTTTGCCGAAATGCTAACGTTGCACGTCACATCATATACCTGGACACACGTGGCATAACACATCAGCAACTACATCACCGGAAGAGGCCACATCACACAACATGTTAGCATGCCACGTCATATACCTAGACACATGCGGCCTCTTTTGGTAATGTAACTACTGACGTATTATGTCACGTGTGTCCAAGCATATGATGTGGCATGCCACATCAGCATTTCGGCAAAAATCATCGTCAAAAATTGGTCAATATGACTTTTTTCGCAAAAAAAATGATAAGTTCAGTGACATTTAAGTCACTAAAAATAAGTCGGTTACTTTTGGACGATTAGGCTTAAGTTTAGTTACCATAAATGAAATTAACCCATTATAGAAACATATGTCTAATACAAATTTAAACTAGCCGAATTAGTGAAATTCTAATACAGATAATTTAACTAAAAAGAAATAACACTTCAACTCTATTAATCAATAACTTTAGATTTTACACTATTAAAATAAATAACTATTGATCTTGTTTAATTAAATTGCAAAAGAAAAAAAAGTTCTATTACTATTGTACTCTATATTGAGTTTTTTTCTAACATTGCTCTATATTTGTTGTATATATTTGAAAACAAATTTTCTAATCTAGAAACTGTTTCATTTACCAAAAAGAAGATATAAACCCATGAACATAAAGAGTTTTCGAAGTAATCATTAAAATAAATCAATAGAAATATATAATTTATCTTTTTTTTATTTCAGTTCTTTATGCTTTTGTTGGCGAGTGATTAGGATTTAGGACCTTCCATGAATGATACTAATTATTAATTAATATGACAAAAGTATATAGTTTGTTTCCTTTGATTACTAAACTAAATTATTTTAATTTAGTTTATTACCCTAAAATGGTTACTAATGATAAAGGGCTTAAAATAATTTTAGTTAAAAATGGAACTAAAAATATATTTATTTTGTTATGAAATAATTAACATTATTTGAAGTTTTGAGTTGTTCAGAGCTAAATTAATAGGGGTGAGCAAAAAAAATCGAAAAAATAATTAACCGTTTTAACCGAATCGATAGAGTTGGTTATGATTTTTAATTTTTTTATTACAGTTTTGATTTTTGGATACTAGTTAACCGTTAATCCACGATACCGATTCATTTCTATTTTTATGCTTTGTTGGCGAGTGATTATGATTTAGGACCTTTGATGAATGATACAAATTATTAATTAATATGACAAAAGTATATGATATGAAAATTCAAATTTATTTATGGATTTGGCTATTATCCTCTCCAAACCAATTGATTTGAAAATTTGATTGAAATTTAACTGTATTTGGCAAACGGAAATTCAATTTGATGTGGACATGACTTTATTTGACTTTTTGAGTCATGAAATTAAAAATGTTTCTAAAGTTATTAAATTTATTAGCACGAATTTCATTAAACATTTTTCAAATAATAATAATTATTATTATAAAAAATCTTAACATCAGACAATTACTTATCTTTAGAAAATTGGATTATTATTTGAACAATGAAAAATCCAAAATTATTTGCAAGATCCATATCGTTTATTACAATATATAAAATTAGCATTTTTTAAAATTTTAAAATTATGTGATAACAATTTAGTTTTTTGAACTGCTAATTTTTTTCAAATTTAATTTCATTTGAATTTCAATTTAATTTGATCAAGTTGACTTAAAAATTCAAATTAACTTGAAAATTCAGTTGAAGTTTAATTTCTTTTCGCCATGATTCTCCAAATAATTTGAAAATTCAATTGAAATTGAAATTTTATTAATGATTTGACAATTATCCTCTCCAATTGATTTGAAAAAAAATTGAAATTTAACTGTATTTGGCCAATGAAAATTCAATTTGATGAGGACATAATTTTTAGGGAGAGATATACACGAAGAAAAGCATTCGGATATATTATTTATAGTCTTTTTGAGTTGACAAAAACCTCCTTTGATTTTCATTCTGTTGCACTTGAGTTTCTAAAATAACATGATTCTATTACTATACTATATATTTTTAATTTTATTAAATTTTTAACGAATCCGACGTGTATTAAAAAATTTTAAAAATATAATGCAGTGTAATCATAATTTAAAAAATGAATAATAAAAATGTATAAGTACAAGGATCGGGATGCAATTTTCAGTATAAGTCTTCTCATAGAAGTTAATAGAGGGATATTGATATTTACGTCACATGCATGCATATCCTATCCTCTCTTTTGGTCGACGTCAACTCATTTATTTTCTTTGCAAATTGCATACTCACAACCTCGTGAAAGGGAGAGATACGGCCAAATGTTTTCCATTACATTATTGATAGATCCCTCACAGATCGATTGGGTAGGAGATCTTCAAATGTTGAGGCCCTCGTCTCGTATTTTCGATGATAGGAGGATCCGATCCGTGCTTGGACAGCTTAATAATACTGACCGATCGGGTACGAGATCTACAGGCGTTGGGATCCTCATGTCTCATTTTCGATGGTAGAAGAACCCGATCCTCGCTTGGGCAGCTAAAAAATACATTGCGGAGATTGTCCGTTTGGGACCCATCTTGACCAACAGTGGCTTTGCGGAGATTATCCGCTCGGAGGCCTGTCTTGGCCAATAGTGGTTTTGCAGAGATGGACTTAAGCATTTTTATTAGCGAAGAATAGTAGATTCGTAAGTTCAGACATGTACCTATCTTTAGGCCAGTCTTTGTTTCGAGGTGATACTCGTTTTGCAAGAGAAAAATAGAGTGTTAGAACTTCTGACAATTTATCTCATATTGCTAGGCCATACTTTCTTGTTGTTGTAGCTTTGAAAACTTAAAAATAATTCTTTAATATTAATTAGATAACATCAAAATAGACTGGTAATTCAATGCTTATTACAGGAGACTATACGGACATAAAATTTGATACAATAAGTTTGTGAGAAATCCAAGTTAAAAAGATTGCACCTGATTTTACTTTACCCCCAAGTTAGGTGATACCCTTTCCACTTTTTTGCTCGGAGAGGTTGTTTCCTTGTAATGATTCTGCCGCTGTCATGTTATGACCCCGACATATGGCCTGCGTTGGTCCGAATTCTTATGCTGGTCATCATTATCTGAGCCGGAGGCATCTCTCCTATCGTCGGACTACTTGCAGGAGCTTTCCCCTCTAGTCCGACCGATAAATCTCTTAAGGGAACCTCTATGTAGGAGCCATTCAATCTCCTTTTTTAGGGAGTAGCATTTGTCAGTTGAATGCCCGACAGCTCTATGAAACTCATAGTATTTGCTATGATCCCCATTATTTCTTGTCTGTTTCGGACATCCTGGGCCAATTAACTTTTGGGTACTTTTCTTTGATCCACATCAATACCTGGACAGGGTTGGTGTTGAGCGAAGTGAAAGTCCGAGCCGGCTGATTGTTATACCAATTGAATATACTTCGTCCGATCTCCTTTCGCTTGCCCAGATTCCTTGAAATAGTGGTCCTATCCAGACTCCTCATTTTTTGATCTGATACGAAGGTTCCGTTGAATGCCCATTCGTTTGGATACTGTAATCTATCCATGACGTTGGTCCTCCTTCCACTATTGGATTTCATAGCATCATCCAACTGGATGTGTTGTCTAGCTCTTTTTATTAGGTCAGGAAAGCTGACCAGTGGTCTCGTTGTTAATGACTCAAAAAGTGGATGATCATTGATGCCTTATGCTAAGGCGGTTGTTGCCATCTCCACACTTACATTTCTCACCTCTGATATTGTGGCTTGAAATCAATCGATGTAGTCTCTAAGACTTTTATCAATTCTCTGGTAAAGTTAGCACAAATCACTCACTGACTTTGGCACATGTGTCTGCACAATAAATTACGTAGTGAATAGCTCCTTGAGTTATTTGAAAGAGGTGATTGATTTCTGAGGAAGCTCGTGAAACTAATTCAAAGCATCTCCTCCTAGGGTAGTGGGGAAGATTCTGCAGGCAATCCTCTCATTGTAGGTGTAAAACTGCACTTTAGTCAAATATTTCGCAAGGTGAGTAGTAGGATCAGTTTTATATGTATATTTGTCCATCACTACGTCTCTCCACTTGGGAGGCAGCTCAGATCTTGTTATATCCCTACAGAATGGGAAGGCAATGTTGTTGCAACCGTTCCCCTGAAATGGTTACTAATGATAAAGGGCTTAACTAAAAGCCCTTGAAATAGTAACTCACGAGGCTGAATTACTGGCTGTACTAAAAGCCTTGCAAATTTCTATTGATTTTCTAGTTGGAAAGAATTATCAGGTTATCTTCGAGTTGGATTCTCTGCTGGTGGTAACATGGTTGAACAACGCTGATAACCGTAGACCATGGAAGCTTTCGGTAGTTTTCAACAAGATCAACAACCTACTGGCCAGTTTCAACAAAATCCACTTCACTCACAAATACAGAGAATGTAATTCTTTCGCTGATCGTCTTGCAAAACAAGGAGTTCATCGCAGAAATGAATGGGTTGCTTGGGTTAACTAGTGCCGTGTGTAAAGGCAGCGGGGATCCCCTTGGATCTTCGGATTCCTGGTTTTGATGGGTGGAATTTTGTCTTAGGATTATATGTTTTTCTTTTTGTCTGGCTGTTATTTTCTTAAATCTTGGAGGCCGGAAGTCTTACTAGACCTATCTGTTTTCTGCTCTGTTCCTTAGAGCAGTTAATGTACTCATGCTCCTTATTTTATTCAATAAATTGCAGCTTATCAAAAAAAAAACTAAATTTTAGTTAAAAAATGAAACTAAAAATATATTTATTTTGTTATGAAATAATTGACATTATTTGAAGTTTTGAGTTAGTCAGAACTAAATTAGTAGGGATGAGCAAAAAAAATCAAAAAAAATAATTAACAGTAAAATCGGTTCGAAATTAAACTTATTTTTTCAATTAACCGATTTGATAGAGTTGGTTACGATTTTTAATTTTTTTGTTATGATTTCGATTTTTGGATATTAGTTAACCGTTAATCTACGATACCGATTCATATATATATATATATATATATATATATATATATATATATATATATATATATATATATATATATATATATATATATATATATATATATATATATATATATATATATATATATATATATATATATATATATATATATATATATATGCTTTATTGGCGAGTGATTGCGATTTAGGACCTTTGATGAATGATACAAATTAAATATATATATGCTTTGTTGGCGAGTGATTACGATTTAGGACCTTTGATGAACGATACAAATTATTAATAAATATGACAAAAGTATATTGATATGAAAATTCAACTGAAATTCAAATTTATTTAGTGATTTGGCTATTATCCTCTTCAAACCATTTGATTTGAAAATTTGATTGAAATTTAATTGTATTTGGCAAACGAAAATTCAATTTGATGTGGACATGATTGTATTTGACTTTTTGAGTCATGCAATTATAAATGTTTCTAAAGTTATTAAAATTATTAGCGTGAATTTCATTAAACAATTTCCAAATAATAATATTTATTATAATAAATCTTAACATCAGACAATTACTTATCTTTAGGAAATTGGGTTATTATTTGAACGATGGAAAATCCAAAACTATTTGCCAGATCCATATCGTTTATTACAATATATAAAATTAGCATTTTTAAAAATTTAAACATTAAGTGACAACAATTTAGTTTTTCGAACTGCTAATCTTTTTCAAATTTAATTTCATTTGAATTCTAATTTAATTTGATCAAATTGATTTAAAAATTCAAATTAACTTGAAAATTCAGTTGAAATTCAATTTCTTTTGGCCATGATTCTCCAAATAATTTGAAAATTCAATTGATATTCAAATTTATTTAATGATTTGACCATTATCCTCTCCAATTGATTTGAAAAAAATTGAAATTTAACTGTATTTGGCCAATGAAAATTCAATTTGATGTGGACATAATTTTTAGGCAGAGATATACACGAAGAAAAGCATTCGGATATATTATTTATAGTCTTTTTAAGTTGGCAAAAAGCATTCGGATAACTGAATTGGTAATTTTTTCTGCTAAGTCCTTTGATTTTCATTCTGTTGCATTTGAGTTTCTAAAATGACATGATTCTATTACTTTACTATATATTTTAATTTTATTAAATTTTTAACGAATCCAACATGTATTAAAAAAATTAAAAATATAATGCAGTGTAATCATAATTTAAAAAATGAATAGTAAAAATGTATAAGTACAAGGATCGGGATGCAATTTTCAGTATATGTCTTCTCGTAGAAATTAATAGAGGGATATTGATATTTACGTCACATGCATGCATTTCCTATCCTCTCTTTTGGTCGACGTCAACTCTTTTATTTTCTTTGCAAATTGCATGCTCATTACCTCGTGAAAAGGACAGATACGGCCAAATGTTTTCAATTACATTATTGTTAAACGGGTTGAATTTTATAACATTATTTTTATTATCTTTTAAAATATTTTTAATAATAAAAAATTATATATATTTATATATTGTTAATTATTATATTTTCAGAATAAAAAAAATTATACAATTACAAATAATATAAATATGTTATAAACAAATCGTACTACCAATTTACGAATTTCGGATTATATTTAAATTAAGTTTTTATGCATGGATGGAATTAAATTTACAAATTATATTAAAATCTGCCACCTTTAATTAAAAATGTTTCTAAAGTTATTAAAATTATTAGCATGAATTTCATTAAACAATTTCCAAATAATAATAATAATTATTACAATAAACCTTAACATTAGACAATCACTTATCTTTAGAAAATTGGGTTATTATTTGAATGATGGAAAATCCAAAACTATTTGCCAGATCCATGTCGTTTATATCAATATACAAAATTAACATTTTTAAAAATTTAATAGTTAAGTGATAATAGCTTGGTTTTTCGAACTACTAGTTGGAATGAACATTTTATCAAAATATTCACATTCTGACTATCAGTAAATTTGAAAATATTTTTAAAATCTAATTTCATTTGAATTTCAATTTAATTTGATCAAATTGACTTCAAAATTCAAATTAACTTGAAAATTCTGTTGAAATTCAATTTCATTTCACCATCATTCTCCAAATAATTTGAAAATTCAATTGAAATTCAAATTTACATAGTAATTTGATTACTATCCTCTACAAACCAATTGATTTGAAAACTCAATTGAAATTTAACTGTATTTGGGCAATGAACATTCAATTTGACGTGGATATGATTTTATTTGACTTTTTGAGTCATGTAATTAAAAATGTTTCTAAAGTTACTAAAATTATTAGCATGAATTTCGTTAAACAATTAAATAATAGTAATAATAATCACTACAAGAAAATCTTGAAATAACAACGGAAAAATAGCAATGGAAATGATTCCGTTGCTAATTTAGCGACGGAAAGCCAAATAGCAACGAAAAATAATTTCCGTTGCTAAAATTGGTTAAACTTTGTAGATTTAGCAACGAAAAATTTTTTTTGTTATTTTCCGTTGCTAAAATTCGAGAGAATTTTTGGCGCTAGAATTCAGCAACAAAAATTAGCAACGGAATCACTATTCCGTTGCTAATTAAGGCGCCAATAGATGGTGAAAAAAAATTGGAACGAAAAATAGCAACGGAATAAGATTTCTGTTTCTAATTTAGCAACGGAATTTAATTTCCGTTGCTAAAAGATAATTCAGTTGCTATTTTAGCAACGGAAAATAATTCAGTTGCTAAATAGCAACATAATTTATTTTCGGTTGCTAGAAACATATATCCATTGCTAAATAGCAACCAAATTAGAATTCCGTTGCTAATATTGATTTTCAATGAAAAATAGCAACCGAATTAATTTTTGGTTGCTAAAATAGCAACCGAAATATATTTCCGTTGCTAAATAGCAATTGAAAATTAATTCCATTTCTAAATAGCAACCAAATTAATTTTTAGTTGCTATAAATATATTTTCGTTGCTAAATAGCAACCGAAAATGAATTTCGTTGCTAAATAGCAACCAAATTTATTTTCGGTTGCTAAAATAGCAACGAAATTTATATTCCGTTGCTAAATTTTATTCCAAAAGATGGAATAAAATTTGGAACAAAATTTAGCAATAGAATCTAAATTCCGTTGCTATTTTAGCAATAGAATCTACTTCCGTTGATATTTTAGCAACGGATTTTAAATTTCGTTACTATTTTGGTTGCTACTTTATAATTTGCCCAGCTATAAATTTATCATTTTCTTCCACCTATGTCTTCTCCCTTATCAGCTTCTCCTCTCTCTCTCTCTCTCGCCATCTACTCTTGTAAATCACGATCTTTTCACACCACTGCGAAGAAAGCAAGTGGTACGCTATATTACTTTTTATTTTTTACACTCCTGACTTAGCAGCACCATTAGAGCAGCATACAGAGCTTAAACAGCTTATTCTTTCTTTAAGCAGCTTTCTCTCTCTAGAAAATCTAAAGAGAAAGAAGATTTCAAATGGGAGAAGGGAAAGGCTCCACTTTGGTCCACCTTCTGGTGGTGGTTCCGAGCCTCTTTGCCTTTGGATTTGCCGTTGTTGCCAAGAGAAGAAGAAGCGTCGTACGCCTTTCTATCTCACTTTTCTGTTTTAGCTGTTGTTGTTCCTCATTTTTCATGCTCTAGTCTCTGTTTTTTTATTTTTTTTTATTTTTTGCATTCGATGGCTTAAACTAGAGATCTGTGACTTTAATAGTTTTTGTGTTCAGGTTTTTATGGAATTTTCTTTTAAACATTGAGGTTAAAGAGCTATGTATCGAAAATTAGGCAACAGGGAGCATGCAAAATAGAGAGAGAGGAAAAAATTGAGGACAGAGAGAGGGACACTATAATTTTTCTTATTTCTTTAATTTACATGATTTAATATCATTGATTATTGATTCCTTGTATTTTATGATTGTTTTAGTCATTAATCAGTAAATATCTATACAAGGCAATTTTACTGTTAAATAGATTCAGAAATACTTGTTTTGCATGTATAGAAACTTATCATAAAAACTGAATTCAGAAAAAAAACAGGTGGAAGGGAGTAAAATTTAAGGTCGTAGGATCCATTTATTAGACAAGGTGTCCTTTTGACAGTATGATAATAAATTGATGTTGGGTACATTAGGGTTAGTTGATGTATAAAGTTGCAAGTTGACCTCAAAGGATTTTGATTTTTAGGGTAAACTGAGTATATATATAACAGGCTAAGCAATTGCGAGAGATGGATCTATATATCTGTGAGAGCAACATAGCAAGAAATTAAATTTAAAAAAAAAAGAAATTTTGTCTTCTTGTCTTTTGGTATCTAGTCTTGAAGAATGTGAAGATCAAGAATCTGACATGCTCAATGATATTCTTTGTACAAGTTTCATAATGTCCTATTTCCTTTAGTTTTTTTATGCCTTAGTGAATTGTATGCAAATTAAACTTCTCTATTTCTTGTACTTCTAATTAAAATAACAAAATTATTATTAATAATGAAGAAAACCAATGATATATATAAAACCTATATGTATTTTCTTTCTTGCAAAAAGGCCTTATGGCTTTTTCGAAAACTAAACATTTAAGATATTAGTAAAATTTCGACGATCAATCCAATAATTTTAAGGAACAAAAAATAAAAAAAAATGATACTATTTATGAGCATTATTTGAGACATTACAAGTGCTGCCTTATTAAATGCTGGAATTTCTTTGTTGTTTTTCTATATTTAGGTCCATCAAAACTTGAATTAGTGGCCCTCACAATTAGGAATATAAAAAAGAACTATACTGTCCTAATCAAAAAATAATTAAATATCCCACCATGAAAATAAGAACTCAATTCCATCAGGACAAACACATTAATATTTCAAAAATACATTCCTTTGAATATTGAAATTCCTCAGTAATCGTTGTTAGCTAAAAGGCTTACGCATATATTTTAAGAAATGAATAAATGTAAATAAAATAAGCAAATAATAGGAAATTTGTAAAGGAGAGCCATAAGTATCACCTACCACTAAATTCAATGCCTCAGCTACCCATTTAGTGGTTTGGTTCAGTTTTTTTTTTGGTTGGTACTGCACGACTATACTTTCCTACTAACATGTCAAAGTAGAAAATTTTCAAATATATACTTTTTTATTTTCTTTTTATGTCTTTTGAAACAGGGAAAATTATTTACGATTACATTTTTTAGTACATAATCGGTACAGTAAATTAGGATATTTAAACTGTTGAGACATTACAAGTGCTGCCTTATTAAATGATGAGGTCATGTTTATATTTGTAGTTATGACATGGGATTTCAAGAAACTAATATAAGAATTGTAAAAATAGAGGCAGTAGGAAAATAATTTAATGGAATTTTTATAGTTTTTCTATATTTTGTATAGCTGTTGTAACACCCTTTATAGTGTTGATTTGTACATAATAACATGCGAATTTCTTTGTTGGTTTTTGTGCTAATTTCTGTGGGAATGTTTTTTATTTTCTGAAATTGCATTTATGAAGTATTAGAATTGAGCATAACATTGATTCTCTTTATAATGAGAGTTTAGTAGTGGAGCCACAAACGTGAAGTAACCCATTTCAGGTTATGATCCAACCATTTTGGAGTGTCATAAATAATTTTCTGTTTATGATGCTCTTCAGTCTATTTTCTGGCTGGGATACTATTGCATTTCTGTCTAAATTTGGCAAACTATCACGACATGTCTCCACATACTTAAAATAATAACACATTGCTTGTTTGTAAATTTAAGAATCATTTACTATGGTTTTCACTTATATCAGGCCTCAAGAGTATTAAAGATGCATAGAAATATATGTTTACATACACACACACTTAATTGAGGTTTTTTTTTAGATTAAGACCTAGATAAATAAAATTACTTATTTAATGCCTTAGATTGTTTATTTAAGTTTCAATATTTTATATATTTTGTGAGATTAATTATTAGTAATAATAGTAGTGATGGAATAGTGACGAAAAAACCATCACAAATTTTTTTATACTAGTTGCAGAATTTAGCAACGGAATTCAACTTCGGTTGCTAAATTTAGCAACGAAAAATTAATATCCGTTGCTAAAATTAGCAATGGAATTTGAATTCAGTTGCTAATTTTGACCAATTCACCAAATGTTAGTGATTAGATTTAGCAACGGAATAAACTTTCCGTTGGTAAAAATACCAACCGCCGAATTAGCAACCGAAATTTCTGTTGCTATTTTTGATTAGCAACAAAAAATTGACATTTTCTATTGCTAATTTTCGTTGCTAAATTACAATTTTCTTGTAGTGAATAATAATAATAAAAATTAAAATCAGACAACTATTTATCTTTAGCAAATTGGGTTATTATTTGAATGATGGAAAATCCAAAACTATTTGCTAGGTCCATGCATTTATAATTGTTAGATATATATCACAACATACCGTACGAGAAGAAAAACGGGTTACCTCTCATAGCGCAGTTATGTGAAAGTCAAAATCGCTTGTTTTGCATCACCTTTCACCCACTTATCATAAAACTCGAGATGAAAGCTTTGCTCCATGAACTAAAACCTCACAGGCAAAGAGATAAAATACATGTGGAGTAAAACCAACAAAGTTTCGGTAGGGGAGAATTTTCTGCACACTTTAAGCAAAATTTTTGGCGAGGACCAAAATGAAAATTGCCCTTTTAGAAATATGTATGAGGACCAAAATATAAAATTGTCAACTTAAGAGAATGAGAAGTCAAAGAAATTTAAAATGATCAAAATCAAAGTTAAATAAGTTAAAATAAGATAAAATGAAGTTCTAGGGACCAAGTTGTAATTTTCTAATGAAGTACAGGAATCAGCATAATTAAATAAGAAAAAAATACATTCAGGAAAGTAAAAGCAATAATAGTCAAATGAGTCAACAAAGAAAATAAATAAAGTCAAATGCGACGAATAAAGGTTTAAGGGCTTAATTGTAATTTTTCAATTAAGTAGAAATTATATAAAAGTTTAGTAAGAAAATACTGAATATGAAATTCAATAAAGAAAAAGGGCCAAAATTTAAATAACTGTGATTTAGAATAAATTACAAGTTAAAGTGCCAAATAGTAAAATTAAGAAAATAGAATTAAAATGAGAAAATAAATTCGTAATTTATTTTGTATAAAAGAATAGTGGGAAGAACTTGATGGTAAAATAAAGTATAAAATATGATAAAGAAATTAAAGATTAATCGGTTGGTAGAAATTAAAATTTGAATTGGACCGAAAGGGGCCGAAAAGAGGAATTTGAGTAAATTTAGTACCAATGAAATAAATTTATTAGTTGGTCAAAAGTTAAGAAAATTAAGGATAGAATTGAAATTTATTGATGGCCAGATAGAAATGAAATGAAATTTTCATGAAAGAACTGTTAAAAAGTAAACACTTGAATGGAAAAAGAAAATATTTTTTTTGATAAGCCAATGAAATTCATTAAATCAAAAGATCATACACAGAGGCATTAGGGTGCCCAGCAGTCTACAGTTACAAAATTCCAACATGGACCAGAGAAGAAAATAGCCAGAACAAACAAGAACCACACAATCAAAAGCCAAGACTCAGACACCAGTGCAGGAATTAAGAAGACATTGAAACCAACACACGAAAAGCAGTCACTTAGGGAAAAACTGTTAGCACAAGTTTGCAATTTTCATGGACAACAAGCTTCGCAAAATCTGCAAATCCTCAATAGCAATCATCAAAGCAGAATTCTGTAAGGTCACTTCAGCAATCAAAATTGGACCGAAAGGGGCCGAAAAAAGGAATTTGAGTAAATTTAGTACCAATGAAATAAATTTATTAGTTGGTCAAAAGTTAAGAAAATTAAGGATAGAATTGAAATTATTGATGGCCAGATAGAAATGAAATGAAATTTTCATGAAAGAACTGTTAAAAAGTAAACACTTGAATGGAAATAGTAAATATTTTTTTTGATAAGCCAATGAAATTCATTAAATCAAAAGATCATACACAGAGGCATTAGGGTGCCCAGCAGTCTGCAGTTACAAAATTCCAACATGGACCAGAGAAGAAAATAGCCAGAACAAACAAGAACCACACAATCAAAAGCCAAGACTCAGACACCAGTGCAGGAATTAATAAGACATTGAAACCAACACACGAAAAGCAGTCACTTAGGGAAAAACTGTTAGCACAAGTTTGCAATTTTCATGGACAACAAGCTTCGCGAAATCTGCAGAACCTCAATAGCAATCATCAAAGCAGAATTCTGTAAGGTCACTTCAGCAACCAAAAAGAACTTTGAAGCGAGCAGATCCACAACACCCTTAAACCAAAGAATCATCAGTTGTAATCTAGAGAGCCAAGGAGTGCAACAAAAAACCAGGAAAACCAAACAGCAAGCCTAGTCTCTGATAACAACACACAAGACCTGATAGTTCATCCGCGTAAACTAGGAAAATTAAATCCAAAACCACATGAAACATCAGAATAAGGAATAAAATCCCTTATCGTAGCAAATTATGCTACGGACAACCAAAGAAATCCTCAGCAACCCAGTAGCAGAGATCACTATACATCGAAGGAGCATGGAAGCCCCAACCCCAAAATGATAGTATAACCATTGTCAAAAGCTATTAGTCCCTCCAAATCATTTGAACACAGTGCACCACCACAAGCCTCATCAAGATCACAGTAATAGGTTACCTGTAAGTTATATCAGCCATGCCAAGAGATTGAATTTTTTTGAAGCACCCTGCTTAGCAAGGCTATCTGCTACAGCATTACTTTCCCTTAGTTTATGATGGAAGACCACATTATCTAGGGAGGATAGACAGTTATCAATTCTGTTGAAGATGGCAGCAAATTTCCAAGGCCTTAATTGGGCATCAGAGGTCATCTATTTATATACCACCAGAGAGTCCATTTCAAAGATAATACTTGAGAAAGACACTTTCCCCGTTAATTGTTCAGCTGAGATTTTAATAGCCATTTCAACAACCAATAATTTAGCCATACTGGAATCTTCAGTTCCCATGGAGCGAGAGAATAAACACAAGAACTCTCCCTTGTGATTTTTGAGTACACCACCAATCCCAGCTGGACCCGAATTTCCTAGTGAGGATCCATCTGTGTTCCATTTAAGAAAGGACACCTCTAGTAGACACCAGAAGGCGATAGGCCTGGTTTTGTGTTAGTTGGAGCTTATTTAAATGGCATCTGTAGCAAGGCAAAGGTCTTGACCTCTAAGTAAAGCTAAATCATGAACATTATTAATCCAAAAAGAACATCTAGCCAGGATGACATGGAATAGCGAGTCTTTGTTGACTCTTTTTCCCTAAAAAATAGCAGCATCCCGTTCTAGCCATATTGACTAGATAGAAGCAAGTAGAATCATCAACCAAACTTTCCTTTGGACTTTCCCAGCCACCAACCCCATCTATTGAGCTACAAAATCATTGAAGGAACAAGGAAGGCAAAAAGAGATATCCCGCCAGCCAGCAACTCTATACCAGATAGAGGAAGAAAACGGGCAGAGAAGCAATAAGTGATCCACCGACTCAATCCCACTAAGACACAAAGGGAAAGATATAGCATTAGCAGGAAGAATTCCTAACTTAAAGAGAAACTCCTTTGTGAAAAGCCTATTTAATAGCGGCCTCCAAAAGAATAAGTTGACTTTCGTAGGTACTAGATTTCTCCAAAGAAATTTAGAAGGCAACAAGACTGCTTGCTTGTAGACTTGGAGATCTTGAGACTTAGAGCATGCTGATGCCACGAAGAACTTACCATTTGTTTCATAGATCCAGACTCTTTTATCACTTCTGACTTTAGATATTGAACCTGTTGATGAATCTCAGTCGAACTTTGGTCCAATGGCGGATGCCTCTATTTCGGATGGTTGCATAAGGAATAAAAACTCCATCATTGGCGGTCGAGATGATGAGGCTAAGTTTGACCCTTCTACGAGGGAAGCTGTGAAAGTTTTTGAGGTTTCTACTCTAATGGGCATTACCTTTCCGGAAGGCAAGGAGGAGTTTATCAACATAATGGCAAATTTAGAAAGGGACGACTCAATGGCTTGGGCAAAATCGGATATTGGAAAGTTCTTTGGAGCTGTCGAAATTAAATAGTAAATATGTGAGAGAAGATGACAAAATGATTAATTAGACTAAAACTAAAAATAATTTAAGATTATCTAAAAAGCTAAAGGAAATTTCGCTAAAGGAAGAAATTTCATATGATTGTGAAAGTCAAATGTTATAATTAAAAACATGCAACAAGACAAAATTATAAATTGGCTTTCAAAGAAAATCAATAAAATAGTTATGTTAATTATATAAGAATTAGTAAAAAGTTAACTAACAATATAAATGTATTAAATGTAGAACCGTAATAGTATTAAAGATCAAGTAACAGAAGGAAACAAAAAAAGAAAGAAAAGGAAAATATACGGGTATATAAGCAATATGAATGAAGTAATATTCCTAATAATATAGCTATATATATATATATAAATAGAATGAGTTAAATAAGGAAACAAATACAACCAGAATCTAAAAAGAAGAATAAATAAGTAAATTTATTTGAATGAAATTTTTTGTAGTTTTATCCACCATTAGACTATAATGTTGCTTAACGTGCGGTTTGTTGACTACATGCAGGAACAAAAATTAGAAACGTGAAGAAGGAAAAACGATAAGGTATTTACATAAAGACTGTTGAAATCACTTAAGTGGAGGTGGTTCGATTTGTATTTAATATCGGATATGTAATAATTATGATTGTTATTGTATAAGTAAATAATATTATGTGGACGACTGTATATTGATTTTGTATAGTATATGAAAATTATGAATGAACGTAGGGTATTACAAAAAAAATTATTTAAACTTAATTAAAAACATCAAATAGACATACACAAACCTACACACATCACTTTAGAAAAAAAAAACATTTAATCAAAATATTCACAGTTTGACTATCAATAGAGAGAGATTGTCTGTTATATAACAATAGAAATTCGGTGAAAATTTTGACGAGAAATGCTCCAATGGTCAAATTAGAGAGTATTTGAAGGAAATTGAATGAAATGCCAAGTTTAGAGAAAAATAGTATCTAAAGTGGAGAGCTGCTAAGTTATTTACATGACTTTTGACTTGAATGCTTATTACAGTCAAGATAATTAAAGAATGGTAATTGATTACGTGAACTGATGAAAAAAGTGCAAAAATTGCAACTTTATGAAAAATGCAATGGTTATAACGTCAGAACTCAGATCTGAACTTTATTAGTTAGATATGTAGTGGTACCGCACTGCTTGTGAAGTTTGATTGGTTATTATTAAATATTCCATATTGATTAATTATAAAAATAAAAATGTTCAAAAGTTAGCTTTTGTAATTTTTATTTTATAGCTTTTGTAATTTTTTCTTTATAGAAAAAGAAAAGATAAAGTTCATTCTTAGATCTTAAGACATTTAACAAAGTTAGAAACTTCATTTGAAAAGTATGACTTCAATTTACAATCTACATTTGAATTTTAAGTAAATAATATTTAAATATTTGGAGAAAGCATTTCATGTATTATAGAAAGAGTCAATTTTATTCATAATTACTGTACTTACATTTAATTATCTAAAAATAACCGACTTATTTTTCGTGACTTAAATATCACCGAACTTATTACCTTTTTGCAGAAAAATAATTATAACTGATTTTTGGAGATAAATTTTGCTAAATACTGACGATACATGTTGTATGACACGTCGGCAGCCACGTCACCGAAAAAGACTACATCACATGATCTATCAGCAAGTCACGTCATATATCTGGACATACATGACATTTTTCAATGACATAATTGCTGACGTGTTGTACCATATATGTACAAGTATATGACGTAATGTGTTATATCAATATTTCGGTAAAATTTATCGTCAAAAATCGGTCAAGATGGTTTTTTTATAAAAAGGTGATAAGTTTAATGACATTTAAATTATGAAAAATAAGTCAGTTATTTTTGAATAATTAAATTTAAGTTCAGTAATTATGGATAAAATTGATCAATTATAGAAACATATGTCTAATACAAATTTAAACTAACAGAATTAGTGAAATTCTAAAACAGATGATTTAACTAAAAAGAAATAACACATCAACTCAATTAATCATTAACTTTAGATTTTACACTATTAATAAATAACTATTGATTTTATTTAATTAAATTGCAAAAGAAAAAAAAAGTTCTATTACTATTGTACTCTATATTGTGTTTTTTTTTTTTCTGACATTGCTCCATATTTGTTGTATATATTTGAAAACAAAATTCTCTAATCTAGAAACTGTTTCATTTACCAAAAAGAAGATATAAACCCAGTTTTCGAAGTAATCTTTAAAATAAATCAATTGAAATATATAATTTATCTTTTTTTTTTTTCAGTTCTTTGTGCTTTTGTTGGCGAGTGATTAGGAATTAGGACCTTCGATGAATGATACTAATTATTAATTAATATGACAAAAGTATATAGATTGTTTCCATTGATTATTAAACTAAATTAATTTAATTTAGTTTATTCCCCTAAAATGGTTACTAATGATAAAGGGCTTAACATAGTTTTAGTTAAAAATGGAACTAAACGTATATTTATTTTGTTATGAAATATTTGAAATTATTTGAACTTTTGAGTTGTTCGGAGCTAAATTAGTAGGGGTGAACAAAAGAAATCGAAAAAATAGTTAACCGTAAAATCGGTTCGAAATCGAACTAATTTTTTCGATTAACCGATTCGATAGAGTCGATTATGATTTTTAATTTTATATTTTATATTTTTTGTTACGGTATCGATTTTTGGATACTAATTAACCATCAATCCACGATTAACCGATATATATATATATATATATATATATATATATATATATATATATTGTCATTTTTATATCTTAAATTTTGTTTTCTACTTCTCTCTAAAATTTACATAAAATAAAAAATAAAATATATTAAATTATATTGTCATTTTTATATCTTAATTTTTTATATTTTTCTATAAAATTTGTATGATACTTTAAAGTAAATTTATATTATGTTATTTTCTTTAATTATATAGTAACATTTATATCTATTAATCAATTCACTTTTATATATGTTTTTTTTTATTATATATTGATATTCATATTTTACTTAATAGCATTTAATTATAATTTTTAGATTTTAGATTTTAACATTTAACATTATTAGAAAATTTTATATGACTTAACATCAAGTATATTAATTTGCAATAAATATTAAATATATTTTATAATATTAGTTATTAAATTATTGAACATGAATTTCGGTTAGTAAATTATGTTTGTTTTGTGCATATTTGAAATTAAATTGAATTTCGATTAATTTTTTATAATTTTATATTATAAATTTTAATTGCTAATAGAAAAATATTGATTAATTAAATTCAAAAATCAAAATCGATGAACTAATTAATTGAATGTAACAGACTGATTAATGCTTAATATTTTTTAAAAATTAATATTAATTAACTGATTAAATTTTTTATAAATCGGTTAACAAATTCATACTTACCGTTATAAATTAGGGGAGCGCCAACTAGAAGTGATCAAACAACGACACTCCAATTCTCGCTTGCAACTGTTTGTTCAGCATAAAATGTAAGTGCGCTTGCACTTTTCTCCCTTCAAACATGTCTCCCTCAACAATCTTCTTTTTTCTCCTCTAAACCTTCCTTCGTCAATGTAATCAATTGCTTGTCCATTCATAATCATACTCTGCATTTTCCCTAAGGCTTAGATATTGCGGTTTATTCTCATAATCTGTTGATTTTCCAGTCTCAAGATGTCGAAAGCCGGCGTATTGGATCTCGCTTCTGGTCTCGGTGGAAAGATCGATAAAAGCAATTTTCCGTCTGTCGTCGAACAGTATTTTCTCTCTCTAAAATCGCACTTAAAATTTCTGATCATTTTATTATTATTTTAGCAAATCATTATAACTGCATTGCATTTCTCTCTCCATAAATTTCGGTTGGATTTTTCAATTTTTTTTTTCTCTTCATTTTTTTTAAATTTGCCTGCTTTGTGTTGAATGATTCTCTCTTTGTCTTTGCGCAAAATTAAAATATGTCTACTAATTAAACTAACAGCACGTTTAATTAAGCTAACAGCACGTTTGTGTAAAATTTTTGTTTGGTGGATTTAGATTTCAGAGGTGGACTGTATTGGAAGTGACTTAATATATTGACATGACATAATATGGTCCCTAACCCGTCGTAATCAATACGGTGGCCATCATTTTCAGTATAATTGTCACGGCAAAAAGCTTAACAATGTTTCCGGAATTGGATCAAACGTCAATTCGGTATCAAACTGAATTATAAATTAACTACTTGGACAGGATTGATTTAAAATTTTTATTTTTTATTTTAAATATAGTTATTTATAAAAAAAAATATAGCATGCAAGCACACATTCAAAAATCGTTAAATACAAGAACAAATTTCTTCTTCTTCTTCTTCTTCAACTCCTGCTCTTCCTTCAAAGATCACTAACCTTCTTCTTCAAAGGCTCAAAGCAAGAAATTTGTCTATTAGTCTGATATACATTATACAAATGACATAATTTAACCTCAATTGCAATCAACAGCCAATGAAAAAACTCAATTGCATAATCTATAAGGAACCAACTAACTAGGCATGGATTGGGCGAAAGTTTAACGGCCAAACAAGCATTCTAAGGTCAAGCATTGAGTCTACTATACCATAATCATAAACCCCCAGAAACCAATTATATCAATGCATCATCAAGTACAAAAGGCAAATGGAAATGAACTGTTGTTTTAACTGAAAGGGTTTGTGTATAGTTAGCTTGATTCTGGCATATTAAAACGCAGTTTCATAAATATTACAATTAGGTGAGCTATGTGCTTGGACAGCTAATTTCATGGCATCAATGATGTTCTTTTCTGCATGACTATGGTCTAAATTTATTGTATAATTATTACATCTGAATGCTCTTGTGCTCATGTGTGATAGCTTGATTTTCTTAATCCTTGAGTGTTCTTAAATCTGATTGAGTTTGCTTGAAAAAGTTCTGAATGATTATTCAGGTACGAAAAGTATCATAACCATTATGGAGGTACTGAGGAAGAGAGAAAAGCAAATTACACTGATATGGTAGGAGATCTAGCTGACCTATGTATTAACAACCTATCAATCAGAAAATTCTTTTGTCTTCCTCCTAGCCATGTTCTATTCTGCTGGCATTTTATTTTGTTTTTGTTTATTATATTTCTCAATCAAATAATGATGTTTGAACATTTGACTTCTCCATATTATGTGTTATTAAATTGGATTTTAAGTGCTTAGTCATGAGTTTGTACCTTCAGGTAAACAAATACTATGACCTTGTTACTAGCTTCTTTGAGTATGGCTGGGGGGAGTCTTTCCATTTTGCAAACAGGTTAATTGTCTTGTCCATTTCATCCTCAAGTGATGCAGCATAATTATTCAAAGCTTAACAAAAACATATTTTCTTCAGATTTAAGGGCGAGTCTCTTCGAGAAAGCATCAAGCGATATGAGCACTTTATTGCTTTGCAGCTTGGCTTGAAACCTGGACAGAAGGTTTGAATACCAGTTTAGAAAATGGAGGAACTGAGACAAAGTTATTATTCTCTATTTAATGGGTTTAATTTTTCGACATGACATTTTCTTCAAGTAATAGGTATTGGATGTTGGATGTGGAATTGGAGGACCACTAAGAGAAATTGTTCTATTCAGGTTAGTGCAAACATTTTCCCTCATTATGGCAGTTAATATTAGAGAGAAATCTATGCCGTACTAAAGCTGAAATTAGTTTAATTTGTAGTAGGATAGGTGCGTTATATCGGTTTAATTTTGTGATTATTGTTGAATTCCTAGCTTATCATCAACTTTTCTTTTTCTTATTTTTCAAAAAAAAAAAAACTGTCAATACCTTTTATAAATTATTAGAATTTTTAAGGACAAACATAGATGTTTGATTGCCAGATCACTTTTAGTTGGACTAAAACTATGATAGTATATAATATACAATATTCACATATTTAATTTTTATAGGTCCACAAATTCCAACAATCTCCCACTTGGACCTTATACATAAATATGCGAAAAACTTAGTAATTGTATATCACTATAATACTTTATGAGCTCAATATGCTATCATAACTGAAATTGTCTTTAATAATCTTGTCCATCAATTATATCAACATAGGATCAAAAAGATTGTTGTTACATTTATCGTAACTGGATCAACCAATGGTCACATATATCAATATAATCAAAACATGGATCAAATATGGATGTGTAGAATGGAAATATCATGCGATGTGATCTTTAATATGCTTGTTTTCAACTAGTCCAACCTTATTCCTCAATGAAATCAAACAAGATAAAGAGTGGAAACTGTATAAAATCTTTAGCGGAATGATAAGCTTTATATATCCACAAAATATCCATATGAAATGTCAATCCAAAAATAAATTTAAGCATCCGTAAGTACAAACTCTTACTAAATTTATACATTATCTAACAATGTAAGACCCATGTGAGCAATGTGCTCATGAAAGATCTTAGGTATTAATCTCTTAGTAAACAGATCCACAATCATGGAGTTTGTGCCTATATGCTTTATATAGATATCTGGCCACTCTAAACTCTTTCTTTAACAATTAGGAACTTAATGTCTATATGCTTAGACTTTGAAGAGCTCTTATTATTGTTGGAATGTAGCATTGCTGATTTATTATCACAAAATAATTTTAATGGTCTTTCAATACTATCCATAATTCACAGCCTTGTGATAAAATTCTAGTACAAGTTTGTATTTCTTTAATTTTTGTATCAGTTTGTATTTCATAAAGAAATACCCCTAATCTTTCTTTAATTTATTAATTGCATGAAATATTAACTCACACAACATATAAGTCCATGATTTTCTTGTATTTCACTTATATAAAATGCTTATAGTAAATTACGGAATTACCCTCCGACAGTTTCCACTACAAAAAAAAAAAAACAGAAATTTAATGACAGGCAGATTTTGTCGCTAGTTGATGAATTTCCATCGCTAATTAACTATTGTGACTAAATGACCATTTGTCACTATTTGGCAGTCACTGGCATTTTTAAAATACAATCTATTTTCGTTAAACGGTAAATATATCAAAGAAAAGGTATACCTCACTTTCGCAATCTTAACCTCAAGACATAAACAATATCAAAGAATCCTCGTAAATTAAAAAATCAAGATTGTTTGTTGAGAAAATATAATTAAAGATTTACAAGAAAAATAATATAATATATAACTAAAGGGAAATGTGCAGGGCCCACGACTTTTGCGAATGTTTGACCCAGATTAGTTATTATAGATTAAACATCACTGCCAATCCAAATCTATTGTTCATTAAACAAACAAAAGGTCTTAGATTTTGTAGGACAATAACACAAACTTGTCAAAATATGTGTTCGATTTCTTCTAAAACAGGCCCTATGGGTCAAAACAGTATGGCCGACCAAAAACCATTGAAGCCTCAAGACAAACTGGAGTTGTGTTTGCTGATCTTCCTAGGCTAGTTCAAAGTTTCATGGATGGGGTGAGACGTTAATTATATTATCATACATAATCAAATTACTTAATTAATATTTAATTAGATGATGATCTTTGTTTTCTTTTCTCGATTTGTTTCTCTTATCAAAATCAATGGAAGGAGATGTTTCCATGCTTGATCTCAAAGGCAGTCACAGTTGATGTTATCTCTCATGGATAAGGTGCCAATAGAGATGGACCTGCACAATTGGTAAGTTATATTTAAATATTATAATTATAATTATTCCTTTATTTTATAATTAATAATCACAATATAGGAAATCAACGTCAATTTTAGTTAACACAGAATCATGTAAGTGGGATTTTTCTTTTCTCCTATTTTTTAAAAATTTTATCTTTTACTGATAAAGAGCTATTGCCATTAAAAAACGATCGATGATGGTCATGAGTACCCATATCCATTCATTATGGGGTAACTACAAATAATTTTTAGTTATATTATAGTATAGCTATGGAGCTATGGCTAGGAAAGGGACCCTATACGGAACCACCTTTTTCAGCTGCAACTGAAGAAATTTTTGCCTTGCTATTACCTATAATTTACCCCAACTAATCTTAATCTTAATCCTAATGATAGTCCAGCCCAGAGCTGTTTTGAGTCATATTGTACACCCAGGCGCAGGCGAGTTAGGACAACTCAAGCTTACCCCAAATACTTTTAATAAAATTTAACGTTATAAACAATAAAATGCCTAACAATTGAGACATGAAAGAGCTAGCAGTCCAAAGCTTATCCTGAAACAAATCCATCAACTTTCAGATAGCACATAATAAGCCAAAATAAATGTAACTGATATTTGTCATTCCATTAGTCCATGACCAACAATCCTACCACCTTTATTTTCACTAATCTCACCAGAATCATAAATTAATTAATGGATTAATTCAATAGTACACTAACACTACAAGAAATTTATAAAATAGCAATGGAAAATTAGTAACGGAATTTATTTCCGTTGCTAATTAGCAATGAAAATAAAATCCTTTGCTTTTTTGCTTTAGCGACGGAAATATCCTTCGTTGCTAAAAATGAAGGGAATTCATAGCCCCAAAAATTTACGATGGAATTTAGTAATGGAATTGCATATCTGTTGGTAGCAACCAAAATAGAATTCAATTGCTAATTTAGCAACCGAAATAGTTTTCCATTACTAAATTCGCACTAGCAACGGAAATCAAATTTCGTTGCTAAATTAGGAGCATTTAAGTATTTTTCATATTTGTTGCCTTAGGTATAAATGAGTCTCCCTCTCTCTCTTAGCTACCGTCACTTTCACCTCATCGCCTTCATCCTCGCACACGAGGTTTAGGCAATATCTCTAAGTTGCTTTTCCTCTCACTGTCACTCTCTCTTCTTTTCTTCTCTTTTTATTCGATTAACGTTCGTTTTCGAAGTCACCTCTGCCATGTCTGACAAGGAGCACCATTTCGAGTCTAAGGCTGACACCGGAGCTTCAAAAACTTACCCTCAGCAGGCCGGTACCATCAGCAAAAACGATTACATCGTTATCAAGAACGTCCTTGCAAGGTATTGATTGACCTTTTTAGATTTTTTATTTTCAAATCTGTATCTGTTTCTATGATGACTTTGATATGTGATTTTTTAGATCCACTTGTTTTTTTATGCATTTGATTGTTTATATATCTGACGAGAGCAGGCATGGTGTTTCGGTTGTTGATTTGTATGAACTTGTGCAGCATGCTGGAAATATATTGCCTAAACTGTAAGTGATATGAAGATAATCAGAGCAATATTTTTGTTATCTTTTTATCTTTTGAATTTTGTAAAAATGCTTGAAATATTTAACAGGTATCTGCTATGTACGGTAGGATCAGTGTACATCAAATCAAAGGAGGCTCCAGTGAGTTCTTATGAATTGTTAGTTTGATAAAAATGTTGCCATTTTGGTTCAAATTAGTTTTTGTCCATTCTTTTTTAGGTTTGAAATTAGTTTGATTTCAACTTATGTATCTGTTGCTACTTGGGATGTTTACTTTGACGGGTTTGAAGGAATATGTAACTAGAACTTGAGGAATTATTGGGTTTATTATCTGTTTTGGTAACCTAATCTTCTTCAGTATCATTATTTAGGTATCAATACTTTTATATCTCTAAGTTGGACCAGTATAGTGTTTGAAAGCTAGCAATACTAAGAACAGCAGAGAATAATTAAAATTTGGATGTTTATTTATGAAGTGTGGAATATCACTCGGGCTACCTGTATATGCAATTTGTGTTGTTGTGAGTTTTCAGTACCGTAGATTATTATATTGAGCCATTGAGCATGTAATTGATGTCTAAAGTGTTGTTCTTTCCCTGGTAAATCTTAATAGAATAGGGCTAGTGATAGTAATACGTATGAAATTTGAATATTTTTCAATTATATTCCCTGCTGTATATCATTGGGTACGTAATACACCCTTGATATATCTGTAGTATCCGATGCTTTACAAAGCTAAAATGTATAATTGTCATTATCACTAGGTCACCCCAAACACTTATTTCTAATTTGTTGTAAATAGGTTTTCATATTGCAAATTTAAATTTTTCTCTTTTAATTAATTGAAATTAATTAATGCGGAGCTTCATAAAGCAATCTTTATCATGCAACAATTAATGAAGAAATTGGGTTGAAGCTCTGCTATAATGTATGTTTAGTTCTTTTTTTCTTTAATCTCACCTTGAAAATCAATTGATTTTGCATTCTTTTGGTTTCTGATTAAATAAACAAACAGCAGGTCAATTAGAATAGCTGCCTTTGTAAAACTTGTAGGAGCCCCATCTGGGCACAAGTATAGCTTCCGGGTTTGGTATTTTATTTCCAAACATCTTTTTTATATTAATTTCATTCTTTTCTTATACAGTAATCAACTATTGGCTCCATTTATAAATAAAAGCATTAAGCATGATTAGACAAATAGTTAGTCTTCGCGAACTCTTTCTTTAATTTCCTTTTTTTTTTCAGTTGTTTGAATTTGCATACAAGTAGAAAGCCACTTTCAAAGATTCTTGCCCTTTCTCCTGCTCCTACTCAGTCTATAAGGTATAAAAGTTTAGCAACATTAAGAAAATATATTGAATATTATTATTAATTAACACATAAATAAAAAAAATTTAATTAATTCTTGAATATGTGCATTGATGCCTGGAAGTAGCTCTTTACTGATTAAGCCAACTCCTGGTTTGTATTTTTTCTTTATTATTAACAGTATTGTTCTTGGGGAAAACCTGTGGCTGTTGGTACAGCGACACGATTTGATGTTTTCTGGGACCAGAAGGAGGTATCTCGTAGAATTACCAATGGCATCAGTTCAAAAAAAAAAAAGAAAATGAATTCACGTTGCTAGAATTTTCTAATTACCAGCTGAATTTCCCTGTTACTTTTCTTGGCATGTGTGAATCAAGAGGGCAGCATAGATGTTTATGAATTTCTAAACATGGTGAGAACTGTTGTAAATGGAGAAGAATCAGCTCCTGGCTGTTTGGATAGATAGGCACACTGTCTCTTTTGAAGGTCTCTTTTTTCATCTTTTTTTATCATCTGCTTGGTTCTTAAGTTGATGATCTGATGTTTTTATCTGATTTATCACCTGATAGTCTTAGTGTTTGATCATTCTGTTTATTCTCTCGTTTTATACGATCAATCAATGCTTTGTCTTCGGTTAATAATGATTTGGTTTGAAATTGATGATCTAAATTTTGACTTAGGGGTTCGATGTTTTGTCTTTGAGTCCTACTGGTTAGCGTTAGATCTCTATATGCTTATCTGCATTTGGTTGAGTTCATGATTTGCTCTGTTCAGAAAATGCATTTTTTCTTTTCCTCATAAAAAGAAAAATAAAATAACAGTGAGAAAAATCCATCACACTTTATACACATCTGGTGCTGCTTTTATTTTGCACCTGTTTAGATGCAAATTTCATTCTGTTTGGATAGATAGGCACACTGGCAAATTTTGGCATTAGTTCTCTGGATTATTATGTTTGATTCTGCTAGCAGATTTCAGTTTACTTTTTTTCTTCTTTGGTATATTGGCTTCAACCAAGAAATGTTTTGTAATATAATTACTGTTCTTCTGAATGTCTCTATATGAGGTCAACCCACTATTAGATATATAACTTCCAGCATAGTAACCTGATGTTTTGTGAATTATTTCTTCTTATGAAGTTTGGACTCAATTAGAGATCAGCAGACACCTATGAATTGGCATGTTGGTCCTGGCAGGAAAAACAGTTGCTATGGGGAAGGTCACCGAGCTTCCTTCTTCAGGTTCTAGTTTTTGAGCAATTTTCTTTTTAAAGGTATTTTTTTCCATTATTTTTTTCTTTTGCTATTATTTAGCTTTTTGGCTTCATTTTATGCTTGCTGGCTTCCCTCTTTTGAAACCCTCATTTTTAAGTTCATATAATTGTAACTCACCATTTCGAAAAAAAAAAAGATGAAAGTGGCCTGATTAATATAGAATTCTAAACAGTTAAATATAATAATTCAATATAATTTCATTGGAATGTGAAAATAGTCGTTGAAACTACTAATATGAATGAATTAGTTAATATTGAAAGCATGTTTGAAGTTTTGGACCTTTTTTCTTAAGCAAGCATATTTTGTATGGGTTGGTAAGATCGAGACCTACTTTTCTCTGTATTAGACTTAGAAAAATTTTCGGTATATGTATTAGAGACATAAAAAAATGTCGAAATTGACATTTTTGGTGTGTTGATTCTTACATGCATGCAACCTTGAAGTCCAAGTCAAAAATCATAGATATATCACAGTATTAAAATTTGGAAGATGCATAGGTTGCTCTTTTAAAATTGATGTGGATGTTTTAATATGAGGTGCACCTTACACAACTGTTGACTGCCATATTTGTAATCAATATAATAGTTTCATTGGCCAATTTTCAAAGAAAGAAATGATAGATAATAATTTTACTTATGTTTTTGAGATGCAGACTGAGACTAAAGGATGAAGGCTTTTTGGTGTAGTTGGAGTGACAGCATGCTGACAAGTATAAATGTGCTTATGGAATGAAGCTCATATAGCTAATGGAGAAGTTATTTGTTCTTGCGAGTCCCTGTATATACACGTAAAAGTCCACATTTCACGAGCATTGATACTTAAGCTGTTCGAAATGTAGACCACTTTTTATTCACCAATTGCATTGGTATTATGAGCTATATATTAATGTTGACATTGAAAATTAATAGTAATTTTATGTAAAAAATTAACAATAATTTAGTACGAAATAGCGACGAAAAATCCATCACGAATATTTTTATACTGGTAGCTGAATTTACTAATTTCCGTTGGTAAAATTAGCAAAAAAAAAAAATCAATTCAGTTACTAAAAAATAGCAACTATCAAATTAGCAACCGAATTTTCCGTTGGTATTTGATTATTTTCTTGTAGTGTGTGTGTGTATAAAGTCATAAACAAAACACTATCCTTGTTTCCTACTCGTCAAATGATAAGCAATTCAAGTTTTTAAGGCAAAGAAATGCCAAAAATCTCTAACTAAATATTGTTACTTTGATAATGGAAAATGGCTATATATACAGGCTTTAAACCATCCATTTTCTTCAAACCGGAAGCCAAGCTCAAATATATAAACAAACCAAAGATCAAAAGTAAAGAGAAATGAGGGCTATTGATTGCTTGAACCCAAATTAAGAACAGCAACACAAACTTGTAAAATTACAGCAACACAAACCCAGAGAACAGAGACTATTCCCAATCAAAACACAACAAAAACGGCAAAGGAAAATCAGCAAAAACGTATATGCATACCCTCTTAAATAAAACAAAACGTCAACAACAAATAGCCCAAAAAGAATCTATTACGGTCCCTAAAAATTAGAAGAATCCAACCAAAGGAAATTTCAACGTGAACAGAATAAATAGCATCCAAAATTGAAGAGGAAGAATCCACAAAAAATAAATCACATGGCTAAAATCTGTTAAGCTGAATTAACAACAGTTTCTACCTTTGATGTGGGAGATAGAGACCCAAAAGAGGTTTATTCCATGACCCATTATCAAGAATAATATCTTCAAGATTCCAATCATGCACTTCTTGGAAAATGTTATTATCTAGAGAATGAATTAATTAAACGAGAAGAATATACTTTTTTTTTGCTTTAGATTTTGATATTTAGATCCCTGCTCCTTCCTCTTTCTTTCACCTGTCAAATGTCACCGAAAACCTAAACAAAGAATAAGTTTTCCATGAACAAAGTCTCATTTGAACATATCTATTCAAAAACATTGAACCCACATAGACTATGGACCTATGCACAAACGAGAAGGAAACCTTCAAGGAAATCGAGTTGCTTACCTCTCACAAATGACAACGGAAATCGAGTTGCTATCATCGGCTATGCTACTGGCTATTATCGGCGGTGATACCAGATAAGGGGAATTTGAGAGATTTTGGGGATTAGGTTTTGGTATATAATTTCTAAAGAATATAAGCAGAGTCTCACGAAATGGGTTTCCTTAAACTAATTTTATTGCAAAAGATACATATTAAACTAATTTTTTAAATAGCGACTACTTTATGCCTGTCGCTAAATATACTAAAATATATATAATTAATCAGCAACTGATTTAAAAATCATCACTACAATTGTCAAAAAAATGGGACTGATTATTTCGTTGCTAATCCGTAATAAAAATTACCATACACGTAGTGACCACAACACCATCTTTACATAAAACCAAATTAATTTTCCAAAGAAAATCAAGTGCACAACATTTAGTGACCACATTTTCATCGCAAATTAAAGGTGCTAATTGTTGCCACCATAATTTAGCAACTTTTACCTTGTTCCCATCTCTATTTAGTCACAAAACACCTCAACTTGGTGGAAAAACTTATTTTGATGATTGATTATTAAATTGGTCACTATTTCGTCGCAAAATAACGATTATATTTTGGCCATCACTAAATCATTTTTTTGTAGTGTTCATTAATACATGTTATGTCCTAAATTGATCTCCAACTTATATAACCATTATTATTCTTTTTCTAAGCATCTATAAACATATCATATTCCTACTAGAGTAATAATTAGGTTATTACATATATCCTTAACAGAGTTTCAAGTAAAGTAGTAACCAAAAGCCTTCATGAACTATAAAAGGGTAGAAAACCTAGCTTAAAATATTTACACATTTGGGATCGTCCAACTAAGGCAAGGCCTAGCAGGCTAAATGAAACAAAATTGGACTCAAGAATGGCTAGTAGTTATTTTGTTGGATACTCTGAACGGTCTTGAGGGTACAAGTTTTATTATTATCCCACAAAATGATTATTTTTTAAGATGGGAAATGCCAAGTTCATCGAGGATGTTAAATTTGGGGGGGAGATAAGGTTAGAGACTTTGTCTTCGAAGAGGAATTTATTTTTCTTCTTACAATTGTAATTGGCCATGATCAAGATCAAGACTTTCTCCCTGACATGCTTCAAAAAGCAACACAAGAACCACAAGACAATTTTAAAAATCACCTGGATCCTGTTCAGCAAATTATTCTTGAAGAACAAACTCAACAACCTCAAGAATAAATGACATTAAAAAGATCCACTAGACGAAGGAGAAGTGCAATTTCAAATGATTACATTGTATTTCTCAAATAGTATAAGGTAGATAATGAAATTATGGAAGATGATCCAATCAACATTCATCAAGTCATTAAAAGTTCAAAATCTGAAGAATGGATCAATGCCATAAATGAGGAAATAAAGTCCATGAAAGACAATGAGATTTGAGATCTTATCTCATTGCCTGAAGGTATGAAATCTTTTAGTTGTAAATGGATATTTAAAACCAAAAGGAATTCAAAAGGCAATGTGGAGAGATATAAGGCTCACCTTGTTACCAAGGACTTTACTCAAAAGGAAGGCACTAATTATAAAGAGACTCTATTTCTAATTTCATCAAAAGACTCTTTTAGAATAATAATGGCAATTGTGGCACATTTTAACCTTTAGTTACATCAGATGGATGTTAAAATAGTGTTTTTTAATGGCGACATTGACGAAACAGTTTATATGGAATAACCAAAAAACTTTATTATTAAAGATTCAAAACAAATGATTTGAAAATTAAAGAAATCCATCTATTGGACTCAAACAAGCTTCTCATCAATGGTTGCAAATTTCATCAAATTGTCATTCTTTTGATTTTCAGATAAATGCAGTTGATGAAAAGAAATCCATTTATTGGACTCAAACAGGTCTTCTCGTCAATGGTTGCAAATTTCATCAAATTGTCATTCTTTTGATTTTCAGATAAATGCAATTGATGAATTTATATATCATAAGCTCAGTAAGAGTAAGATTGGATCAGTTGGAAATAGGCATATTAAAGATCATATTGCATGATATTTTCATGCTACACATCTATATTTGTTCTATGTTGTTGGTTATATTGATATACGTGATCATTGTTAGGAAGATCTTTTTTATCCTAAGTTGATATAATTGATGGACGAGATTGTCAGAGATGATTTCAGTTATGATAGCATTTTTTGAGCTCATAAAATATTATAGTAACATACTATTACTAAGATTATTGCATATTTATATGTATGGGGTTCAAATGAGAGATTGTTGGAATGTATGGACATATATTTATTACATATGTGAATTGTATATTATAAGCTATTATAGTTTTAGTTCAAATAAAAGTGATCTGGTTAATTTAAAGTCAAAATTGACCTAATAATTATCTTATTAATAGTATGGAGGTTATTTTATAAATGTGTAGAAACCTAAAGGATTTAATCTAATTTATGATGAAAAAATTAAAAAATAAGTCGCTTTATATATAGGTTATGGTCCTGATTACACAGGGGTAACCCTAACTCTTTAATACGATCTTTTCTCTCTTGTATCCCATCACTTTTGAAAAAAATATAGATTTTTGTGCCAATTATAAATCATAAAACCATTGTATTCTTGATGGCTATAGATTTAGGTATGCTTCCACATCTATTTTATTCTTAAAAATTTGACATGTTCGATTTATGAGCTATTATGTATTTAGAGTTTTTTTTTGTAACATGTGGGATTTCAACTTGCACCATCTAGAGGTCAAAATCTCTTATATGCCACTAGGACACTTCGTAAGAATTGATATTTTATTTCCAAAACTGATATGCCACAAAATTTAATAAAAAATGATAAAATACAAAATTTCATTAAAAAATCAGAAATGTACTTTATGGATCTAGCTTTTGGGCCCACAAAAAGTGGATATGGTTTTGAATAAATCCCAATCTCTAAATAATTATTGACACACACTATAATTCAAGTTTTTAAAAATACATTATTTAAAAAATGTATTGTTAAAATATTATGCTAATTTTATATAAAAAAATATATAAAATTAAAGTATAAAAATAAAAATATATTTTAATGTAACTATATATAAGTTTTTTATAGAAAAATATAAAAATAAAGTTATAATATATATAAATAGGTTAATCGTAAACTAACGGTTAATCAGTATTTCAAAAATATCAAAAATAAAAATTGAAATTGAATCCATCTGTAATACCCCTAATGGTACTCTAAGAGAGATAGATGGTCATTTTGCTTGAGACAGAAGTTAATTATGTGATTAATTAAGGGAAATTGAAAATTAGGGACTTGATTGAAAAGATAAAGTAAAAGAATTGTGGTAGAAATGTAATAAAGGAAAGGTGAGAGGTTAAATTATGAAACAAAAATAAAAGGAGGGACCAAAATAAAGTTCGCCAATATTTTTATAACCAACCAATGAGATTTAAACAAGTGGATGGCTATAAGAGAAAGAAGCAACTTTGATCTTCTTTTCTTGGGTTGGCCGGCCATACTTGGCCTAAGAGATCATTTTGTTTTGTTTTGCTCTATTTTCCTTTCTTATCTTCTCTTCTTTGTTTCTTCTTCAATCTTATGGGAAAATTTTATGCTCTAAGAAAGGAAAAGCTATAAATGGTAGAGAAAAGAGTTTTACAGCAGCCTAGGATGAAAATCAAGAGAGGGAGGAAGGAAAGATAGCAAGAAGATAAGGAAGAGAGAGTTGGTGGAGTCTTTTAAGAGGTATGGAAACTTAACCTTGTTTGTGTGCGTTTATTATGCATATGATGGGAGATTAGTAATATTTGATGTTATATTAAGTGAATATCATGAAAAATAAAGGTTAGACTTGAATGAAAACTGAAATAGGAAGTTTTGTTGAGAATAAGGGAAGAATCGTCTTAGAGTTTACATGGCCAGTCTAGACAAAATTTCTGATATCTTGAGTTCCCGTGACTCAAATTGAGAAATTTCAATTGGATATGAAACTAGATTCACATATCTTCATTTGATATGAAGAACACAGAACTTGAATCAATTTTTATGATAGATAAAAATAGGCTTAAATCCGGGTTTGGTCGGCTGCCCTGTCATTGGGAGCAGTCAGTAGTTTTTATAGGACATCTGGAGATATACTGGTTGGATTGAGATGATTTTTGATGTTTTAGAAATTAGAAATATAGGGTTAAAACTTTGTAGAAGACAACTTTTTCAGAAAAAGTCGTTTGGTATGCCTAAATTGAGGTACAAGTTTACGTTCTTAACCAGTCTACAGGATTTTATGAGTAGAGGAATTGTCATTTGGGCCGTCGCCTCTACTGCGAGTGCGACAACAAGCGCTTGTCCCTTATATTTGCCTATTTTTCTCCCTTTTCTACTATAATAGGCCATCCCCTATGTGTTGTTACTATAACTGGACATAATAGACCTTAGAATACGAGTTTACATGAATGATAAACATGAAAATGTACAACATTCAATTTACTTATACATAAATTATATGTTGAAATGAAATGTAAAGGCAATATTTGTGAAATAATATGTGATGCTTATATTTGGTTATTCGAATGTGAATGATAGACACAATACCATTATATAATAATGATGTGTTGTATAGTGTATCATATTATTTGGAATAATTCTCCTTTATAGTGAAATGCTATAATATGAGCTAATGACATAAGAAATATGATTATTTACCTGCACATAGAACTTGGTTGTGGATAGATAGGCATGCTTATAGGGTTACAGTCGTAACTGCTATAGGTTTGACCCCAAACATTTGTCCCTAATTGGGACCACAGGGTTGATCCAATCGGATCTATATATATATTTGATACCTTCGGATATATATAGGAATAATACCTTTGGATATTAGATATTTGATATACGGGTATCCACAGCACCTGTTATCCACACCCATAGGACTTTAACAGGCATTTCACAGTATATGTAATATGGATGAACACTTGATTAGTGATTGACGATCCATCTTTATACAGTAATATTATATGATTAATTATGTTTTGTGAGTTATATTATAACTCTTGCATATTGATTAAATTATCTTGACATTGTTACTATTTATTGAGTGTTTGAGAAAAATCACTGTAAAGGGTTGTTATTATATATATGTATTGTTCCCCATTAAGCTTTATAGCTTAGTACAGGTGTTTATCCATGTAGGTTCAAGATATGTCGTTGCTTCAGGGACAAGGCCAACACCAGCTAGGAAGAGAAGTTAGGATGTTTAAATTGTACTGTTTCTCTTTTGGAATTGTGTAAATCTTATAAAATAATGTAATGAACATGTTCTGTAACTATTAACTCAAAATATGTTTGCGATGTAACAAAGTATATGTTTATGTAACTTGTTATTATGTATGAATTATAAAATTAAAGTATAACCAATTGTATGACAGATGAATATATCGCTAGTATTATATTTATGGTTTATTAAAATATTAAGATAAGTAACAGTAATCTGGATAGACTAGTGTGCTCCTTACACCATCAAATCGATTAATTGAAAAAATAAATTCGAATTTGAATTGGTCTCGCGATTAATCAAATTTATAATTTTTTCTCCACCCTAACTATTGGAGCAATATAAAAAAAAGGTTCAAGGTACAATTTGATCCTTAAAGTTTCACAAAAAGAGCAATGTTGGATCCGAAGTTTGGAAATAGGTGCAATGTCACCCCTACCTTAACGAAGCCATTTGTTTGACCAATTTTTGTAAGTTAACCAATGACGTGGAAGACTGCTTAACACGTGGCATTCCAAGTGGTAAAATGTGGATGTTGATATGGCAGATGAGCGGCAAATCATTTGACACGTGTCCCTACATGCATATCACGTGACCATTAAAAAAATAGAATGTTTTTTTAACCTCCATCTCTCCTACAACGACCATCGATGAAAAAGAAGAAAAGGCAGCAGCGGTACAGGAACTAGAGGGTGGAGATTGAGTTAAACCAACCTTCTCTTTAATGTCCTTAAGCAGTGTTATTAATTGCATCTTTTAAATAAAACCCTAAATCCCTTCTCCCCTTTTGCAAATCTGCTTCAGCTCGATGAAGACAAAAATCAAAATTGAAATTTTGCCCTTCCTTCCCTCGAAGCTACCATTTACCACCATCATCGATAGTCGGCTACTGCTTGTAGCCTCTATTGCCGCTTATTACTGCTGGTTTGAAGATTCAATTAGGTTGTCCTTTTTTTTCTTTTCGTTATTTTCTACCTAATTTGGACCGGATTTAATTTCAAATTCTAGTGTTTTTTCTTCCTTTCTCGAAGTTTGGTTTGGATAGTGATCCTTAACTGATTGGAATTTCAATTGGATAAGATTTGAGTTGTCATTTTTGGGGAATTTAGAGTGTTAAATTGCGTTGGCTTAGGTGTTACAGAGTTCACAAAAATAACAGTATCTTGAAGCCAAAAAATGATTGGTATGCCTAATTGTTTCAATGATTTGATTTCAGATTTGGATTCAATTTTTTTTCATCTCTATTTCAATCTTGTTCTTCTTATTTGATAGTTTGGATTATAATTTCTCAAGGGAGGCTAACAAATTTGAGCTTTTGCAGGCTTATTTTATTTTCGAGCTGATGGAATTTATTTAAGGGCTTTACGAATAGAATGAATCTGAAACCCAAGAGAAGAAACGTTGCAGAGAATGGGGATAGGGGAGAAGATTTAGTCCTTGCATCCTTAATTGGCAATGAAGATGATTTGGTTTCTATTGTCCGGCATGCCATTGAAATGGGGTCGCTTGAATTACTCTTTCAGCAGCTCAAGTCTATTGTGAAGAAAAAGGAAGCTTTTGCAAACTCACAAGCACTAAGAGTCCATCAAAATGCACATGCATAAGAGAGAAAAGCAAAGAGCGAGGCAAGCCCAATACCATTATGATCGTCAGCTTCTGGCGGTTACATTAGTTGTCAGCTCACATGCACTGAAATCTCCATCTTTCATTTTTCCTGCTGCTAATGGTGTTGCTGCTAAATTCAAGCATCTGACACCTAGGTATTTTTTCGTCGTCATGGTGTTGTGCAACCATTGCGCTCAGCTGCTATAATGCCACCTTTTGTTGGTAAAATCTTATCCAATAAGGATGTACATATTGATCTTCACCTGAAACTTACTCATTTTGGTTGAGCCATGTTTACTTTATGCATTTTTATTTTTTTTATTTTTCTTTCTCCCTTAGGCTCTGTTGAGGCAGAAGGCGAAGTTGATCAGCAGTACGAGATAGAGACAGAAGGAAAAAGGAGATACAAAGGGGTTAAAAATATTTTTTCTTTTTTTTATGGTCAAGTGATGTGCACGTAGGGACACATGTTAGATGATGTGTCCCTTATCCGCCACATTAGCATCCACATTTCTCCACCTGGAATGCCACGTGCCAAGCAACCTGCCATGCCATCGGTGAAATCATTGAGACATTTCAAACAAACGGTTCCGTTATGGTAGGGATGATATTGCACCAATTTTTAAACTTCAGGTCCAATATTATACCAAACAAAATTTTAGCCCCTGTATTAATCTTTTTGCAAAACTTCATAAATCAAATTGTACCTTCAACCTAACAAAAATTAACCGAATAAAAGGGGTTTTTTTTAAAATGGGACGATTTATCAAAAAATTTAGAAAATATAGGCTACATTAAACATAATTCTGATTTTGGAGTACTGAAAATAGGCAAAATGGGTGTCGGTATTTGATTGTGTGCGTCTCATATGCTTGATCGATTAGGGTACTGGAAACCGCACGATTACATGCCGGTATCTGACTTCATGGGCCCCTTGGTTGCTGAAAACCGGCAATATTTGATGCCATTATTTGTCTTTCATGGCCCTATGAATTGTTAGAAACCAGTTCTTTAAAATGTTGATTTTTGACACTGGACATGTTTTGTAGATTTTATCCCACCACATGTTTGTGAAAAGTTTACAGCTTCATCATCTTTTACTTCAACTCCTATGTTGGTTTACGACATAATGAAAACAATATTTAGCATATTTGAGAGATAATAACTATGATTTGGACTTGAATAATTGTAAATGTTTTATAAACTAATCAATTATGTCATGGACTCATAAATAATAATTATGATTTAATTATGATGGCTGATAATTTTCATTTCCTTATCCAATTATTATTTAATAATTTTGAAGGTCCAAACAAAAGTATTTTCTATAACAAGATAATCCGTTAAAATTAGTGGCAGATTTATCTTATATTTATAAGTATTCAGTTCATATCACTTATCAAACTTTATAAAATTAAAAATGATGATATTATTGAAAGTATAATTTTTAATTTTAAATCATGGTGACCATCTCTCAAATATGTTATATATTGGTTATGTGGTAAACCAACATAGGAGTTGAAGTAAAAGATGATGGAATTCTAAACCTTTCACATATGTGTGGTGGGATAAAATCCACAAAACATATTCAGTTTCAAAAATCGGTATTTTAAAGAATCGGTTTCTAACAATTCTTGGAGCCTACAAAGTCAAATAATGGTACCAAATATTGTCGGTTTTCAGCAACCGAGGGATCCACGAAGTCAGATACCGGCATGTAATATTGCCGGTTTCCAGCACCCCAATCAGTCAAACAAGCCGGATCCACACAGTCAAATACCTACACCCCAAAATCAGAATTATATTTACCTTAACCTATATTTGCTAAATTCTTTGATAAATCGCTCCATTTTCCAGAGAATCCCGAATAAAGGGGCAAAGTTGAAAATTGGCTCAAATCTTAACCCGTCCCTTCTTAATAAAATAAAATTCTGGACGGAGTGGCATTGCATGATCTTGTCTGACTTGAATTTCGGTAGGCAGCTGATGGCTAAAATACTTGCACGAGCATAGAATTTTCTGGTCATCAGCTAAACGACATACTGCAGTGAGCTCTGCGCTGTCTTGCATAGCATGTTCATTGATTTTGTTGGATCCAATGCAAAAAAAAAAAAAAATCTTTTTAATGGGTCCAGTTCAAAAAAAGACTTTTTTTTGTTGGGCCACTCTCCTCCTATATTTCTTACCAATTTATCAAATATAAATTTGATAAATTGAGTACTTGCACTTTAGTTGAATACTCGCACAATACGTGAACTCTTCAGAGGAAAAAAAAAAGCATAATAATTCATAGAGCATTTTTCATTTTACTATAAGAATTGATTTAAAATTTGAATCGAATATTTTTTTATGAAAAACTCCAATTGAAATTTAATTTAATTTGAACAAATTCAATCAAAATTTAATTTAATTGACTATATATAGCCCCCATTTAATTTGAAAATTCAATTGAAATTCAGTTTCACTTGGCCACAACCCTTTGATTGATTTGAAAATTTTTTTCAAATTTAATTTCAATTGAATTCCAATTTAATTTGATCAAATTGGCTTGAAAATTCAATTGAAATTCAATTTCATTTCACCATGATTCTCCAGATAATTTGAAAATTCAATTGAAATTCAAATTTATTTAGTGATTTGACTATTATCCTCTCCAGTTGATTTAAAAACTCAACTGAAATTTAACTGTATTTGGCCAATGAAAATTCAATTTGGTGTGGACATGATTTTATTTGAATTTTTGAGTCATGTAATTAAAAATCTTTCTAAAGTTATTAAGATTATCAGCATGAATTTCATTAAACATTTTACAAATAATAATAATAATAATAATAATAATAATAATAATAATAATAATAATAATAATAATAATAATAATAATAATAATAAACATCAGACAATTACTTATCTTTAGGAAATTGGGTTATTATTTGAATGATAGAAAATTCAAAACTATTTGCCAGATACATGTCGTTTATAACAATATACAAAATTAGCATTTTTAAAATTTAAAAATTAAGTGATAATAGTTCAAATGGTAATTGATTAAGTAAACTGATATAAAAATTGCACCTTTACAAAAAATGCAATGCATGGTTGTAACGTTAAAACTCAGATCTGAACTCTATTATTTGGATACGAAGTAGTGGTACCACACTGCCCGTGAAGTTTGATTGGTTATTATTAAATATGCCCTACTGATTAATTATAAAAATAAAATGCTTCTAAATTAGCTTTTTTAATTTTTATTTTATAGAAAAATAAAAGATAAAGTTTATTCTTAGACATTTAACAAAGGTCATTTGAAAAGTATGACTTTAAGATTAATTACATCTATATTTCAATTTTAAATAAATAATATTTTTAAATATTTGAAGACAGCATTCATGCATTCTATAAACATATGTCTAATATAAATTCAAATTAGCTAAATTATTACCCTAAAATGGTTACTAATTGATAAAGGGAATAACACAATTTTAGTTAAAAATGGAACTAAAAATATATTTATTTTGTTACAAAATATTTGAAATTATTTGAAGTTTTGAGTGGCTCAGAGCTAAATTAGTCAAATGCCAAACCAGAAGTGGGCCAACAACAACACTCCAATTCTCGCTTGCAACCGTTTGTTCAGCATAAAAAGTAAGAGCGCTTTCACTTTTCTCCCTTCAAACATCGTCTCCCTCAACAATATTCTTTTTTCCTCCATACCTTCCTTCTTCAATGTAATCACTTGCTACTCCATTCATAATCATACTCTGCATTTTCAAGTTTTGCATTCATTCAGTTCACTGAGTTTATTCAGAACTGGATTTCGATCTGCTTTCATTCTTATAATTTTTTTTTTTTAGATCTTGTGGTTTATTCTAATAATCTGTTGATTTTTTCAGTCTCGAGATGTCGAAAGCCGGCGCATTGGATCTCGCTTCTGGTCTCGGTGGAAAGATCGATAAAAGCGATGTTCTCTCCGCCGTCGAACAGTACTTTCTCTCTCTAAAATCACGTTTAAAGTTTCTGATCATTTTGTTATTATTTTAGCAAATCGTTATAACTGCATTGCATTTCTCTCTCCATAAATTTCGGTTGGATTTTTCAATTTTTTTTCTCTTCATTTTTTTTTTCAAATTTGCACCCAGTCCTACTTTTTCCTTAAAGGAAAAAAAAAAAAAATTCTCTGCAGATAGAGAACACTCGGTTTCAGTTGAATTAAAATGTAGAACTTTTGTTTCAATTTCTATCTTGTTGAGTGCCATTTGAAAGTTTCATTTTCTATGCACAATATTTCTTATTATATCTACTTGTCTTAAAATATATTGCTCTTTGTATAAAAAGGAAAATAACAAAGAAAATTATTACGCCATTTTCCCAAGAAGCAAGAAAATACAAGTGCCAGTCCTAGTGTAATTGTCTCCCTCATTTTGGAGCAACAATGGCGTTTCATGTATTACTCTGTTTTCTTATACATGGATCAATGCAACCTTTGAGCTATCAATGCATCATCAAGTACAAAAGGCAAATGGAAATGAACTGTTGTTTTAACTGAAGGGTTTGTGTATAGTGAGCTTGATTCTGGCATATTAAAACGTAGTTTCATAAATATTACAATTAGGTGAGCTATGTGCTTGGACAGCTAATTTCGTTGCATCAATGATATTCTTTTCTGCATGAGTGACTTTGGTCTAAATTTATTGTATAACATCTGAATGCTCTTGTACGCCTGTGTGATAGCTTGATTTTCTTAATCCTTGAGTGTCCTTAATTCTTATTGAGTTTTCTTGAAAAAGTTCTGAATGATTATTTAGGTACGAAAAGTATCATGTCCATTATGGAGGTGCTGAGGAAGAGAGGAAAGCAAATTACACCGATATGGTAAGAGATCTAGCTGACCTATGTATTAACTACATACCAATTAGTGATTTCTTTTGTCTTCCTCCTAGCCATGTTCTATTCTGCTGGCATTTAATTTTATTTTTGTTTATTATCTTTCTCTATCAAATAATGATGTTTGAACATTTGATTTCTCCATATTATGTGTTATTAACTTGGATTTTAAGTGCTTAGTCATGAGTTTGTACCTTTTGCTTAGTTCTCTTTTATCTCTTAATCCCATAACTTTCCGGGGGTTGGGGAAGCAGTTAGGGTGATTACTGCCACAGGAGATTTATTTGATCACTAATGAAAATATTACTTTATTTTTCTTCAAAAAATTGACCAGTTAGATAAATTGCATTTAATTTCGATTATCATGCTAACACTACTGCAATTGAAAGGGTTGCTCAAAAGGAATGAAGTATGTAAAGCCTAGGTTGTTTTGGTCTTTAATCCTTTAGTTGTCAGTGCTACCTTGATTGACTGTATAAACATTGATGTCTAACATACAAATATTCTGTTACATTGATTTCAGGTAAACAAATACTATGACCTTGCTACTAGCTTCTATGAGTTTGGCTGGGGGGAGTCTTTCCATTTTGCGCACAGGTTAAATTGTCTTGTCCATTTCATCCTCAAGTGATGCAGCATAATTATTCAAAGCTTAACAAAAACATAATTTCTTAAGATTTAAGGGGGAGTCTCTTCGAGAAAGCATCAAGCGACATGAGCACTTTCTTGCTTTGCAGCTTGGCTTGAAACCTGGACAGAAGGTTTGAATACAAGTTTAGAACATGGAGGAACTGAGAAAAAGTTATTATTCTCTATTCAATGGGTTTGATTTTTTGACTTGACATTTTCTTCAAGTAATAGGTATTGGATGTTGGATGTGGAATTGCTGGACCACTAAGAGAAATTGCTCGATTCAGGTTAGTGCAAACATTTTCCCTCATTATGGCAGTTAATATTAGAGAGAAATCTATGTCGTGCTAAAGCTGAAATTAATTTAATTTATAGTAGGATAGGTGCTTTATAGTGGTTTAACTTTGTGATTACTGTTGAATTCCTAGCTTATCATCAAGTTTTCTTTTTCTTATTTTTCAAAACAAAAAAATTGTGAATACCTTTTATAATTATTATTAGCATTTCTAAAGACAAATATAGATGTTTGGTTGCCAGCATCATTCATCTTGCGTAATCCCGGACAGTTTTGCTACAAGCTGCAATCATCATCCTACGATGATTTATAGTTTTCAGTAATAGTTTCTCTAGGGTTGAGGAAACTTGCATTTTAGAAGAGGCGCTTAGCTTTATTTGTTTCTACTGTCATTTGCTGCAGCTTGACATCTATTACTGGGTTGAACAACAATGATTATCAGATACAAAGGGGACAGGTGCATAAGTGTCCCTTTCATCTCCATGCTAAATAGTAGAATTCTGAATTTGTAGTGATGAATTTTTTAGTCCCTTCATTTCTGAAGTTGTCTTGAATCTTTTTCTTGCTTCTGTTGCTGCACAGGAACTGAATTATATAGCAGGAGTGGACAAGACCTGTGATTTTGTGAAGGTTTGTTTTACTCTTGACAAAGTTCATGTTCTTTTGAATCATTTCTAAACATTTTTTTTTTGTACTTTTTAAGCTTACCCTTGTTTTATTGTTTCTATATCATACTCACTAAATTTTTTTTAGGGCATGTTGATGGAACTAATTTTAGAACATGATAAAACTCTTATGTATAGTGAATGATTGAATTGTTCTTGTTTCCTAATTATGCAGGCAGACTTCATGAAAATGCCACTTCCTGACAATAGTTTTGATGCAGTATATGCAATTGAAGCTACTTGCCACGCGCCAGATGCAGTATGTCTATAGAAAACATTCTTAAAATCTAAGTATTCAAATACATTATTTCCTTAAATGTAATACATGTTTGTTTTGCTGTTGGGTTATCTTCCTGAATTTGGGTTGCATTCTGAACAGCATGGGTGCTACAGTGAGATTTTCAGAGTATTGAAGCCAGGACAATTTTTTGCTGCATATGAGTGGTGCATGACTGATTCTTTTGATCCAAATAACCATGAACATAAAAAAATCAAGGTTTGACATCTCACCATCCTTTCTGATTTTGATGTTTAATGATGGTGATCTAGAATCTCCATTGGTGCAGGCAGCAATTGAGATTGGTGATGGCCTTCCGGACATTAGGTTAACAGGGCAATGCATTGAAGCTCTCGAAAAAGCTGGTTTCAAGGTGAGATACTAATTTATCTCCCTTTATCTCATCAAATTTTTTTCATTCTTAAGCTAGAAACTAATGGAAAAAAAAAAGTGTTCCTAACATCTACTGTATGTATTTAAGTCTCCAGAACCCACAATGTTGGCATTCAGACACCATTCCCCCTCACTTAAGATTTCTAATATCTTTTCAGAGCTAATGATAAGCTTTTTTTTTTCATGTGAAGGTCATTTGGTCACAAGATCTTGCTGCAAGTTCACCTGTCCCATGGTACTTGGCCTTGGATAAATCTCATTTCTCCCTGAGTAGCTTCCGGTTAACAGCCATTGGAAGATTTTTCACTAAAAACTTGGTAAATACCTAAAAAAAAAATCTGCCAATTTATCAAATCATAAAATTGCAATTTAGCAGGTCTTCAACTGTTCCCTCTCTCTCTCTCTCGCTCTTGCAGGTCAAGGCCCTAGAATATGTCGGAGTTGCTCCAAAGGGAAGTCAGAGGGTTCAAGATTTTCTTGAGAAGGCTGCAGAGGGATTAGTTGAAGGCGGAAGGTGAGTTCTTTCGTTATATTTGCTTTTATCCACTGTATATTCTGCATATATTTGTTGGGGTGGGTTGGGACTTGCAAATTGCTCTCTTCATATTTAGTTGTAGGGTATTATTTCTGAGCCTCCAGCGAAAATGTTCTCCAACTTAGTATCAGGCAACACATAGCCAGATGCAAGCAACGCGAGTCTACCAATAGTTGGGATCCCGTCTAATCTTTACTTCTCTAGGTCTAGACCAAACCTGTAAAAGAAAAGTATAAAAAAAATAGAACGTCTGTGTACAGGCATAGAAAAGGCTTGTAGACCTCTCAAAAAATTCACCGAGTCTCTTTTAATTTCTTAATTATTTTTTACTTTTTACCAAGTTTGGCAATACTTTTGTTACTGTCTTTACAGGAAAGAGATTTTTACACCAATGTTTTTCTTCTTGGCTCAGAAACCAGATGAATAGAACCGGTAAGCTTTACTGCAAATTAATTAGGCCACTGTTTTAATTATTAAATTCCTCCGGAACAAGGTAGACATGGCATGAAATTGCTATGAAAATGATAGGGAGCTCCTGCTCCTATTTAGTTTTACTTATTTTCAATCAATGTCTACATTTGGCTTGTACCTCATACAATTTCCTAGATAATTTCCATCAAGCTTATGTTTGTGATTTCTTAACGCATCTGACAATTTTTAATTTATTTCCTCATGCTTTTTGTCCGCATTTCTATATCCGAACCTTGTGATGTGTAAATACTTATTTGTTCTCTTGTTCTTGTCATTGTTTCGTGAGTCATGTGATGCCATGTGGCTACTTGATTTTATCCAAGGCATGTCGGGGAATCTAGATTCGGATCTTCCAGTCAAAGAATGGCAATTTGTAGTAAGACGTCTCTCTTTTCTTATTTAAAAAAAAAAAAAAAAAAGATTTCTGCTCTATCTTTTATTATTCGCAGAGGAGATGTTTTGGAATATTTTGTAATAATGGCATATAACATTCAAAAAAGGAAAATGAATGGTTTGCGAGAATAAAAAAAAAAAAAAAGGAAAAAGAATTCCGAAGGATAGAATGGCATAGATGGTAATTTTTATTTTTCGTAATCTGTCGAGGGTAATCACCATCAAAAATTTAAATTGCGAGGGAATGTTGGTTTATGTTATTGTATGAACAATTATTGTAGATATTACATTGTTTTGGAATAGATTTAAAGTCTTAACCTTTTCCTCCAGAGGATTTTAATTCCTCAGTTATTAAAATTGAACATAAGAAATTATATACATATAATAAATGAATTAATAAGTACTATGAATTTAATAAATAAAATAATTCCCATCTATAAAAAAAAAATAGTAATAATTATTGGAAAATAAATTCCACGAAGGACGAGAAAAAAATGTAAAAAAATAGTTGTGAGAATTGAACAGCTATAAGTTAGCTAATGTGAGCAATTCTTAATATTTATAGTGTAAAAACCTACAATTTATTTTGTATAAAACTTCTTATTCATATAGGACATCTTATTTAATAATATCACTTAATTATTTTAATCATAAAATATGTATTCCAACTTTTTATAAAAAAATATATGTATCTTATGTGATTGACTTGTGAGTTAGTAAAATACCTTTATCCTCCATCATCCGAATTATAAATAATTCAAAATAAAAACAATAAGAATTGCACTAAAAAAATTTAAGAATTAACAAAACAATAGCACTTAAATATTTTCCAACATTTGTTGTCTCATAATCTCTTTTGGTTGCCACTTTTGAATTTCTCAACAAAATGTCAAATTAATGAGGGAATAGATAGATAAATATAATTATTATCAAAATAATGAGAATATATATATATATATATATATATATATATATATATATATATATATATATATATATATATATATATATATATAGAGAGAGAGAGAGAGAGAGAGAGAGAGAGAGAGAGAGAGAGAGAGAGAGAGAGAGTAAAACTAAAACTATAAGAGAGATTTCAAGGACTCTTTTCATTTGAGTAAAATATTTATATTTTTCTTATTAATTGGACCATTAATAATATTATTTCTTTATTACCTTTTTTTACTGTGAATTTCAATTATAGATTAGATTAGGAACTTATTTATCTTATAAGTTTAATTTTAATCAGATAAAACAAAAATTTTAAAAAAAATTCGGGCACATATATTTATGGAGTAGAATTCTTATCCACAAAAATGATAACTATGTATTCTAATATAAAAATATTAACATGAATTTACAGAACGATAAAATATTAATAAATTATATTAAAATATTGTCATCACTAAAGCTCAAATTAAAAGTCTTAAAAAATTTATTAAAAATGTCTAATAATTTTTTTATTTTTTGCGTGACTCAACAACTAGTTATATATAGATAGATAGATTAATAAAGCTTAAGGTAATTAAATAGATTTTTAATCTTAATGAAATAAAAAAAGGAAATATTTAATTGTAATTATAACTAGAGATGGCAAAAGGGTGGGTTGGACATATTTGGGCTAAGCCATAAATGGGTAGATCATAAATAGGCAAATGCTTAAATGAATTGAACGAATTTGAGCCGATCTATAGGTTTAATGCATGTTGTTTCATTTCTTATTGGCTCATTAATTCTTATTTTATTTTTCCATCAAAATTATTTCAAAAATTTTCAAATATTATAATTAAGATGTTTTTAAAATTTGGAGTTAATTGAAGTTTGTTTTGATAGGTTTCAGGGTATAGAAACATTTTCGTTCGGTCCAAAAATTTTAAATTTAAAAGTATCCAAAATTTTATTTTTCATTTCGAAAAATTAATATTCATTATTCTAAAATGTTTCATGTAATCGAAATAATTTTTAGAAGTCCGTGTAATATTTTCAAACCGGTTAAAGTTAGTATGATCCATTTTAGATCCCGTGATTTATTTTTATTTTTAATTTTTGAAAAATTATTTGATTTCAATTTCAACTCAAATTATACCACCGGACTCGTTCCGAATTATATTTTCTAATAGCAACATAAATTTTTCCGACCCTTGGTGTATCCGGATTGATATTATTCATCTTTGATCACACTATTTACCATCGAAAAATACTATTTAAGCTGGTAGTGGCTCAAGGACGTTACAAGCAGTGAAGGTGGAAGGGACAAACGATTTTGAGAGAGAGAGAGGGGGGGGAGAACTAGACTGAGTGAAAGGAGGAAGGTCCATTGAGTATAGATAGATCGCATGTAGTCTAGATCTTGATCAACTTATTTGATCTATAATTTTTTTAATGAAATTAACACTTTTATACAATAACTTGATAAAAAAAAATATTGCAATAAAAAATTATGGTCCAAATATGTTTGATAGTTCAAATGGATCGGATGATCTAGATGAATCGTATTGTGACCCAAATGGATTGCATGTAGTCCAAATGAATCGAATTATGATTTAGATGGATCACATATAGTCCAAATGTGGATCAACTTATTTGATCATTTTTTTTATAAAATTAATATTTTTATACAATAATATTATAAAAAAAATACTGCAATAAAAAATATTGGTTCAAATGTATTGGATAACCCAAATGGATCGATTGGTCCTGATGGATTGTATATAACGCAAATATAATTCAACCCATTTGACTCATTTTTTAATGAAATTAACCCTCAAATAATGTAATATTAAAATTACTGCAGTAAAAAAATATAATGGCCCAAATGAATTATTTTTGAGTTGATCCAATGGACATCATAGCCAGATCTATTGGACATTTTATAGAAGATCTATTGGACATCATGGGCAAATATAAATGAATCACATATTTAGTGTATTATATTTGAGTTGATCCAATAGATTTTTTTTTTTTTAATTGGGTTGGGTTTGAATTATTTTTTTGATATAATTTTAAATTTGGATTAATTTTACTAGGCCTAAATAGAAGGTATAAATGTCTAAGATCTAAGAATAAACTTTATCTTTTATTTTTCTATAAAATAAAAATGACAAAAGCTAACTTATAAGCATTTTATTTTTATAATTAATCAATAAGGCATATTTAATAATAATCAATCAAACTTCACAGGCAGTCTGGTACCACTACTTCGCATCCGACTAATTATTATCTATGAGTTTTAACGTTACAACAATGCATTGCATTTTCGTAAAGGTTCAATTTTTGCTCTTTGTATATCAGTTTACTTAATCACTTACCGTTTTTTTTTTTTTTTTAACAAGCATTCAAATTAGAAGTCATCCAAATAACTCTGTAGCTCGCCAGTTCAGGTTTGCTTTTTTCCCTAAACTTAGCATTTCATTCAAATACTCTCTAATTTGACCATTGAAGCATTTATCATCCGAATTTTCACCGGATTTTTATTGTTCTCAGACAATCTCTCTTTATTAATAGCCAGACTGTAAATATTTTGATCAAATATTCTTTCTAACTAACAGTTTGAAAATCCGAACTATTATCACTTAATTTTTAAATTTTTAAAAATGCTAATTTTATATATTGTTATAAACGACATGTATGGGCAAATAGTTTTGGATTTTCTATCATTCAAATAATAACCCAATTTCCTAAAGATAATTAATTGTCTGGAGAATCATGGTGAAATGAAATTGAATTTCAATTGAATTTTCAAGCCAATTTGATCAAATTAAATTGGAATTCAATTGAAATTAAATTTGAAAAAATTTTCAAATCAATCAAAGGATTGTGGCCAAGTGAAATTGAATTTCAATTGAATTTTCAAATTAAATGGGGGACTATATATAGTCAATTAAATTAAATTTTAATTGAATTTGTTCAAATTAAATTAAATTAAATTTCAATTGGAGTTTTTCCTAAAAAAAATATTCAATTCAAATTTTAAATCAATTCTTATAGTAAAATGAAAATGCTCTATGAATTATTATGCTTTTTTTTTTTTTCCCTCTGAAGAGTTCACGTATTGTGCGAGTATTCAACTAAAGTGCAAGTACTCAAATTATCAAATTTATATTTGATAAATTGGTAAGAAATAAAGGAGGAGAGTGGCCCAAAAAAAAAAAAGTCTTTTTTTGAACTGAATTAATTGATTTAACGGATTCAGCTATATATTGACGACCAATTGAATTGATCTCCAAGAAATTGAAGCAAAGCGAGGCCACTTTTTTCATTGGATCCAACAAAATCAATGAACATGCTATGCAAGACAGCGCAGAGCTCACAGCAGTATGTCGTTTAGCTGATGACCAGAAAATTCTATGCTCGTGTAAGTATTTTAGCCATCAACTGCCTACCGAAAGTCAAGTCAGACAAGATCATGCAATGCGACTCCGTCCAGACTTTTATTTTATTAATAAGGGACGGATCCAGATTTGAGCCAATTTTCAACTTTACCCCTTTATTCGGATTTTTTTTTTGAAAATAGTACTATTTATCAAAGAATTTAGGAAATAATAGCTACGGTAAACATAATTCTGATTTTGGATGCTGGTATTTATCTGTATGGGTCTTGTATATTTGACCGATTGGGGCGCTATAAATCGACACTGTTACATGCCGGTATCTGACTTCGTGGCTCCCTTAGTTGCTGGGAATCGGTAATATTTAGTGCCATTATTTGACTTCATAGGCCTCATGAATTGTTAGAAACCAGTTCTTTAAAATGCCGGTTTTTAACACTGGACATGTTTTGTGGATTTTATCCCATCACACGTGTGTAAAAAATTTACATTTCCATCATCTTTTACTTCAACTCCTATGTTGGTTTACCATATAACCAAAACAATATATAGCATATTTGAGAGATGGTAACCATGATTTGGACTTGAATAATTGTAAACGTTTTATAAACTAATCAATTATGTCATGGACTCATAGATAATAATTATGATTTAATTATGATGGCCAATAATTTTCATATCCTTATCCAATTATTATTTAATAATTTTGAAGGTTAAAAAAAAGTATTTCTGATAACAAGATAATCTGTTAAAATTACTGTCTAATTTATCTTATATTTATAGATATTCAGTTCATATTACTTATCAAATATTATAAAATTAAAAATTATAATTTCAATAATATCATCATTTTTAATTTTATAATTTTTGATAAGTGATATGAACTAAATATCTATAAATATAAAATAAATCAGACACTAATTTTAACAGATTATCTTGTTATAAAAAATACCTTTTTTTTGACCTTCAAAATTATTAAATAATAATTGGATAAGGAAATGAAAATTATTGGCCATCATAATTAAATCATAATTATTATCTATGAGTTCATGACATAATTGATTATAGTTTATAAAATGTTTACAATTTTTCAAGTCCAAATCATGGTTACCATCTCTCAAATATTCTATATGTTGTTTGGGTTATGTGGTAAACCAACATAGGAGTTGAAATAAAACATGATGGAGCTGTAAACTTTTCACACATGTGTGGTGGTATAAAATCCACAAAACATGTCCAGTGTCAAAAACTGATATTTTAAAGAACCAGTTTTTAACAATTTATGGGGCCCACGAAGACAAATAATGGCACCAAATATTACCGGTTTCCAGCAATCAGGGGGCCCACAAAGTCAGATACCAGCATGTAATAGTGCTGGTTTCCAGCACCCTAATCGGTTAAACACACGAGACCCATATAGTCAAATACTGGCACCCATTTTGCCTTTTTTGGCACTCTAAAATCAGAATTATATTTATTGTAGCCCTTATTTCCTAAATTATTTGATAAATCGCCCTATTTTAAAAAAAAACCCTTTATTTGGTTAATTTTTGTTAGGTTGAAGGTACAATTTGATTTATGAAGTTTTGCAAAAAGAGTAATATAGGGGCTAATATTTTATTAGGTATAATGTTGGGTCTGAAATTTTAAAATTGGTGCAATATCATCCCTACCATAATGGAACCGTTTGTTTGACAAATCTTCGTGATTTGACCGACATGGCAGGCTGCTTGGCACGTGGCATTCTAGGTGACGAAATGTGGATTCTAACATGGCGGATGAGGGACACATCATCTAACACGTGTCCTTACGTGCATGTCACGTGACCATACAAAAAAGAAAAAAAAATTAACTCCTTTGTATCTCCTTCTTCCTTCTGTCTCTTTCTCGTACTCCTCAATCAACTTCGTTTTTCCCCAATAGAGCCCAAGGGAGAAAGAAAAAAAATGCATAAGTAAACATGGTTCAACCAGAAGGAGTAAGTTTCAGGTGAATATCAATGTGCACATCCTTATCGGATAAGATTTTACCAATAAAAGGTGGCATTGTAGCACCTAAGCACAATGATTGCGCAATGCCACAACGATGAAAAATAACTAGGTGTCGGCTGCTTGAATTTAGCAGCAGCACCATTGGCAGTAGTAAATGTAACACCCTTACTGAACAGTTAGGCTGAATCAAGTGATAAGACGAAAAATTTTTTTCTTCCGCGCAAAGACTTAACTATCCCAACGACTTCAGGCTTGTCCAAAAGGAAATACTTAAAAAAATGAAGCCGATAAACTATAATTGTCCAAGTGACTGATTCCCAAATAAAAATCCGGCAATATAACGCCCTAAAACTTAACTAGTCCACCTGAAAAATCAGACAATTTCCTCAGCCCATCAGGGGCACAACAATACAAAAAATAAATTCATCATACATCTCATACTTTCATTCTCTTATCAATCACAAGTTCTAAGATAAGACAATATTACAAATTACATTCTTACTCCAAAACAGGAACAATTTACATTCAAAATCGCCTCGCTACACCTGTGAACCTTAAAAGATGAATTGCTTGCCACTAAATCCATTCTTCTGATGGTTGAGCCAAAGCAGCTGTCTAACCAAAATAAGTATCCTGCAACCTACACGGATCACAAAACCCGTGCTAAGCTATAAAGCTTAGTGGGGAACAAAATAATCTAAAAATAATCTTTTAAACATGTAGTATTAATTATACAAATACAAAGTTGTTAATATTCTTAATAAATGTCTTCAATTACTTTAGTTTCCAGTTCTTATATTCAACAATAAATCACAAGCATAAATGACAGAACATCTTGCTTACATGGACAATAAAACTAAATAACTCAGTAATCAATGCATCATTCGTTATTACCACAAAAGACAGCCGGCATATTTCTTTCATACATTTACATCATTTGAAACATTGCATGTATTCAAAGTTCACTGTTATGTAACCATTACATAATCTTAACAAGGTGAACAATATAAGACTTAACATCATAATGTGCCATATATATATACACTTGATCAATAACAGAGTGATGTACATACATATACATATATATATATAGATACATAATGTTTATATAGAATGAAAGAATCACGTGCTCATCCATATTATAATTTGCAATTTATTATCCATTTGATGTACTTATACAAGAGGATAAATTCTTATGCATATTAGTTATGAACGATCATATTACTTATCTTTTATACTTTTTAACTTATTTTCATATTAGTGCCCCTAGAACAGTACCGACAGAAATACTCGGACTGGATATACGGGATGTGGACCCCACAGGGTCACAACAGAATGAGAAATGATACCAAAGGATCACTTCTCAACAGAACATATAACAGATACAGAAAACAGAGACAGATAATTACTATGGAGATCAATGATCCTACCATAGTAAAGCAAGTCGCCATGACTTGCACCGCGGTACAGAGATCCCTATGGCCAGCCAATTATATCCTGAGCTAGTTTTTACTGCCAGACTATTTTCTAAGGGCGCAAAGATCACTTACTTTCAGCACATTTATCAACTTTATCATCATTTTAATTCCTTTTCATTCCAGAAAATACAGTTATTCAGAATATACAATATTTTTGTACAGTTTGTGAACCATCAATCACTTATATCATGAATTATTTCACAATAATTCAACAATTTCTCAAATTACTTTTAAACTTTCTAATAGCCATATATTAACAATACTTATACTTGTCATAATAGCTTATGCATTGCTATACTGCTTTCATGAACATGAAATCATATATAATCACATCCATTATGAGTGTCTAAAACAGCACATAAACACAGTTATTTTAAAAAGACGTACCTGCATGGTTCATCATAATTATCACCCATGCTTCACTGCACTTAATTTAAACCTCAAACATTTATACGTTAATACTATATTTGATACATGTATACAATGCGTCACTTTTAATAGAAATGTCTGTATATGTATCTATGTCAAAATATGTTCATGATTCAGAATTAACCCTCCGTTATCTAACAATTACTTTCCTTTACACATCTTTACATAATTCTAGTATTAATACATATTCATACCAATTCATGTTAGTCAAGTGTCTCTTCTTGCATATAAGTTCAATATCAAAATTACTTATAGGACGTACACAAAAGCTTGGGCAAATTCATGTATTAAACATGCTTGCATACATATATACATATATATATATATATAAGTAATGATCATGATATTTGTTCAAGTATAGGCCTTATACTATACTATAAACCAATTCCTATACAAATGTACTTATATTGTTCTTGTTTGTTTAAATACTGTATTATAATGCTCACCGGGTTACCATCACATCAATCAAATATATTAATCTTCACATACCAGCATATGTAACTAAAAATGTTCTTATTAATCATACATACATCAATAAATAACTTACCATATATGAGTAGTAATATTAAACATCGTGTTTATATATATATATAAATTCTCTATTATCTATAAAGTCTTTGAAACTCTTATATGGTTATGACATTACAAACAAATCATACGTTATTCAATACCCAATTCGTAAATAGATACTCTAAACTTCCCTATAAGCATAATAAATCAATGAGTATACATGTTGTATCATTCAATTGTCAAAACTCATATAAAGATCAAATAAAATCCTTACATAGTTAATATTAAGATTTAATCCCTTTCAATTAATTCTATAATACAACATCACTGTTGATTACTCTTAACTCACTATATTTGCACATCATATTATACTCACCAGTTCAATTAAACTTAGTTCCTGTATGCTATCAATTCATACACACAGAGACAAACATTTATATTAAGTCATATTCAGTATTATCTTCTTGAACAAGTTTAGTTCCCATACTATCATTAAATAATTGCAACTTCAATCTTAATAACCAATACAATTTATTATTCTTTAATTATCTTATAAACACTTTATGACAAATACATTTCAAATGCTAACATGCATTCTCCATCTTAAGTTTTACTTGAAAATCCTACTAAATTCACATCTTAAGTTCACTATCAAATATTGATTTCAGGAGCTGTCAATAACCCTCACATACCATTAATATGTATTAATAATCCTCCTGACCATATAATGTGCAATCAACCCAAATTAATTTCACCATTTATCTTCAATTAAACTTAATTCCCACTAACAACTCATACCTACACTTAGGATCAATATAGCATTTACCGTCATAAAACTTTCTTGCATTCCCAGGCTAATAATTATATTACAACATATAATTCAGGCAGTCACAATTTAGTGCTGGTTACTTAGTCCTTTATATAATCTTAGTAATGCAAAACTTATTTTGTTTTTCTTATCATAATCTCATACAAATTAACCAAAGCTTGCAGTAATACTGTACATAAAATCAAATTCTTAGTATTAGTTTTATATCAATCAAACGTATATAAAATCAAGGAATTCCCGAACCTGTTAGTCAAATTTGCTACGATCTGCCTGTCATCATGCTTGCCGGACCGGTCACCGGAGCTTCGCCGGAGCCTCGCCGGAGATGCACTGGCAATGTCGAAATGGAGTCCACGCCACCCCAAGCTTGCCGACGGTGGTCACGCGCCTCAAGGCATCCTGGCTTGGCTGGAAAACCATTTAAAACCGCCGGATACCCCACTCCCCGATCTACTCTTCACCGGCGAGTGTAGAAGATCGGCAGGCACTAGAAGCTTCATCTCCCTGCTAGGAGTCGACCGCCGGTGGTGGTGTCGCCAGTCGCCGTCGTGAGCCGCCGGAACGAAGGAAAGAAGCTTCGGTAAGGAGAGAAAAACGGGGAAGGGAAAAGGGGTGTTAGGTGCCGTGGCTGGTGGCAGGGCTGAAGATCGGAGGGTGGCCGGCAACGTGGTAGCTTCCGGCGCCACTGCTCGGCGAAACTGGACCCTCCCGGTGCTCCCCCTCTCTTCCCGATTCTCCTTTCTCCTTCTCTTTCGTTTTTTTTTATTTTTATAAACTAATTTCTTTCTTTTTAAACCACACACACACACTTTCTTTTTTTTTTTTATAATAACCCATTATTTCTCTTTCTTTTTTTTCTTTAAATTTCAACCACACACAATTCCTTTTTCTTAACCCATAAATTCTCTCTTCTTTCTTTTTAATATCAACTACACATTGTTTTTAAAATCTTACCCTTATATATATAGTAACTTTCATAATATGTTTTAATTAACCATTGTTAAATTAAAACCTGAAAACATAATCAATCCAAATTTGTTTTTAGGGCGTTACAGGAAAAATGAAAAATGGAGATTTCAAGGGACCTTTTTAAAAATAGGGTGTTTTAAAAACTTATTTTGAAAGATGGTGTATTTTTTAAACTATTTGGCAAATGGGGGTGGCGTTGCTCAATTTCGCAGCAAACCATTGCGAAAATGGTTTGTAGGGCCTACTTCAATATCGGTAAACGATGAGGACCAAAAATTTTTGCATGAAATTCTGACATGTGGGACCCACTGGTCTAATTCCGCAGCAAGTCATTGCGGATATGGAATGTGGGACCTACTGGGTTGGTGAGACAACTTCAACAGAATTTTGGTGCATTGTTATGGTTTAATGTTTATAGTTGGTTGTATAATTTTTATGATAATACATATATTTTTTCATAAATTGGACATTAACATATTATTACTTTAAACTAATCTAAAGTTAAATTAACCTAAAATTATTAAAAATATTAAATTGCCTTTACATCAATATGTGATATTTAATTAAAAAAAATTACGTAAATAGGGTTGGTAAAAGTAACAACCAACAAAAATTATCATATTTATATCCAAATTTATTTTTTAGTTAAAATATTTAAATTTAATATACACTGAAAAAAATTTTAAATTAATTTTAATTTTAATAAAAATATGACAAAAATAAAGTTACTTTATATTTTAATTTAAATATAAATCATTTCTCAATGTCCATAAAAACCAATAGACATACCCAAAAAGAAGAGATCAGTTGATAGACCCAATCTCCATCTTAGACTTCAAGTTTTCTCCTGCAACCTTTCTAGATTAGAACTAAAAAAGTCCAAAATATCTAACTGCATAGCAGTCCCTAGCCATTTTTAGTTCCATATTGCACATTGAATATATATAATTCTGTAGAGGAAAGGTGGCGTCTTTTGTTTCAATAAATATATATCCATTTTAATAAATATTAAATGTAAAATTATCTATTTTGAAAATTTATTAAAATTTTAAGAATAAAAAAAATCATAGCGGCCAACGTTGGAAAGATATATAATGAAAAAAAAGCTTTAAGTATAAAAGAATTTATACAAACATATTCTCCTAAATCATATTGGCCCAAGTATTTTTTTATAATTAAATACCCACATGTTCCCCTAAGTTTTAAATTATATTTAAATTAAAATATAAAGTAACTTTATTTTTTCATATTTTTATTAAAATTAAAATTAATTTAAAATTTTTTTCAGTATAAATTAAAATTTATAATTAATTTTTTTAAAAATTGAAAAAAATAAAGATAAGATAAAAAAAAATTCAAGTTGATTATAAAATTATTTAATTTAAAAAATTAATTATAGATTTTAATTAATTAATGTATAAAAATTAATTGTAAATAAAGATAATATAAAAAAATTTAAATTGATTATAAAATTATTTAATTTAAAAAATTAATTATAGATTTTAATTAACTAATATATAAAAATTAATTATAAATTTTAATCTTAAAAAAAGAAAAAAAAATGATTTAATATATTGTTGTTCGTGGGGATTGAGCCCAAGACTTTAGGTTTATTAGTGTGCACCTTTACCATCATGGTAAAGCAGCTCTTCCATTAAATAGGATGAGCCAATTAATATCAACCCATTTTCGCAACCCCTTGTTGCGAAATCAAACAAATGGATCCCACCAGAATTTCTTATCTTTTGGTCCCTCGATCAGCTGATATTGAAAGTGGCCCCCCGTAACCTAATTTCGCATTCCTTTGTTGCGGGAATGGATAAGAATACACCATTTTTCCAAATAGTTAAAAAATAACCCCCATTTCCCAATTACGTTTTTTTCTTACATCATTTTTTAAAAAAGTCCTAGATTTCAGTGAATGTGAGCTGACAACTAAAATAGCCGCCAAAAGCCGGCGACCTTAATGGTATTAGGCTCGCTTCGCTCTATGCTTTTCTCTTTTATGTGCATTTTGATGGACTCCTAGTGCTTGTGAGTTTGCAAAAGCTTCCTTCTTCTTCACAATAGACTTCAGCTGCTGAAGGAGTAATTCAAGCGACCCTATTTTAAAGGCATGTCGGATAATAGGACCCAAATCATATCCATTTCAAATTAAGGTTGCAAGGACTAAATCCTCTCCCCTACCCCCATTCTCTACAACGTTTCTTCTCTTGGGTTTCGGATTCATTCTATTCAAAAAACCCTGAAATAAATTCCATCGGCTCGAAAAATAAAATAAGCATGCAAAAGCTCAAATTTGTTAGCCTCCCTTGAGAAATTATAATCCAAACTATCAAAAACATATTAATTAAGAAGAACAAAATCAAAACAGAGATGCAAAAAAAGTTTTTTGTATCTAAATCTGGAATCAAATCAATGAAACAATTAGGCATACCTATCGTTTTTTGGCTTCAAGATGCTTTTATTTTTGTGAGCTCGGTAACACCTAAGCCAATGCCATTTAACGACCTAAATTCCCCAAAAATGATAACTTAAACTTTATCCAATTGAAATTCCAACCAGTCGAGGATCACCATCCAAGCTCTAAGAAAGGAAGAAAAAACACCAAATTTTGAAATTAAATCCAGTCCATATCAGGTAGAAAATAATGAAAAGAAAAAAAGGACAACCTATTTGAATCTTCAAGCCAGCAGTAATGAGCGGCAAAAGAGGCTGCAAGCGCTAGCCAACTATCAGTGATGGTGGTAAATGGTAGCTTCGGAGGAATGAAGGGCAAAATTTTAATTTTGATTTTTTCCTTCATCGAACTGAAGCAGATTTGCAAAAGGGATTTAGGGTTTTATTTAAAAGAAGCAATTAATAACATTGCTTAAGGACATTAAAGAGAAGGTCGGTTTAACTCAATCGCCACCCTTTAATTCCTTTGCCGCTGCTCTTTTTTTTTTCTTTTTCAACAATGGTCATTGTAGGAGAGATTGAGGTTAAAAAATATTTTTCTATTTTTTAATGGTCATGTGATATGCATGTAGGGACACATGTCAGATGACGTGTCCCTCATCTGCCATGTTAGCATCCACATTTTGCCACTTGAAATGCCATATGTTAACCTGCCTATCACGTCATCGGTCAACTTACAGAGATGGGTCAAACAAATGGCTTTGTTAGGATAAGGGTGACATTACACTGATTTCCAAACTTCGGACCTAACATTGCACCAAACAAAATTTTAGATCCTATATTGCTCTTTTTGTGAAAGTTCAGGGACCAAATTGTACCTTGAACCTTTTTTTTATATTGCTCTAATAGTTAGGGAGGAGAAAAAATTGAAAAATTGATTAATTAATTGCAAGACTAATTCGTATTCAAATTTATTTTTTCATTTAATCGATTTGATGGATTCAATTTCGATTTTTATTTTTGATATTTTTGAAATAATGATTAATCATTAGTTAACGAATAACCGATTTATATATATTATAACTTTATTTTTATATTTTTCTGTAAAAAACTTATCTATAGTTACTTTAAAATATATTTTTATTTTTATACTTTAATTTTATATATTTTTATATAAAATTAGCATAATATTTTAACAAAACATTTTTTAAATAATGTATTTTTAAAAAACTTGAATTATAGTGTGTCAACAATTATTTAGAGAATTGGGATTTATTCAAAACCATATCCACTTTTTGTGGGACCAAAAGCTAGACCCACAAAGTACATTTCTGATTTTTTACTGAAATTTTGTATTTTATCATTTTTTATTAAATTTTTTACCATATCATTTTTGGAAATAAAGATCGATTCTTAAGAAGTGTCCCAGTGGTACATAAGAGATTTTGACCTCTAGATGGTGCAAATTGGAATCCCGCTTGTTACAAAAAATTCTAAATACATTATAGCTCATAAATCGAATGTGTCAAATTTTTAAGAATATTAAAATAGAGATGTGGAAGCATACCTAAATCTACAACCGTCAAGAATACGGTGGTTTTGTGATTTCTAATTGGCACAAGAATCTATATTTTTCTCAAAAGTGATGGGATACAAGAGAGAAAATATCGTATTAGGGTTAGGGTTACCCTTGTGTAATCAGGACCATAACCTATATATAAAGCGACTAATTTTCTAATTTTTTTCATCATAAATTAGATCGAATCCTTTAGGTTTCTACAAATTTATAAAATAACCTCCATACTTTTAATAAGATGATTATTAGGTCAAGTTTGACTTTAAATTAACCAAATCACTTTCATTTGAACTAAAACTATAATAGCTTGTAATATACAATTCACATATTTAATATATATTAGTCCATAAATTCCAACAATCTCTTATTTGAACCCCATACATATAAATATGCAATAATCTTAGTAATAATATATTACTATAATACTTTATGAGCTCAAAAAATGCTATTATAACTGAAATCATCTCTGACAATCTCGTCCATCAATTATATCAATTTAGGATCAAAAAGATCTTTGTTACGTTTATCATAACTAGACCCAACAATGGTCAAATATATCAATATAACTAGCAACATGGAACAAATATGGATGTGCAACATGAAAATATCATGCAATGTGATCTTTAACATGCCTATTTTCAACTGATCTAATCTTATTCCTTAATGAAAGTAGAGAGTGGAAACTGTATAAAATCTTTAGTTGGATGATAACCTTTAAGTATCCACAAAATATCCATACAACATGTCAACTAAAATAAATTTAAGCATTTGTAAGTATAAACTCCCACTAAATTGATATATTATCTAATAGTGTAACATCTATATGAGCAGTGTGCTCATGAAAGATCTTGGGTATTAATCCTTAGTAAGTGGATCCACAATCATGGAGTTTGTGCCAATTTGCTTTACAGATATTTGACCATTTTGAACTTTTTCTTTAACAATTAGGAACTTAATGTCTCTATGTTTAGATTTCGAAGAGCTTCTATTGTTGTTGGATAAAACACTACTGATTTTATCGTCACAAAATAACTTTAATGGTCTTTTAATACTATCCACAATTCATAGCCCTATGATAAAATTTTTCAATCATATCCCTTGATTTGATGCTTTATGACACGCTACAAATTCAACTTTCATAGTGAAGAAGCTGTGAGTGATTGTTTCACATTTTTCCATAAAATGGTTCCTTCAGCTAGCTAGTAAATGTAGCCTGAAGTGGATCTACGACTATTTTGTCATCTAGCAAAATCAGAGTTAGAATACCCCATGATCTTCTAATCTCTTATATGTGAGCATAGTCTTTTATTCTTTATAGATACCACATAACCTCTTTGGCTACTTTCTATTGATCCATACCCGGTTCACCTATGTATTTGCCTAACATCCCAACAATATATACGATATCCGAACGTATACAAATTTGAGCATACATTAAACTTATTATAAACTTCTGATAGTTGAAGCATAAGTAATGTTTTGCATTTCCTTATACTTGAGTTCATTCTTTGGGCACTAATTGCAACTAAACTTGTCTCCCTTAGCTATTGGGTATCTCCTGATTTATAATTTTTCATATCAAATCTTTTGAAATTGATATAGCTCTTTTGTGATAATCCAAGAATGCCTTGAGAACGATTTGAGTATACCTTGATTCCTAATACAAAAGAGGCACCACCAAGATCTTTCATCTCAAATTTTTTGATAGAAATATCTTAGTTTCGTGCAAATTGCCAATATCATTGCTAGCAAGTAATATGTCATCAACATTTAATACCAAAAAAATATACGTACTCTTACTGAACTTGTGATATATAAATTCATCAACTGCATTTATCTGAAAATCAAAAGAATGATAATTTGATGAAATTTGTGACCATTGACGAGAAGCCTGTTTGAGTCCATATAGATGGATTTCTTTAATTTTCAAATCATTTACTTTGAATCTTCTGAAATAAAGTTTTTTGGTTGTTCCATATAAATTGTTTAATCAATGTTGCCATTGAGAAACACTGTCTTAACATCCATCTGATGTAACCAAAGGTTAAAATGTGCCACAATTGCCATTATTATTCTAAAAGAGTCTTTTGATGAAACTAGAAATAAAGTCTCTTTATAATCAGTGCCTTCCTTTTGAGTAAAGCCCTTGGTAACAAGGTGAGCCTTATATCTCTCCACATTGCCTTTTGAATTTATTTTGGTTTTAAATATCCATTTACAACCAACAGGTTTCATACCTTCAGGCAATAGGATAAGATCTCAAACCTCATTGTCTTTCATGGACTTTATTTCCTCATTCATGGCATTGACCATTTTTGAGATTTTGAACTTTCAATAACCTGACAAAAGTTGATTGGATCATCTTCCATCATTTCATTATCTACCTCATGCTCTTGGAGAAATACAATGTAATCATTTGAAATTGCACTTCTCCTTCCTCTAGTGAATCTTTTTAATGTCATTTGTTCTTGAGGTTGTTGAGTTTGTTCTTTAGGAATAACTTGTTGAATAAGATCCAGGTGATTTTCAAAATTGCCTTGTTGTTCTGGTGTTGCTTTTTGAACTGCGTCAGGGAGAAAGTCTTGATATTGATCATGGCCAATTACAACTGTAAAAAGAAAAATAAATTCCTCTTTGAAAACAAAGTCTCTAACCTTATCTCCTTTCAAATTTAACATCCTCGAAGAACTTGGCATTTCCCATCTTAAAAAATGATATTTTATGGGATAATAATAAAATTTGTACCCTCAAGACCATTCAGAGTATCCAATAAAATAGCTACTAGCCGTTCTTGAGTCCAATTTTATTTCATTTGGCCTGTTAGGCCTTACCTTAGCTAGACAACCCCAAGTGTGTAAATATTTTAAGCTAGGTTTTCTACCCTTCTATAGTTCATGAGCGGTTTTGTTTACTACTTTAGTTGGAACTCTGTTAAGGATGTATGTAATAACCTAATTATTACTCTAGTAGGAATATGATATGTTTATAGATGCTTAGAAAAAGAATAATAATGGTTATATAAGTTGGAGATTTGTTTAGAACATAATCGGTATTAATGAACACTGCAAAAAAATGATTTAGCGATGGCCAAAAAATAATCGCTATTTTGCAACGAAATAGCGACCAATTTTATAATCAGTCATCAAATTAAGTTTTTTCACCAAGTTGAGGTGTTTTTCGACTAAATAGCAATGGAAACAAGGTTAAAGTTGCTAAATTATGGTGGCAACAATTAGCAACTTTAATCTGCAATGAAATTTTTGACGAAAATGTGGTCAATGAATGTTTTGCACTTTATTTTATTTGAAAAATTAATTTGTTGTAATTCAGCGACGGTGTTGTAGTCGTTAAGTGCATAGTAATTTTTACGATGGATTAGCGATGAAATAATCAGTCGCATTTTTTGTGACAATTATAGTGACAATTTTTATGTCAGCTGTTGATTATTTATACATATTTTAGTATATTTAGCGACAGGCGTAAGTAGTCGCTATTTAAAAAATTAGTTTAATATGTATTTTTTTTTGTGGGACTCTGCTTATATTCTTTAGAAATTATATACCAAAATCTCCTAAATTCCCCTTATCTAGTGTCACCGCAGATAGTAGCTGGCAACACAATCGACGATAGCAACTCGATTTCCGTTGTCATTTGTGAGAGGTAAGCAACTCAATTTCCTTAAAGGTTTCCTTCTCGTTTGTGTATAGGTCCATAGTCTATGTGGGTTCAATGTTTTTCAATAGATTTGTTCAAATGAGACTTTGTTCATGTAAAATTTATTGTTTGTTTAGGTTTTCGATGACATTTGACAGGTGAAAGAAAGAGGAAGGAGCAGGGATCTAAATATCAAAATCTACAGCAAAAAAAGTATGTTCTTTTCATTTAATTAATTCATTCTCTAGATAATAACATTTTGAATCTTGAAGATATTATTCTTGATAATGGGTCATGGAATAAACATCTTTTGGGTTTCTATCTCCCACATCAAAGGTGGAAACTGTTGTTAATTCTGCTTAACAGATTTTAGCCATGCGATTTACTTTTTGTTCATTCTTTCTCTTCAATTTTGGATGCTATTTATCCTGTTCACGTCGAAATTTCCTTTGGTTGGATTCTTCTAATTTTTAGGGACCGTAATAGATTCTTTTTGGGCTATTTGTTGTTGACGTTTTGTTTTAATTAAGAGGGTATGCATATACGTTTTTGCTGATTTTCCTCTGCTGTTTCTGTTGTGTTTTGATTGGGAATAGTCTTTGTTCTATGGGTTTGTGTTGCTGTAATTATACGAGTTTGTGTTGCTATTCTTTGGGTTCAAGCAATCAATAGCCCTCATTTCTCTTTACTTTTGATCTTTGGTTTGTTTATATATTTGAGCTTGGCTTCTGGTTTTAAGAAAATGGTTGGTTTAAAGCCTGTATATATAGCCATTTTCCATTATCAAAGTAACAATATTTAGTTAGAGTTTTTTGGCATTTCTCTGCCTTAAAAACCTGTATTGCTTATCATTTGACGAGTAGGAAACAAGGATAGTGTTTTGTTTATGACTTTATATACACACACACACACTACAAGAAAATAATCGAATAGCAACGGAAAATTCGGTTGCTAATTTGGCAGTTGCTATTTTTTAGTAACTGAATTGATTTCCTTTGCTAATTTTAGCAACGGAAATTAGTAAATTCATCATTATAAAAAACATTCCTGATGGATGTTTCATCGCTATTTCGTCACTAAATTATTTTTTATTTTTTACATATAATTAATATTAATTTTCAATTCCAACATTAATATATAGCTCATTAGTACCAATGCAATTGGTGAATCAAAATTACTCTACATTTCGAACAGCTTAAGTGAAATCTGAACTTTTAAGTGTATATATATACAGGTACCCAAAAGAACAAATAACTTCTCCATTAGCTATATGAGCTTCATTCCATAAGCACATCTATACTTGTCAGCATGCTGTCACTCCAAATACACCAAAAAAAGCCTCCATCCTTTAGTCTCAGTCTGCATCTCAAAAACATAAGTAAATTTATTATCTATCATTTCTTTCTTTGAAAATTGGCCAATGAAACTATTATATTGATTACAAATATGGCAGTCAACAGTTGTGTAAGGTGCACCTCATATTAAAACATCCACATCAATTTTTAAAGAGCAACCTATGCATCTTCCAAATTTTAATAGTGTGATATATCTATGATTTTTGACTTGGACTTCAAGGTTGCATGCATGGAAGAATCAACACACCAAAAATGTCAATTTCGACATTTTTTTTTGTCTCTAATACATATACCGAAAATTTTTCTAAGTCTAATAACCAAACAATCCAAATCTCTAAGTAAGCTTTCAAGTTTGAACAATTTTTCTAAGTCTGCTAATTCATATAAGGCTACTATGCTGGAAGTTATATATCTAATAGCGGGTTGACCTTATATAGAGACATTCAGAAGAACAGTAATTATATTACAAAACATTTCTTGGTTGAAGCCAATATACCAAAGAAGAAAAAAAGTAAAATGAAATCTGCTAGCAGAATCAAACATAATAATCCAGAGAACTAATGCCAAAATTTGCCAGTGTGCCTATCTATCCAAACAGAATGAAATTTGCATCTAAACAGGTGCAAAATAAAAGCAGCACCAGATGTGTATAAAGTGTGATGGATTTTTCTCACTGTTATTTTATTTTATTTTTTATGAGGAAAAGAAAAAATGCATTTTCTGAACAGAGCAAATCATGAACTCAACCAAATGCAGATAAGCATATAGAGATCTAACGCTAACCAGGAGGACTCAAAGACAAAACATCGAACCCCTAAATCAAAATTTAGATCATCAATTTCAAACCAAATCATTATTAACCGAAGACAAAGCATTGATTGATTGTATAAAACGAGAGAATAAACAGAATGATCAAACACTAAGACTATCAGATGATAAATCAGATAAAAACATCAGATCATCAACTTAAGAACCAAGCAGATGATCAAAAAAGATGAAAAAAGAGACAGGGTGCCAATCTATCCAAACAGCCAGGAGCTGATTCTTCTCCATTTACACCAGTTCTCACCATGTTTAGAAATTCATAAACATCTATGCTGCCCTCTTGATTCACACATGCCAAGAAAAGTAACAGGGAAATTCAGCTGATAATTAGAAAATTCTAGCAAAGTGAATTCATTTTCTTTTTTTTTTTTTTGAACTGATGCCATTGGTAATTCTACAAGATACCTCCTTCTGGTCCCAGAAAACATCAAATCGTATCGCTGTACCAACAGCCACAGGTTTTGCCCAAGAACAATACTGTTAATAATAAAGAAAAAATACAAACCAGGAGTTGGCTTAAACAGTAAAGAGCTACTTCCAGGCATCAATGCACATATTCAAGAATTAATTAAATTTTTTTTTATTTATGTGTTAATTAATAATAATATTCAATATATTTTCTTAATGTTGCTAAACTTTTATACCTTATAGACTGAATAAGAGCAGGAGAAAGGGCAAGAATCTTTGAAAGTGGCTTTATACTTGTATGCAAATTCAAACAACTGAAAAAAAAGGAAATTAAAGAAACAGTTCACGAAGACTAACTATTTGTCTAAATCATGCTTAATGCCTTTATTTATAAATGGAGCCAATAGTTGATTACTGTATAAGAAAAGAATGAAATTAATATAAAAAAGTTGTTTGGAAATAAAATACCAAACCCGGAAGCTATACTTGTGCCCAGATGGAGCTCCTACAAGTTTTACAAAGGCAGCTATTCTAATTGACCTGCTGTTTGTTTATTTAATCAGAAACCAAGAGAATACAAAATCAATTGATTTTCAAAGTGAGATTAAAGGAAAAAAGAAATAAACATATACTATAGCAGAGCTTCAAACCAATCTCTCCATTAATTGTTGCATGATAAAGATCGTTTTCTGAAGCTCCGCATTAATTAATTTCAATTAATTAAAAGAGAAAAATTTAAATTTGCAATATGAAAAACATATTTACAACAAATTTACAATAAGTTTTTGGGGTGACCTAGTGATAATGACAATTATACATTTTAGCTCTGTAAAGCATCGGATACTACAGATATATCAAGGGTGTATTACGTACCCAATGATATACAGCAGGGAATATAATTGAAAAATATTCAAATTTCATACGTATTACTATCACTAGCCCTATTCGATTAAGATTTACCAGGGAAAGAACAACACTTTAGACATCAATTACATGCTCAATGGCTCAATATAATAATCTACGGTATTGAAAACTCACAACAACACAAATTGCATATACAGGTAGCCCGAGTGATATTCCACACTACATAAATAAACATCCAAATTTTAATTGTTCTCTGCTGTTCTTAGTATTGCTAGCTTTCAAACACTATGTTGGTCTAACTTAGAGATATAAAAAAACTTGCAGCTTATTTCATCCAAGGTACTTGGAGATATAAAAGTATTGATAGCTAAACAATGATACTGAAGAAGATTAGGTTACCAAAGCAGATAATAAAGCCAATAATTTCTCAAGCTCTAGTTACATATTCCTTCAAACCCGTCAAAGTAAGCATCCCAAGTAGCAACAGATACATAATTTGAAATTAAAATAATTTCAAACCCAAAAAAGAATGGACAAAAACTACAATTTGAAAGGCAACATTTTTATCAAACTAACAATTCATAAGTTAATTTCTCAAAAAGATTTTTAGTTGGCATTAATGTGGATGCGGAGTGGCTATCATTGTGTTCTGAGACTTTGAGATGTAGAACTCAAAAGCTGCCATTCTCCTACTTAGGTTTTCCTCTGGGGGTGAATCCAAAGAAACTAGCAACTTGGGATCCAGTTGTTGAAAAGTTCAAATCGAAGATTTTGGGTTGGAAAGGAAAACTTCTATCCTTTGATGGTAGAGTCACTCTCTTAAAGGCTACTCTTAATAGCCTTCCATTGTATTTCATGTCCCTTTTCAAGGTCCCGACAGGAGTCTTAAAGAAGATAGGCTGCCTAATGAGGAAGTTTTTGTGGAGCGGAGCTGAAGACAAAAATAAGCTTTGTGCTGTGAGCTGGGAGATGCTGATTAAACCAAAAAAATTTGGTGGTCTTGGGATTGGCTCCATTGGATTAAGGAATCTTGGCTTACTATTCAAATGGGTTTGGAATCTCAATCCTAACTACTATGCTCTTTGGCATCGGGTTGTCAGAGCCAAGTATGGGTTGGGTGAATCTCTTCAGCTGGTTGAGTTTAGACCCTCTTCTAAAGTTTCTATAATCTGGAAAGACATTTTAAAGGTTACAGCTTCTCCGCTCTTCTCAGATGGAACTAGAATATGTGTGGGCAAAGGAGATCTGTGTAGGTTTTGGCTAGATGTGTGGGTTAGAGAAGAACCACTTAAAATTGCTTTCCCTCGACTCTTTGAGCTATCGGTGAAAGAGGATGTGTTAATTAAAGATTGTGGCTATTGGCTACAGGGGAGATGGATATGGAAGTTAATGTGGAGGAGGAGCTTGTGGACATGGGAAATTGAATTGGAGAAAAATCTTCTTGGCTTGCTTAGTCATGTTTCGCTTTCTAGAGTGAATAGTGATAGGAAAATTTGGAAGTATGATCCTAAAGGGGTCTTCTCTGTTTCATCTGCTTGTGTTAAAATGCAGGAATTGCAGGAAAATCACCATGTTTTACCGAAAGGCTTCCAATTGCTATGAAAAAATCTGGTTCCTCCGAAGGTTAATATCTTTCTATGGAGGGCGCTGCTTAAAAAGATTAGCACTAAAGATTTTCTTTACCACAGGGGCATTTTGGATGGTACTGCCTTGGACTGTCCTCTTTGCAATAAGGAGGTCGAAACTGTGGATCATCTCTTGTTGCTTTGTCCGGTTTCTTTTTCAATTTGGTGTAAAATTGCAAACTGGTGGGGTGTGTATCTATGCGTTCCAAGTTCCTTCATTGACTTTCTCACTCAATGGACTAACTTGGTGCATGGTAGAGTTCAAAGTAAAGTTTGGCTCATTATATCACTTGCTACAGTTTGGTCCATCTGGTTAGAAAGAAATGAATCCGTTTTCAATGGGAGGAAATGCAACATCGACTGTTTGATGAATGTTATTTTGGCCAGAGCTTATTTCTGGATCAGCAATATTAAGGAACTTGATTTCCTTAAGGGACAAAGTCTATCTCTAGCTATAGATGCCATCAAAGATTTATGTCCACCAATCAAATTCAGGCCTAAAGTCTTCTGGTTGCCACTTGAAGGGACTCTTCTTAAGTGGAATACTGATGGATCTTCAATGGGGAAACCAGGTCCTTCTAGGGTAGGGGGTGTTTTGAGGAATCATAAGGGTGATTTCCTTTGTATCTTTTTTTCTTTTGCAGGCTATATGGATTCGAATCTTGCTGAGCTATTAGCTGTTGAAAAAGCCTTGGAAATATCCTCTAACTCTTTGCTATCGTATGACAACAGATCAGGTGTTATCTTTGAGATGGATTCTCTTGTTGTATTTCATTGGTTGAAAAAAGTGGGTACTCATAGACCATGGAAATTCCTTTCTGTTTTTAACTGTGATTTTCCAACATAGGCCAAGGGAATGTAATTTTATGGCGGACTCACTAGCAAAACAAGGGGTGCGTAGAAAGGTGGATTTGATTGCTTGGTTAATTTAGCTTCATAGCTATTGGGACGGGGAGGTAGAGGGAGATTCGGAGTGATGTTTATGCTGTAGATGTGGCGATTGGGTTGAGGGACTTGACAACGTTTTGCTCTGATGTTGGCCTCTGCTTTTGGAGCTATTAATTGATCAGATTCTTCCGTGGAGAACTGATCATTCTCGGGATTATGGTGGTGGTTGGATGAAAGGTCTTTTTGCTTATGGCCATTGTATCGTGGATGAATTGTCAGGTCTTACGTGCTGGTATCAGAAGAACAGGCTTGTAGTTTGGTTTACCTGGTTTTTGCTGCATTTCTTGATCTTTCCGTTTTCAGTCGATGATTATTTCGGTTCAAGGGTGGTGTGGATCTTGCTTGCTTTGAAGTACTTTTCTGATTGCTGAAGAGAATACACACAATTCTGTTTTGATTATTTATAATGAGGCTTTGCAGATTTAGCAGATCTTGTTGTATTTGGAAATTGCGGACTGGTGATATCAGTTTTTGCCTAGGTGGTTGCTTTCGTTTGTTGGGTTCTATGTCTTCTTAAGTCCTGCAGTAGTGTCTAAGGCTGCTCTCGATGGTGTGGGATTTGTTCGCTCTGGTCATTTTGTTTTTGGTCTATGATCGGAATTGTGTAACTGCAGACTTCTGGGCACTGTCTTCCCCCTGTGTCTGTTCTTTGTCTTAATGAATTTCATTGGCTTATCAAAAAAAAAAAAATTCATAAAAACTCACCGGAGCCTCCTTTGATTTGATGTACACTGATCCTACAATACATAGCAGATACCTGTTAAATATTTCAAGCATTTTTACAAAATTCAAAAGATAAAAAGATAACAAAAATATTGCTCTGATTATATTCATATCACTTACAGTTTAGGCAATATATTTCGAGCATGCTGTACAAGTTTATACAAATCAACAACTGAAACACCATGCCTGCTCTCGTCCTTAAAGAAGATCTCCAGCTTCCTCAATTCATCAAAATCAAAGAAGATCTCCAGATTTACAGAACGCATACCTTTATGGTACATGAATAGCAAATTTACAATTTTTGTTTTTCTTTTTGAATAAAAACTGCTTCCTCTACTCTTCAATTACCTGCTAGCTATAAACTTTTTTACAAACAAAACAATTTCGTGCTCTTAAACCTATATCCCCACTCTCACAGCAATTTCCTGAAAACATATTCTTTATGACTTTAATTAAAACATGCAAAATCCTGATCCATTATTGAAATATATAAACAATCAAATGCATAAAAAAATAAGTGGATCTAAAAAATCACAGATCAAAGTCATCATAGAAACAGATATAGATTTGAAAATAAAGAATCTAAAAAGGTCAATCAATACCTTACAAGGACGGTTCTTGATAACGATGTAATCATTTTTGCTGATGGTACTAGCCTGCTGAGGGTAAGTTTTCAAAGCTCTGGCATCAGCCTTAGACTCAAAATGGTGCTCCTCATCAAACATGGCGGAGGTGACTTTGAAAACGAACGTTAATTGAATAAAAAGAGAAGAAAATAAGAGAGAAGCAAAGAGAGAGCGAGCGTGAGAGGAAAAGCAACTCCGAGATAGTGCCTGAACCTCGTGTGCGAGGATGAAGGCGATGAGGTGAAAGTGACGGTAGCTAAGAGAGAGAGAGGGAGACTCGTTTATACCTAAGGCAACAAGTATGAAAAATACTTAAATGCTCCTAATTTAGCAAAGAAATTTGATTTTCGTTGCTAATGTGAATTTAGTAATGGAAAACTATTTCGGTTGCTAAATTAGCAATTGAATTCTATTTTGGTTGCTAGCAACAGATATGCAATTCCGTTGCTAAATTCCATCGTAAAATTTTGATGCTATTAATTCCTTTTATTTTTAGCAACGAACAACATTTCCGTCACTAAAGCCAACAAACCAAAATTAGCAACGGAATTTTATTTTCATTGCTAATTAGCAACGGAAATAAATTCCGTTACTAATTTCCGTTGCTATTTTATAAATTTCTTGTATTGTTAGTGTACTATTGAATTAATCCATTAATTAATTTATGATTCTGGTGAGATTAGTTAAAATAAAGGTGGTAGGATTGTTGGTCATGGACTAATGGAATGACAAATATCAGTTACATTTATTTTGGCTTATTATGTACTATCTGAAAGTTGATGGATTTGTTTCAGGATAAGCTTTGGACTACTAGCTCTTTCATGTCTCAATTGTTAGGCATTTTATTTTTTATAACGTTAAATTTTATTACAAGTATTCGGGCCAAGCTTGAGTTGTCCTAACTCGCCTGAGCCTGGGTATACAATATGACTTAAGATAGCTTTGGGCTGGACTATCATTAGGATTAAGATTAAGATTAGTTGGGGTAAATTATAGGTAATAGCAAGGTAAAACTTTTTTCAGTTGCAGCTGAAAAAGGTGGTTCCGTATAGGGTCCCTTTCCTAGCCATAGCTCCATAGCTATACTATAATATAACTAAAAATTATTTGTATTTACCCCATAATGAATGGATATGGGTACTCATGACCATCATCAATCGTTTTTTAATGGCAATAGCTCTTTAGCAGTTGAAGATAAAAATTTAAAAAAAAAAGGAGAAAAGAAAAATCCCACTTACATGATTCTGTGTTAACTAAAATTGACGTTGATTTCCTATATTGTGATTATTAATTATAAAATAAATGAATAATTATAATTATAATATTTAAATATAACTTACCAATTGTGCAGCTCCATCTCTATTGGCACTATGGCTGTTCATGGGTTGGGTTGGATCAAAAAACAAAAAAATTGAACCCAAACCAATATAGGTACTGGTTTGAGACGGTTTGGAACGATTTTTTTTATTGTACTTTATAATGGTTTGGGGTAGTTTTAAAACGGTTTGAAGTAAATTAACTACTCTATTAATCAATTATTTTTTCAAACTTTAACTTATAAAATAAAATAATAAACAAAATAATAATTATATTAAATAATAAATTGCACTAAATTTAAAATATTATTTATTATATTTAAAACTAATAAATAATGCAGCGAGTGACTAAACCAAAATTCTTACACCTGGATCTTAATAGCAAATAGTTCCCCTTACTTGAATTTCTTCAAAATTCTTGCACTCGATTTCCTATCTACAGCAATATGAGGTGGATCACGACTCGTGAAGGCATTCACGAGTCGGTAATGGCATCTATTTTCAAGTGACATCATTTTCAGCACACGATTTCTCAACCAACCATCAAGACTTTTCAGGCCAACGTTTCATATTGACAACCATTTTGAAGGGACATGTTTGTAGAGTTAATCTCTATAAATATGAAAATAAAACTCTAAAGAGAGAGAGATCGATCAATTATTAGTTTTTTTTTACAACAATTTAGTTATTTTGGACAAACACTTTTACTTGGTTTTTAGATGATAACAAAAGAGCAAAGCCAAAGGAATAAGAGATATATAAGAAGGTCTATTTAGAAAGTAAAACTCTGGGGAGTGATGATATTTCTTTTCTCTTATTCATTTTTATTTCAAATGTGCATTTGGCTAAGTTTCTTTTGTACATTATAACTATGTAGTTTGATGTGTTTAAGACATGTTTATTTCCTTTATGAATGAAGTTGATTTAAACTCATTTGTGTGCATTGATTTGCTTTTTATGCTTGATCACCACAATTAGCATGTTAGTCAATTTATTCGCAATGAGAGTTGGAATACTTTGATGGAAAAAACAAATGAATTTACTTGAAGCATTGAATTCACTTAGAGATAAGGAATTCGCTTTAAGGGGTTAAAGAATTGGCATAGAGCTTTGTAATTTTTATTTATCTCTATAATGACATGATAATGCTTATAGACTCTAAATAAAAACACCTTTAATGACAATGAGAGTTGCTTTAAAGAATCTTGGCTAAATTCTCCAATCATCAATTGTCATACATGATCTTAATGAAATTATTTCTCTTATCTCTAATGTATGTTTATACATCAACTAAGTTATCTTTTATCCAAAATTATTTTTACATATATAAAGTAGTTTAGTTATTAAACTAAATACATAACTTCTACTTCATTTGATACCTATCTATTTACTATTTGTGATTTCAATACAAAATTACTCCATTCCCTTTGGAACGATACTCTATTCATCCTATACGTAGTCTAATATGACTAAGGGTTAAAATAAATCCCCCGTCAGATTTTGGCGCTGCTGCTGAGGAACGATTTAAATGAATTTTTATTGATTAAAATAAAGTAGTAGTTGCTTTAGGACTGTATGTTATTAGTTAGTTATTTATTTTTGAGTATGAATTTTTATTTTTTGTTTTTTCATTTGTAAAAGTACTAGAGTTTTGAATTTTTATTTTTTGTTTTTTCATTTGTAAAAGTACTAGAGTTTTTGTTATGATCCTAGACTAAATGGAAGTTTCTTTCGATTTGGTGCAGGGAACTTAGAAGAAAACAAGAAGAGGAATTTAGATTGTAATTAGAAGAAAAACAAAAGGCTAAGTTGGAGGAAAGTTACAATATTCAAAATATGGTGGATCAAGAAAGGAGAACTCTTGGTGATTTTGCTATGCCTAATATCTTTGAAAGTTTTGGAGGAATAGTAGCACCAGCCATTGCCAACAACAACTTTGAAATCAAACCAGCAGTCATACAAATGGTGCAAAATAATCAGTTTGGAGGTTTGCAAGGGGATTAGGCTATTTCCATTTTCTTTAAAAGAAAAAACACAAATTTGGCTTGCTAGTATACCTAGTGAGACAATCACTACTTGGGATCAACTTAAACAAGCTTTTCTTCATAAATATTTTCTGCTCCATAAAACAACAAAATTTAAAAATCAAATAACAACTTTTAAATAATTGCCTAATGAAACTATTTATTCATATTGGGAAAGATTTAAGGAACTCCAACGGCAATGTCCTCACCATGGCTTGCCGGATTGGATGATTCCTCAAATCTTTTACAATAGAATAGTCGAAGAAAATAGAAATATTATAAATGTTACTTTAGGTGGAAAATGGATGGAGAAAATCGCCAAGGAAGCTGAAAATTTGTTGGAGGAATTGGCCTCACAAGGATACATGCGTTAAGAATCCACGATGGCTAAGGCTAAGGGATTTTTACAATTAGATTCCATTAATCTATTAATGGTCAAAGTTGAAGCCTTGACTAAATTGGTAAGTAATTCTCAATCTAATATTGAAAATGTGAGTCAAGTATGTGAAAAATGTGGTGGACCTCATATGTATGCTAATTGTAATAAGGGGTCTAGTGAGGATGTAAGTTTTGTCCAATGTAGTTATAATCAAAGCATGGGTCAAAATTCTAATTATTATAATTCTCAATGGAGGAATCATCTTGATTTTTCTTGGTTTAACCCAAATGCCCAATTGAACCCTTTAAATAATAGCCCTATGACCAAAATACCTAACCCTTCAGCTTTTCCAATTAAACCACCTTTTAAGCCCCAACAACCTAAATCCCATCTTGAGAATTTAATGGAGCAATTTGTTACCTATCAAATGACCACTAACAAACAAAATGAGGAGCAATTTAAACAAATAAATACAAAGATTGACCAACTTGTTACCCACAATAATATTCTTGAAACCCAATTAGTTCAACAAGCCACTTATAGTGCTAAACCATTAGGCAAACTTCCAAGTCAACCATAATTTTTGCCTCATAAATCTGTTCAATCTATTATGTTAAGGAGTGAAATAAAGATTGAGAGTGACATTAGGGGTAAAGATGATTTTATTGTGAATGATGAGCATGCTATAGAAGCTAGGAAAAATGATGATGTGAGGAAGGAGTCTAATGAATCTAACGAAAAGATGACTTCATCTAGGGAAGATGATCCTAAAGTTAATTTAAATGTTTTACCTTTTCCTTAAAGATTTATTAGGAGGAATCTTGATAAGCAATTTGGCAAGTTTTTGAATTATTTGAAAAAACTTACTATAACTATACCTTTTGTGGATGCAATTAAGGATATGCCTTCATGGGCAAAATTTTTAAAAGAAATTGTAAGTCACAAGGGTAAACTTGAAGAACATGTTTATGTTTCCTTGATAGAAGAGTATAAGACAATGTATTCTAAGTATCCACTTAAGCTAAAGGATCCGAGTTGTTTTATGGTTCCTTGTATTATAGGTGGAACTCATTTTGATAAGGCATTATGTGACATGGGTGCTAGTGTTAGTCTTATGCCTTATTCTATGTATAAAAAGCTTGATTTAGGTGAATTAAAGCCTACTAACATGTGTTTATCTATGGAAAATAAATTTATTTCACACTCTATAGGCATACTTGAAAATGTCTCTACCAAAATAGATAAATTTGTGATACTTTTTGTTGTGCTTGATGGATAAGGATCCTGAAATTCCTATTTTGTTTGGTAGGCCTTTCTTAATTACTGCTGGGGCTATTTTTGATATGAAAAATGGAAATTAACCCTCACTTCTTCGTTAGTAATACATATTTAGTCCTAAATTGATAATTTATAAAATTTTCCTTCACTTTTTGCATTAATACTGATTACGTTCCGATTGTGTAATTAATAATTTTTTTATACTGAACCCTTTTCAATCTCTCTCTTCAATATACACTAATCCTATTAGGGTATGTTTTAGGGCTTTATACATACAAAGTGAATTATAATACACACACATGGTTTTTGTTAATTGTAATCTTAGTGCATGCATGATTGAAGTGTATCTTGAAATATTTATAATGTTGTATGCTTTCAAGTGTAACACTCTATACCCGGTTCAATATTAGGATCAGATACAGACTATCATGCACGATCCTAATTCTATAAAATGACCAATTACAAAATTTTCTATTTAAAAATCCTTTTAAATTTAAGAAAACCTTATTCATTTTTACAAAAATTTTGATAGAATTTTCCCCATAATATTCAAAACCTCCTACAAGAAAATCTCAACATGCTTTTATTTTAAACTACTCTACCATCCATCTCCATTTAAATCCCTATTCAAATAGTAATTTGCCTATCCTCTATAAATTCTCAGCTCAATCTCTCAATCAAGTTAAAAAAATATATATCCACACACTATAAAAAAATGAATTTTACCGACCGATTTTTTATTTTACCGATGGAAAATGACCTTACCAACGGAATACATCTGCCGGTAAAACGCTCATAGGTACCAAATTACTGGCGGATAATTCCGTCGGTAAATATTACCGACGGATTTACCGACAGATTTATAAAAAATATTCCGTCGGTAGATTTATCTAAATTTCGTTGTATGTTCATCGAGTTGAACGTTAAGCGACAGAAAAGTTTGTCGGTGAACCGTCGGTAAAATTTAATGAATAAATTATGAATTTATTTTAGTATAAACAGCGACGGATTTTTCTATCGGTAATTTGTCGGTAACCTATAATATTTCTATTTATTTTTTTTATAATTTTTTGCAAAAATTATATATTTCGTATTTTTAAATCCCAAATTAAACACAATAAAGTCAATATAAAAGTATAAAATCTAAATTGAAGGTATATATTAATTAATAATTTTAATATATAACAAAAATAATTTATACAATAAGTTATCTAAAATTTGTACAAACATTGTATAAATTACAATGCCAAAAACATAAAAGTCAACACTAAATACTATTAGAACATTCTTAAAAACAATGAAAACTTTAAATTATTAAATCTGTCCTAAGCACGCAACACCGCGTTAATCAACCTTCAATCTAAAATTTGAAACTAGAACGACGATCAACTGTAAAATATCTTGCATAAATTCCAGATTAATCTGCTTCAATTTTTGGTATCTAGGCTACAAATTACAAGAAACATACATCCAAAACACTATTTAGCTATAGAAAAATATGGCATACAAATATCACAAAAAAGCCTTTTTTTCACTGTCCAATTCTAACTATAGAAAAATGGTCACTTAATTAGTACCTCCTGATAGTAGAAGAAGATTCAAAAAACGATAGCCCGTGTATCAGTTATGAGAATAGAAAGATTGAACATTGTGGCTCCGCTCAACTGGCATGCACAAAACTCTCATCAAACACATTACTATAAAGTAGAAAGAGTTAATTGCTTTAAACTGAACTTATATGAATAGTATTATTAATATAGAGCGAAAATAAGAAAAAAATAGAAATCTCGCTACATCGATAAACTTATCTTCAGTTTTGGCATTATGACAAGGATAAACTTCCTGACTATCAAGTGGCCATCTAGCTACATCGATGCTCTCAAGCTTAAATATACACAGATCCCGTCTTTATTATACTGATACAAGTTCAAATAGCACCATATAAAACAATTCAGTTAAAAGGATATGCTGATATATCAGTGTTGGTCAACAAAGGTAGATAACAATCCCAACCATGTACACACACACACACTCACTCTTATAAAAGTAACAAAGATCAGATATATATAAAACAACAACTGACAGCCACACATATATACAGCTGTATGCATATGCAAATGCATCTCTGTTGGTGTAGGTTCTCGGCCTAATTTTTTAGTCTACACATTGGAATGAGCATCTCTCCCTTCATCATCAGTTAGAACTGATGAGTGGCTCTGAAAGGACCAGAATGTTTAAATTTGTTTCAATTCCATTCAACTCTGACAAATATATATATCCGCATAAAAGCGCCATGACACATGTAAATAAAAACAGTGGATCAAGCCTGACTGTCACAATTCAAATAGAAATTCTATACAGATTTTTTTTGCCCAAACACACAAGAATAAAAAGTTCTTCAAAGAAGCACGATTGCCTGAACTCTGAGAAAGGTCCAAATCACTCTGCCATTTGCAGGGTAAAAAAAAAAAGAGAGATCATATACAAAAAGTTGAAATATTTGTTTTCTAATTCACAAGAACCTAAATGGTATCATCATGTTTGTAACACCCCATAACGATGCTATCTACTAAAATGAGCACCATAATGCTTAACTTTATTACTGTTTAAATTCAATTCATCATCGAGCTATAATCTACTCAATAGTCACCTCATTCAAAATACAAATAAGAATTTCGAGACCATACTTATGCATTCATCATAGCTTGAATTGCACATGTTAATTTAGTTCCCATAGTCATCCCAAGAGACCAGTTACTTTACACAACATATTTCTTATATACATGTTTATTTGTACATCCTAGACTTTTAATTCTAGATTTGATTTAGTCATTTTAAATTAATTGTTAATATGAACCTCTAATTGCAGGCAATACTCTATTTAATTTTCTTTTCATAAACAATTAGATCACAAGGATATCTAACCACATGTTAAACGTTTGATTTTTCAATCATGTAATTAATTATACTTAAATTATTTAATAGAAGCTCTTGTAAACCAATACTCTAATTCAATATTAAGAATGAATCTTTATGCTAATAGAAAGACTTCAATTAAATTATTACAATTAGCTATTCCTTAGTTGGAAGTTTAATAAACTTGGGAGAATTTTTCTGTATCTTTAAAAGGGGCTATTCTTAAAATTATTTCCTTATTACTATGTTGGTCCTCAATTCAGTTGCTTTTCATCGTAACTAAAAGGAAAGGCATCCTAAAATTTAATATTAAAGAATTACCCAATAATCATTTAATAATATGGTAATATTGTTTATTGGTTCAAAATATTTTAGTAATTATGCTTAAAATGACAAATAGGAAAACTCTACCTATTACAGCAAAAGATTACTTAAAGGGACTATAAATATAGTCTACAACAATTAAAGTGTTATTCTCTGCCTTAAAAGGATTATTCCTATCAAATGAAAGCTTCACTATCGATTAAATATTATTTTAATTCCATTGCTTTCAAGAATTATTCTAAGCTAATACACTTCAAGCTTATCTAGTTAAGAACATTACATTTATATTATTTTAACTCTTAGTTTGGGTTTCATTAATTATATTCATAGTATAAATATTTATATTTATACAGTGACATGATAATATTAATACTTGTTTTACTACTATTATTACAATTATCAAGTACATTTAAATCACCTTGTATCAGTTATTCATTTCATAACACTTGCCATTATTTTTTTTTTCCTTTTTATGAAATAGCTATACGGTAATGCACTTGTTATTATCAGCTTGCTGTTACACTAATAAACAGCTTGCTGTCATTTTAAACTTCATAATATATATATATATATATATTTTTTTTGTCAATAAAATCATAATATCATATTTAAACACTATCTAATAATTCTTCCATAACCTGGCAGCTTAGTTTGGATACCACCTTTATTCCGTTCCAACAACAAACTTTAATTTAAAATAAGCATATGCTAAGTGTTTAGTTTTCAAGGGTCCAGGTGTCTCTATATTATAAGTAATAAAAGAGATATATGTTAACCTACTAAATAAACCAAAGCATAAATGAAATTTTTTACACGTAGAAGCAGAACTATAATTTTAAGTGAGTGCCAACCGCACTCGGTTGAGTGGCTTACTACAATCGGGCGAGTGATTTTCCTCGGACCAAAGACCATGCTGGATTATGCCACCTTCACAATTCTCACCAAAAGTCCTTTGTATTTTAATCATAATTCATTAACTATTTATTCCCACTAATGAACCTTTAAACACTTAATTATATTATTAAAATATAACACATTAAAGCATTAACAACATCCTTAATTCTTTAAATTAACTCAAGACTCAACTCATACTAACTCTTATCTATTTAAACTTGCATGCAGCTCATTTACTCAATAATTCTTGATTTCAAGAATCCAAACATTTAATAACCAAGGAGTTACCTAAACTCTCAATTATATAATTAACCTCCAATCATTTGATGGCATTTGGATAAGAACAATCCCCTAGAAAATAGAGTATCCTCTTCACAAATAAGAAGAGAATAAACACTTCAACCCAACCGTTCATCATCGTCGCTAATCCGTTGCCAAAAAATGGTGCCAAGACTTACTGCCAATTTTACCGACCGTTTTTATCTTCCGTCGCTAAAACTTTTGCCATTTTGCAACATTTTTATTTTTACCGATTGTTGTGACCTTCATTATACTGCATATATTTAGTCTATGAATTTACATACATAATCTTAATATACAATCACAATGTATACATTTACACATATTTCTTCATCGCTACTTATGTAAATGCCAAATCCTAATAAAAAATTTTAAATTGCATAACGAAAGAGCCTTCACGGTCCAACTTTGATATGACTGTTGGAATTTATGGACCTATACAAATTAAATATGTGAATATTTTATATTATATGCTAGCATAGTTTTAGTCCAAATATAAGTGATCTGGTTAATTTAAAGTCAAATTGAACTTAATAATCATCTTATTAAAATATGGGGTTACTTTATAAATGTGTAGAAACCTAAATGACTTAATCTAATTTATGATGGGCTAATTAGATAATAAGTCAATACATAAATAGGTTGTGGTCCTAGTTGCACATAGAACCTTAACCCTAATCTTAATACGATCTTTTCTCTTTAGTATTCCATTACCTTAGAGAAAAAAAAAATCCAAATTTTTGTGTCAACTAGAAACCATAAAACCTTTGCATTTTTTATGGCTATGGATGTAGGTACGCTTCCACATCTATTTTATTTTTGATAATTTGACATCAATGATTCATTGGATATTATGTAATTGGAGATTTTTCTATCAATTGGCTTTATGGTTTTGACACTTCGTGGTTCAGAGATTCAGCAACTTGCAAAATAATATAAGCTTAGGTTTTCTATTATATTATATATACATAAATTCGGTTGAGTTTGCAGAATTAATGGTTTCATGGCAATTGCTTAGCCATTCCTTGTTGTTTCAATTTTGAATTAATTCTTCAACCTATGTTTTCTTATTTTTCTATTAGGTAAAATCAATTATTTACTTTTGAGTTTCACTATTTTGTCTCTATGTGCCATCAATTTTGATCGACCAATATTATTTTAATTCTAATTGTGGTTGGCTTTGATGGCTTTCTTAGCACAAACCTCTATCAATTATTTTATTATAATGGTTTCGACAACTTTTGCTTTCTTTTCAATTTTCATGGTGATGGCATATATGTTACTTGGGCAATTTTCTTTTATTTTGGGATAAATATCTTTTATTGCTTTATATTTCATATTGTTTATGAATTGAGCAATTCTTATTGCATCTGGTTTTAATTTTTTTTCTTTGGTTTAACTTATATATATATATATATATATATATATATATATATATATATATATATATATATATATATATATATATATATATATTCCATCAATTCTGATTTATGGGTCTATCCAGCAGCCAAATAATTTTGAAAATTTTAGGATTTTCTTTGTATTTGGTTGCTATGCTAAGAATGAAAGCAATATATATTTAGTTCCTTATGTGATCAATTTCATTTTGTCTTGGTTTGATCTACTGCAAAATTTTATTATCATATGTCTTTTCATAATTTTCATGTAGATTATTAATTAATTAAGATTATGATTGATATTTTATATTTATTTGTACAATGGAATTTCAGATTCAAAATTAGCCTTATAGTTATTACTAATATTTTAATTTAGTTAATTGAAGCTATATGTTGCCAAAGTAACCTCTATTGTGTATGTTAACTAAATCTATATATGTTTAGAATTTTATGCAAATAATAGTCGGCTCAAAGGAAGGTTATTATTGTCTTACCAAAATTAGAACATATCTTTGGTAATAAATATGTGATAATTATTTGATTTTCCATTTGAATGTTAAGTCGGTCCAAAGAAAGGCTTAATGTTTGTTAGGAGTTTGTTATCAATATTTAATTACTGTACCAAGATTAACACTTGCAAGTTGATTTTTCTATCCAAAGACTAAATTTCAATGTTATGCTAGGTGTCTTGTGATGGGATTTGCCATTATTTTTTGAATATATTATTTTGTGATATTTAAAATATTGATTGTGAGCTTGATATATATTATGTTGTTATCTGAATTTAGAAAATACTTCTTCCGATTTAAAATCTGCAAATATTAACTCACTTTTTGTGCTGAATGGCACTAATTTTAAGAAATGGAAGGAGAACATTACTATCATTCTAGGCTGTATGGATCTAGATTATGCACTTTGGGTGAAGCCTCCTGCTCCTTTTACAGCTGAAAGTTATTCAAAATAAAAGAGAAACTTTGAGAAGTGGGAGTGCTCAAATCGTTTAAGTCTAATGATTATGAGACAGACCATTCTAGATACATTTAGGGGCACTGTGTTCAAAAATAAAAATGCCAAATTATTCTTTGAACCCTTTAAAAGCCGATTTGCTAAAAATGAAAAGGCAAAAGCAAGTAGTTTTATAAACAAACTTGTTTTCATGAGGTATAAAGGCAATGGGAGCATAAAGGAATACATTTCGGCAATAGAGGTTGTATATAGGCTAAAATCACTAAAATTATAAATTTATGAAGATTTATTAGTGCATTTGATTTTTATCTCTCTTCTTCTACAATTCTGTCAAGTTTGGGTGAGTTATAATACTAAAAAAGAAATGTGGACTCTTAATGAGCTCATTTCTCATTTTGTGAATGAAGAAGACATGATAAAGTTTGGAAAAGTAGAAAGTGCTTATTTGGTATTATCTTCTAAGGGCTACAATAAGAAAAGGATAAAGAAGCTGTGGAACAAAAGCAACGACATAAGAAAAATAAGGATAAAACTCAACAATCTTGTTGCTTCTTCTGTAAAGGAACTTCTCATAAAAGGAAAGATTGTACCAAATATCATGCTTGGCATACAAAGAAAGGTACATTTCATGCTTTTGTTTGTTCTAAGGTTAATTTTATCTTAGTAGCTAGATACACTTGATGGATAGATTATGTGCAACTACTCACATAAGTGTATCCATTCAGGGTTACTTGAGCTGCTGAAAGCTGAGTGGTGGTGAAAGATACATCTACGTAGGCAATGGCAAGCAGATTGAAGTTGAGCAATAGGCACTTTTAGGTTATTATTAAAGATTAAAATTTATTTAGATTTGAAAGAGACTTTTGCTGTACCATCATTTAGACATAATTTAATTTCTATTTGTGTATTAGACAAATCAGGATATTCTTATTCTTTTGGAAATAATCGGATTAGTTTTTTTCAAAGTTTAAAACTCATTGGTTATGGTCCTTTATCTAGTAATGATAACCTATACTTGCTTGATACAATCACTTCACATAATGAAACCACACATATGGATACTAAAAGAAAATTAACTAGTGAGAATTCTATAGCATTTTGCCATAAAAGATAAGGCCATATTTTTAAATAAAAAATTAAAAGGCTTGCTCAAATGGAATTCTAGATTCACTTGATTTTTCAAATTCTTAAATCTATATTGAGTGTATTAAAGTAAAACAAACAAATAAAAGAAGATTAGGTGCCAACAGATCTACATATGTCTTAAAACTAATACATATAGATATTTGTGGACCATTTCCTACGGATTCTTAGAATGGTCAATGATACTTTATTATGTTTATAGATGATTATTCACATTATAGGTACCTTTATCTCATTCATAAGAAATCTAAAGTTTTGGATGTGTTCAAATCCTTTACAACTGAAGTTGAAATTCAACTAAATAAAAGGATTAAAACTATTAGGTCTAACTGAGGTGGTTAATACTATGGTAGATATGATGAATTAGGTGAACAACATCCAGGGCCATTTGCCAAATTCCTAGAGAAATGTGGAATTGTCCCATAATACACCATACCTGGAAGTCCCAACATGAATGGTGTAACTGAAAGATGAAATAGGATATTGAAAGATATGGTGAGGAGTATGATTAGCCATACTACTTTGCTAGATTCACTCTAGGGAGAGGTATTAAAAACTATAGCTTACATCCTTAATAGAGTTCTAACTAAAGTAGTGACCAAAATCCCTTATGAACTATAGATAGGTCAAAAATCTAGCTTAAAACATTTACATATTTGGGGTTGTCCAGTTGTGCAGGGCCTTATAGGCTAAATGAAACAAAATTGGACTCAAGAATGGTTAGTAGCTATTTTATTGGATACTCTAAAAGGTCTCAGGCGTATAAATTTTATGATCCCACAAACGAATCATTTTTCGAGAATGAAAATGCCAATTTCTTTGAGGATGTTGAATTTTAAAAGGAGAGATAAGGTTAGAGATTTTATTTTTAAAGAGGAATTCATTTCTTTTCCTACAATTGTAATTAGCCATGATCAGGATCAATACTTTCTCCATGAAATGGTTGAAGAAGCAACGCCAAAATCATAAGTCGACAATGTCAAAAATCTTTTGAACCTTATTCAATAGGTTGTTCCTGAAAAACAAACTTAACAACCTTAAGAATAAATGCCCTTAAGAAGATCCACTAGAGAAAGGAGAAGTGCAATTTCAGATGATTACATTGTATTTCTCCAAGAGCATGAGGTTGACAATGAAATGATGGGAAATGATCCAATCAACTTTCATCAGGCTATTGGAAGACTCTTTTAGAATAATAACGGTACTTGTTGCACATTTTGACCTTGAGCTACATCAGATGGATGTTAAGACAACATTTCTCAAGGATGACATTGATGAAATGATTTATATGGAATAACAAAAAAAATTTGTTTTAGAAGAATCAAAGCAAATGGTTTGCAAATTAAAGAAATCCATCTATGGACTCAAATAAGCTTCTCGTCAATGGTATCACAAATTTCATCAAATTGTCATTTCTTTTGATTTTCAAATAAATGTAGTTGATGAATATATATATCACAAGTTTAGTGGGAGTAAGTATATTGTTCTAGTATTATATGTTAATGACATATTGTATGAAACTAAGAGATTTCTATCAAAGAAATTTGAGATGAAAGATCTTGGTGATGCCTCTTTTGTATTAGGAATCAAGATATACCGAAATCGCTCTTATGGCATTCTTGGATTATCACAAAAGATCTATATCAAAAAGATTCTCAAAAGGTTTGGCATGAAAAATTGTAAACTAAGAGATACCTTAGTAGCTAAGGGAGATTAGTATATTCACAATCAATGCCCAAAGAATGAAATTGAGTCTAAGAAAATGCAAAACATTCCTTATGCTTCAGCTATAGGAAGTCTAATGTATGCTCTAGTATGTACACGTCTGGATATCATATACATTGTTGAAATGTTAGTCAGATATTTAAGTGAATCAGGTATGGATCACTGAAAAGCAGCCAAATGGGTTATACGGTATCTATAGAGAACAAAAAATTAAATGCTCACATATAAATGATCAAATAAGTTAGAGATCATTGGGTATTCCGACTTTGATTTTTTTGGATGCCTAGACAATCGTAAATCCACTTGGGATATATTTACTTACTAGCTGAAGGAGTTGTTTTATGAAAAAGTATGAAATAATCACTCACAGCTTCTTACACTATAGCTGAAGGAGTTGTTTTATGAAAAAGTATGAAATAATCACTCACGGCTTCTTACACTATGGAAGCTAAATTTGTAGAGTGTCATGAGGCATCAAATAAAAAAATGGTTGAAGAATTTTATCACAAGGTTGCGAATTATGGATAATATTGAAAGACCATTAAAATTATTTTGTTATAATAAACCAGCAGTGCTATATTCTAACAACAATAGGAGCTCTTCAAAGTTTAAGCATATAGAAATTAAGTTCCTAATTGTTAAAGAAAGAGTTTAGAGTGGTCAGATATTTATAGAGCATATAGGCACAAACTCCATGATTGTGGATCCGCTTACTAAGAGATTAATACTTAAGATATTTCATGAGCACACTGCTCACATGGCTCTTAACACTGTTAGATAATGTATCTGTTTAGTGAGAGTTTGTACTTACAAATGCTTAAAATTATTTTTGGATTGACATTTCATATGGATATTTTGTGGATACATAAAGCTTATCATTCCACTAAAGATATTATACAGTTTCCACTCTTTATTTTATTTGATCTCATTGAGGAATAAGGTTGGACCAGTTGAAAATAGGCATGTTAAAGATCACATCACATGATATTTCCATTCTACACATCCATATTTGATCCATGTTTTGATTATATTAATATATGTGACCATTGGTTGATCCAGTTACGAAAATGTAACAACAATCTTTTTGATCTTATGTTGATATAATTGATGGATGAGATTATTAAAGACAATTTAAGTTATGATAGCATTTTTGAGCTCATAAAATATTATAGTGATATACAATTACTAAGGTTATTGCATATTTATGTACAAGGTCCAAACGGGAGATTGTTGGAATTTATGAACCTATACAAATTAAATATGTGAATATTGTATATTATATGCTATCATAGTTTTAGTACAACTAAAAGTGTTCTGGTTAATTTAGAGTTAAATTGGACTTAATAATCGTCCTAGTAAAATATTGGATTACTTTATAAATGTATAGAAACCTAAATGACTTAATCTAATTTATGATGAGCCAATTAGATAATAAGTCAATATATAAACATGTTGTGGTCCTGGTTGCATAGAGAACCCTAATCATAATCTTAAGACATTATTTTTCTCTGATATCCCATCATCCTAAAGAAAAAAAATCAGATCTATGTGTCAACTAGAAAACATAAAACTCCGCATTCTTTATGGTTATGGATCTATGTATGCTTCTGCATCTATTTTATTCTTGATGATTTGATATGATCGATTCATTGGCTATTATGTAATTGGGGATTTTTCTATCAATGACTCTAGATACCAGTAGCTACATCGAATTATTCTTTCGATCTCAGTAACACTTTTCTTCTCTCTACGCGCAAAAAATAACCACACGCTAAGTTAAAAACTTAGTGGTGACTACCAATTTACTCTTTCGTAGAGGAAATACATAATATACACATAAAATTTATCTATACATCTACAATCCCATGGCATCTCATAAAATTCACTATTACTTACCTCAAAATATACATACATTATAAAGTAAAGTAATTTTTCTACAAAATATACTTAAATTTTAATAAGTTAACGGAATAGTTTCATAAAACATGCATAGTCTTTAATACACCTAAAATGTTCAAATCAACAAGCAATATGGCTCTTATCATTAAATATGCGTATTTTTTTTTATTTACCATGTATGTATGACAATAATGTATCATGAAAAATTCTTAAGTATCTCAATGTAATAAGTGCCACACATTGTCATCTGCATACTCAAGTTATTGCCCAATAGCTCGGTGGATTAGTTAATAACTTAATATTCAAATTTTAACAAATTCATAACATTCTTTGTTTCACTTATTACATTCCTTATTTTCATTTAATATTGCGCCTAGTAAATTTTGTAGTGGAATTGTACCAGGCCGGATAAGCAAAATTTAAAATTCTGGACCAAGTTCTCGAAACCATTTAATCCATCTGCAAATTTGATACTAAATTCACAATATTGCAGGACCAGGTTCTCGGAACCCTTTGATCCATTAATATATTTTATTTCTCAAAAAGCATCAATTGTGACTCAAATTGATTATTTTGGAAGAAAAAGGAGTAGCCGAAAAGACTATTTTAGTAGCTAAAAGAAAAATTCGGAATAACGTTGAAAATGAAAGCAAGCAATCTGTGTTTTTTAATTTTCAAAGAAAAATTCCATTTATCAAAACCGAGCTCTCAGAGCCATTCATGCCCTCAATATATATCAAATATCATACACTGGAATTGAGCTCTCGGAGCCATTCAGTCCGGTAAACATATTATGATGCAGTATTGCTAGACTCCTAATTGGCATACCAACCTTATATATCCTACACTTTTAATTTCTAACTAGTTTTACTAAGGGCAAAAATAATTAATTTTAAATAATAATTAAGCACATAACCTTATTTATACACATAATGCATGAAAATTTCATTAATTTATTTGTTTCAAATATTGCACATTAATCTTGAACATATTTGCATCAATTACTGTTAAGCAATTTACAAACCCCTTATTATAAGTAAATTACTATTTTCATCTCCTGTCTTTGATGCCATGTCTACCTTGTTCCGGAGGAATTTCATAATTAAAACAGTGGCCTAATTAATTTGCAGTAAAGCTTGCTGGCTCTATTCATGTGGTTTCTGAGCCAAGAAGAAAAACATTGGTGTAAAAATCTCCTTCCTGTAAAGACAGTAACAAAAGTTATGCCAAACTTGGTAAAAAGTAAAAACTACATAAAAAAAATTAAAAGACACTCGGTGAATTTTTTTAGAGGTCTATAAGCCTTTTCTATTGCAGTAGATAGACGTTCTAGTTTATTTTTATACCTTTTTCACAGGTTTGGTCTAGACTTAGAGCCCGGTTTAGCATTGTTTTTGGAGAGATAAAAAACTGATTATTGGATAAAAAATTAATTATAGTATAAATTAAAATATATGTTGGTAAATGCTAATTTTTGAAAAAGCAATTTTATAAAGGGTGAAAAAATCTTTTATTGAAAAAAGTTAGAAATTGAAGTTTTTTTAGAAAATTTCAATTTTAGTTTTCAAGGATAACTGTTTTAGAATTTTTTTAAATAATATATCTTTTATTTTATTTCATAATGATAATTATACCTAATATAAAAAAAATAAAAGAAAAAATGTACATTGTTGAGTTAAGATAACTAAAACAAATTACAAAATAATAATTTAAATATTTATTATAAAAAGTTATTTTTAATTATATAATTTATCAAACAGTTGATAAAATGCTTTTGAATTTATAAGTTATTTTAAATTTTATTTATCAAATAATTATTTATTTTTTGAAATATAACTTTTTAAAATATAAATTTTATCAATTGAAAAAACTGTTTTCATAAATTTTGCCAAATTGATCCTTAAAGAGGTTGAGATTAGATGGTATCCAACTATTGGTCTGGCTATGTGTTGCCTAATACCAAGAGCAACATTTTCGCTGGAGGCTCAGAAATAAGACCCTACAACTAAATATGAAGAGAGAAATTTGCGAGTCCCTACCCACCCCAAAAACATATGCAGAATATATAGTGGACAAAAGCAAATATGATGAAAGAAAGACTCACCTCGCGCCTTCAAATATTCCGTCTGCAGCCTTCTCAAGAAAAACTTGAACCCTTTCACTTCCCTTTGGAGCAATTCCGACAAATTCTAGGGCCTTGACCTGCAAGAGAGAGATAAAAAAAAGAAAAAAAAAAAGGAACAGTTGAAGACCTGCTCAATTGCAATTTCATAATTTGATAAATCGGCAGATTTTTTAAGGTATTTACCAAGTTTCTAGTGAAAAATCTTCCAATGGCTGTTGCCCGGAAGCTACTCAGGGAGAAACGAGATTTATCCAAGGGCATGTACCATGGGACAGGTGAACTTGCAGCAAGATCTTGTGACCAAATGACCTTCACAGAAAAAAAAAAAAAAAAGAAAAGAAAAACCATCATTAGAAATCTTAAGTGAAGGGGAAGGGTGTCTGAATACCAACATTGTGAGTTCTGGAGACTTAGATACATACGGTAGATGTTAGGAACACTTTTTTTTTTCCATTAGTTTCTATCTTAAGCATGAAAAAAAATTGATGAGATAAAGGGAGATAAATTCGTAACTCACCTTGAAACCAGCTTTTTTGAGAGCTTCAATGCATTGCCCTGTTAACCTAATGTCTGGAAGGCCATCACCAATCTCAATTTCTGCCTGCACCAATGGATATTTTAGATCACCATCATTAAAATTCAAACTCAGAAAGGATGGTGAGATGTCAAACCTTGATTTTTTTATGCTCATGGTTATTTGGATCAAAAGAATCAGTCATGCACCACTCATATGAAGCAAAAAATTGTCCTGGCTTCAATACTCTGAAAATCTCATTGTAGCACCCATGCTGTTCAGAATGCAACCCAAATTCAGGAAGATAACCCAACAGCTAAACAAACATGTATTACATATAAGGGAATAATGTATCTGAATACTTAAATTTTAAGAATGTTTTCTATAGACATACCAGATCTGGTGCGTGGCAAGTAGCTTCAATTGCATATACTGCATCAAAACTATTGTCAGGAAGTGGCATTTTCATGAAGTCTGCCTGCATAATTAGGAAACAAGAACCATTCAATCATTCACTATACATAAGGATTTTATCATGTTCTAAAATAAGTTCCATCAACATGCCCTAATAAAAATTTAGTGAGTATGATATAAAAACAGCAAAACAAGGGTAAGCTTAAAAAGTAAAAAAAAAAAAGAAAAAAAAATGTTTAGAAATGATTCAAAAGAACATGAACTTTGTCAAGAATAAAACAAACCTTCAGAAAATCACAGGTCTTGTCCACTCCTGCTATACGATTCAGTTCCTGTTCAGCAACAGAAGTAAGAAAAAGATTCAAGACAACTTCAGAAATGAAGGGACAAAAAAATTCATCACTACAAATTCAGCATGGAGATTAAAAGGGATACTTATGCACCTGTCCCCTTTGTATCTGATATTCATTGTTGTTCAACCCGGTAACAGATGTCAAGCTGCAGCAAATGACGGTAGAAACAAATGATGCTAAGTGCCTCCTCTTAAACTCAAGTTTCTTCAACCCTAGAGAAACTATAATTACTGAAAATTATAAATCATTGTAGGATGATGATTGCAGCTTGTAGCAAAACTGTCCTGGATTTTGCAAGAAGAATGATGCTGGCAACCAAACATCTATGTTGGTCCTTAAAAATGCTAATAATTTATAAAAGGTATTGACAATTTTTTTCTTTTGAAAAATAAGAAAAAGAAAACTTGATGATAAGCTAGGAATTCTACAATAATCACAAAATTAAACCGATATAATGCACCTATCCTACTACAAATTAAACTAATTTCAGCTTTAGCACGACATAGATTTCTCTCTAATATTAACTGCCATAATGAGGGAAAATGTTTGCACTAACCTGAATAGAGCAATTTCTCTTAGTGGTCCACCAATTCCACATCCAACATCCAATACCTATTAATTGAAGAAAATGTCATGTCAAAAAATCAAACCCATTAACTAGAGAATAATAACTTCGTCTCAGTTCCTCCATTTTCTAAACTGGTATTCAAACCTTCTGTCCAGGTTTCAAGCCAAGCTGCAAAGCAATAAAGTGCTCATATCGCTTGATGCTTTCTCGAAGAGACTCGCCCTTAAATCTGAAGATATTATGTTTTTGTTAAGCTTTGAATAATTATGCTGCATCACTTGAGGATGAAATGGACAAGACAATTAACCTGTTCGCAAAATGGAAAGACTCCCCCCAGCCATACTCATAGAAGCTAGTAGCAAGGTCATAGTATTTGTTTACCTGAAATCCATGTAACACAATATTTGTACGTTAGACATCATTGTTTATACAGTCAATCAAGGTAGCACCGACAACTAAAGGAGTAAAGACCAAAACAACCTAAGAGTTGCATACTTCATTCCTTTCGAGCAACCCTTTCAATTGTGGTAGTGTTAGCAGGACAATCGAAATTAAATGCAATTTATCTAACTGGTCGATTTTTTTGAAGAAAAATAAAGTAATATTTTCATTAGTGATCAAATAAATCTCCTATGGCAGTAATCACCCTAACTGCTTCCCCAACCCCCGGAAAGTTATTGGGACTAAGAGATAAAAGAGAACTAAGCAAAAGGTACAAACTCATGACTAAGCACTTAAAATCCAATTTAATAACACATAATATGGAGAAGTCAAATGTTCAAAAATCATTATTTGATTGGGAAAGATAATAAACAAAAATAAAATAAAATGCCAGCAGAATAGAACATGGCTGGCAGGAAGACAAAAGAAATCACTAATTGGTAGGTAGTTAATACATAGGTCAGCTAGATCTCTTACCATATCAGTGTAATTTGCTTTTCTCTCTTCCTCAGTACCTCCATAATGGATATGATACTTTTCGTACCTGAATAATCATTCAGAACTTTTTCAACCAAACTCAATAAGATTTAAGGACACTCAAGGATTAAGAAAATCAAGCTATCACACAGGCGCACATGAGCATTCAGATGTAATAGTTATACAATAAATTTAGACCATAGTGATGCAGAAAAGAACATCATTGATGCCATGAAATTAGCTGTCCAAGCACATAGCTCACCTAATTGTAATATTTATGAAAATGCGTTTTAATATGCCAGAATCAAGCTAACTATACACAAACCCTTTCAGTTAAAACAACAGTTCATTTCCATTTGCCTTTTGTACTTGATGATGCATTGATATAATTGGTTTCTGGGGGTTTATGATTATGGTATAGTAGACTCAATGCTTGACCTTAGAATGCTTGTTTGGCCGTTAAACTGTCGCCCAATCCATGCCTAGTTGGTTCCTTATAGATTATGCAATTGAGTTTTTTCATTGGCTGTTGATTGCAATCGAGGTTAAATTATGTCATTTGTAAAATGTATATCAGACTAATAGACAAATTTCTTGCTTTGAGCCTTTGAAGAAGAAGGTTAGTGATCTTTGAAGGAAGAGCAGGAGTTGAAGAAGAAGAAGAAATTTGTTCTTGTATTTAACGATTTTTGAATGTGTGCTTGCATGCTATATTTTTTTTTTTATAAATAACTATATTTAAAATAAAAAATAAAAACTTTAAATCAATCCTGTCCAAGTAGTTAATTTATAATTCAGTTTTGATACCGAATTGACGTTTGATCCAATTCCGAAAACATTGTTAAGTTTTTTGCCGTGACAATTATAGTGAAAATGATGGCCACTGTATTGATTACGACGGGTTAGGGACCATATTATATCATGTCAATATATTAAGTCACTTCCAATACAGTCCACCTCTGAAATCTAAATCCACCAAACAAAAATTTAACCCAAACGTGCTGTTAGCTTAATTAGTAGACATATTTTAATTTTCCGCAAAGAAAGAGAGAGAATCATTCAACACAGAGCAGGCAAATTTAAAAAAAAAATGAAGAGAAAAAAATTGAAAAATCCAACCGAAATTTATGGAGAGAGAAATGCAATGCAGTTATAATGATTTGCTAAAATAATAATAAAATGATCAGAAACTTTAAGCGTGATTTTAGAGAGAAAGTACTGCTCGACAGCGGAAAGAACATCATTTTTATCCAGTTTTCCACCGAGACCAGATGCCAGATCCAATGCGCCGGCTTTCGACATCTTGAGATTGAAAAAATCAATAGATTATTAGAATAAACCATAATATCTAAGCCTTTGGGAGTAAGTGTGAGTAACAGAGATAAAATAAATTAATTTTTTTCTGTTTGGTTTGTCCAAATACATATTAATTTAAAGTTGAATTTTCCAATTTACTTTTAATATTTTAAAATTTTTAACTCCAATTTGAGAGTAACTACAAGTTGCTAATTAATCAAACAATAAAAAGTAAATAAAAATAAATTAAATTAATTTACATTATTTTCATTTAATCCATCAAAATAAATTGAATCCTCCTTCAAATTACTCCCATCCAAACAAAATAAATTGAAGAAGGAAGGTTTAGAGGAAAAAGAAGAAGATTGTTGAGGGAGACAATGTTTGAAGGGAGAAAAGTGCGAGCACACTTACCTTTTATGCTGAATAAACGGCTGCAAGCGAGAATTGGAGTGTCGTTGTTGGATCACTTCTGCTTGGCATTCCACTAATTTATAGGGTGTACCGGGAGAAAAAAAATTAATCATTTTATTAATATCAATTTTTTAAAAATATTAAATATTAATCAGTCCATTACATTCAGTTAATTGATTTCGATTTTTCAATTTGATTAATCAATATTTTTTTATTAACAATTAAAATTTATAAGATAAAATTATAAAAAAATTAATCAAAATTCAATTTAATTTCAAATATTAACAAAACAAACATAATTTACTAGCCAAAATTCATGTTCAACAATTTAATAGCTAATACTATAAAATATATTTAATATTTATTGCAAATTAATATACTTGATTTTAAGTCATATAAAATTTTAAAATAATATTAAATGTTAAAATATAAAATCTAAAATATAATTAATTGCTATTAAGTAAACTATAAATATCAATATATAATAAAAAAAATAACATATATAAAAGTAATCGGTTACTAAATATAAATATTATTATATAATTAAAGAAAATAACATAATATAAATTTACTTTAAAGTATTATACAAATTTTATAAAAAAAATTGAGATATAAAAATGACAATATAATTTAAATATATTTTATTTATTATTTTATGTAAATTTTAGAGAGTAAGATACAAAAATAACTATATAGATAGATAGATAGATAGATAGATAGATAGATAGATAGATAGATAGATAGATAGATAGATAGATAGATAGAGAGAGAGAGAGAGAGAGAGAGAGAGAGAGAGAGTTAATTGTGGATTAACGGTTAACTAGTATCCAAAAATAGAAACTGTAATGAAAAATATAAAAATTAAAAACCATAATTGACTCTATCGGATAGGTTAATCGAAAAAATCAATTCAATTTCAAATAAATTTTACGGTTAACTATTTTTTCGATTTTTTTTTTGCTCACCCCTATTACTTTATCTCTGAACAACTCAAAACTTCAAATAATTTCAAATATTTCATAACAAAATAAATATATTTTTAGTTTCATTTTTAACTAAAATTATGTTAAGCCCTTTATGTATACTAAACTAAAGATAAATTACATATTTCAATTGATTTATATTTATAGAAAAGAAAGGTTCAGAATTTCAGTAACTAAGAAGAATGAATTTTTTCTCCTCTTTTCGATTATTATTTCCTCTGCTGGAAAATAGTTTATATAGTATACGAGATATTCATGAGTTCCTAAACTCATGGAGTAAAAATATCAATTACAGAATGATCCCACAATTAACTCAAGCACCTAGCTAATAAGATTACAATTTACAACAAACACCATGATTCTCGGATAGAATCCAGCTCAAGACAATACCCCTCCTCAAGTTGGTGAATATATGTCAATCATTCCCAACTTGTCAAGTGAGCCATTGAAATATTCTACAGATACTCCCTTCGTTAGAATGTCTGCCAACCGATTTTATGAAGTTACGAATAGAAAACTAATTGTTCCTTTATCCAAAGGATCCTTGATAAAATGACAATCCCCTTCTACATGCTTTGTTCAATCATGCTGGACAGGATTATTTGAAATTGCAATAGCTGTTTTATTATCACAATATAATGTCGTAGGTTCTTTATGACTCAGGCCAAGATCGTGCAAAGTGCATTTTATCCATAATAATTCACACACACCATGAGCCATTTCGTAAAATTCTACCTCTACACTAGATTGAGCAACCACCTTCTGTTTTTTACTTCTCCAAGTGACCAAGTTGTTTCTAACAAATGTAAAATAACCCGAGGTAAATTTTCGATTAGTGTGATCTCCAGCCCAATCCGCATATGTGTATACAATAACCTTTTGGTCTTTATTTTTTGCAAACAATAATCATTTTCGTATAGAAGATTTTAAGTACCGTAAAATGCGATAAACAACCCCCATGTGATCTTCACTTGGTGCATGCATGAACTAACTTACGAAACTTATAGCGTAGGCAATATCAGATCTAGTATGAGATAAATAGATCAACTTACCAACTAACCTCTAATATCTCTCCTTGCTTGTTGGAACTTGATCTTGTTGAATGGCTAGTTTGTGATTCATCTGAATAGGTGTTTCAATTGGTTTACAGTTGAGCATACCCATTTCTGTTAATAGATCTCACACATACTTTCACTGGCAAAGAGATATTCCACGGCGTGATCTTGAAACTTTAATGCCCAAAAAATATTTCAAGTTTCCAAGATCTTTGAGTTCAAATTTAGTTGCAAGGCTTCTTTGGAGTGCATCTATATCATTTTGATCGTTGCCATTAACAACCATATCATCAACATACACAATGAGAGCCGTGACTTTATTTAATCCCCTTTTTTATGAAAAGAGTGTGATCAGCATCACTCTATGCATATCCAATCTTCTTCATAAAATTCGAAAGTCTTCCAAACCATACTTGAGGTGATTGTTTTAGCCGATATAATGCCTTTTTTAATTTGCAAACTTTTTCCGCACAATTTAATCCTGGTGGTGGATCCATATATACTTCTTCTTCTAAGGTTGCATTAAGAAATGCATTTTTACATCGAACTGTCATAGAGGCCAATCTCGATTTGCTGCAATCGAGATCAGAATTCAAATGGTATTTATTTTTTCCACTGATGCAAAAGTATCCCTATAATCAATCCCGTATTTTTATGTATATCCTTTCGCAACAAGTCTTTCTTTGTAGCGATAAATGTTTCCATTTGAATTGAGCTTGACTGTGAATATCCATTTGCATACCACCATTTTCTTCTCATCAGGTAATAATACAAGTTCCCATGTGTGATTCTTTTGAAGAGCTTCCATTTCCTCATTCATGGCATTCTTCCATTTTTTATCCATCAATGCTTCCTGTACAATACTAGGAATAGATAGAGAGGATAATTGACTTACAATAAGTGCACATGACTTAGACAAATGATTTAAGGAAACATAATTATTAATGTAATACTTGGTTTTAACACTTAGAGCTAGATCATATTATTTTTTTGGCATTCCTCTATTTGTCCTAATTGGGTATTTGTATTCAATAATAGGTGGATCATTTAAAGAAGGAGATAAAGTTACCTCAGGAGACACATTTGAGCCTTCTACGGTTATTGGTTTAGTTTGGAAAATTGTACTATCTTGATTTTCTTGAACTTTATCATAATGACCTGATCCTGGTAGACTTAATGGTAAAAGATCCATCTGATCTATATCAGTTTGGATATTTGGTTGTAAGTTGGTTTCACCCAACAATTCATTATCTGATGACTCACTAACAATTTGATCATTAAGGTTCTGAATGTTATCTTCTCTAAACATTATTTATTTCTCCCCCTGAAGAGAACAATGAGGACTTTTGAAGAAAGGAACATCTTCATGAAATGAAACATCTGTAGAGATGTACATCTTCTTGGTACAAGGATCATAACATCGATAGCCTTTCTGAAATTTGCCATATCCAACAATGATGCACCTTACTGATTAAAGATCTAATTTTCCTGCATCTTGGAGGGGACATATACAGTGTAGCCAAACACCCATGAATCTAATTTTCCTGCATCTTGGAGGGGACATATACAATAATGTGATCAAGATAGTATAACTTCCCTCATTTAATACCATAGCCAAGAATTCATTGTGTTATGATATCCTGAAATAAATAATGATTAGGCCAAAATTTTACAATTTAGTTCATTGTTTTTGTGTTTGGCTAACAAATAATAGACTAGAAGAGAGAGAAGGAACAACAAGCACATTATCAAGGTTAAGATAGCTAGAAACAGGGACCGAGCCTTCATGAGTAACTACTACAATTCCTCAATTAGCAGTGAATATATGTGATTTGGATGATGGCTGAATAGATGAAAGATGGTTTGAATCATTTGTCATATGATCAGTCACACCTGTATCAATAATCCATGTATTATTCATAGCAAGACATGTGTTTATCATACCAGAATTGTCTTCGATGGCAACATGAGCAGTAGTTGTATTTCGATGGAGAGTATCATCAGATATTAGGGTAGCAGCAACCACAGCTTATCCGATTCTTTTCCAAGGTTTCTTTGTGAAATCCCACTAGTTAGGGTACCCAATGATTTTGTAGCATCATTGTTTGGAATGTCCAGTTTCACCACAATGAGTACATGTGTAGTTATTTGTTTTGTTGCCGGAATTTTTTTCTTTTGATTGTCGATCATATCCGAGACGATGTCGGGTTTCTAAGAGGATTGTATTATTAGATAAAGCCTTTGGTTCCTCCATAGTGTGTCTTTGATTGTTATCCTTATGGATATATGCATAACATGATTCAAGATTAACCGGTAGGTCCTCTCACAAAATTTCACTTCAGGCTTGGTTGAATTCTAGGTCAAGTCTAGCCAAAAAAAATATGGACTCGAAGGCGGGTCATAGTTTTATGTAAAGATACGATCCCAACAACATCCTCTTCTTGTATTTTAATCCAAGCATCAATCTCCTAAAATAAGCCAACCAATTCATTATAATATAAGGATAAGTGTCTACCATTTTGGTGCATGGTAAATGATCTTCGATTCAATTCAAAAAGTTGTGTTTCATCCGAGCCATCATAAAAGGTTTTCTATATAGCATCCCATATTTCCTTAGCTATTTGAAGTCGGATAAATCATTGCATAAGGGTTGGACTCATTGATTTGATGAGCCAACTCTTAACTCGGTTGTTGTCAAAAAGCCAAGACTCCAGCTGCTTGTCACATGTAGATGGTTTTAGTGTGGTTCCAGTCAGAAATCTAGATTTATTTCAAGCTCCAATGTGCATTTGCATGAGTTGTGACCATAGAGAAAAGTTCATTCCATCCAAGATAATGCCAGAAGGAAAATGAGTATTATCTTGCAAATTCTAAACAATAAATTAAGATTCATTTGGTACAATAGCAAAAGAATCTTCAGCCATAATTGGAAAGGGGAAAAATAGGAAAAGATAAATTTTCAATGAGGTTTTTGATAAATAGAAACAACTAGTATGAGAGAATATGGCTCTGATACCATGTAGAAAAGAAAGGTTCATAATTTCAGTAACTAAGAAGAATGAATTTTTTCTCTTCTTTTCGATTATTATTTCCTCTACTGGAAAATAGTTTATATAGTATACAAGATATTCATGAGTTCCTAAACTTATGGAGTAAAAATAGCAATTACAGAATGATCCCATAATTAACTCAATCACCTAGCTAATGAGATTACAATTTACAACAAACACCATGATTTTCAGATAGAATCCAAATCATGCCAACAATGTTAAAGATTACTTTGAAAACTCTTTATCATATTAGAACAAACAAATAAATTCATATAAATCCTCCACACATGAAGGAACATAGAACAATATGCACAATATGTAAGGGAGCATGCATGATAAATTCATATCAATTCAACAAGCGCTATTGTAATTATCTGAACAAGCAATTTTATGAAGAATTCCTATTTATCTAGTTGAAAAAGAAAGGACTATAATAATGGTTTACTTTAATTTGATCAACATAGTACATCCATAATCCATAATGCATAATTTACTGATATAAATGACTGATTAGAAAAAAAATGCATCTAAAAGAATTGAACAAGTATCAACTTTAATTAAAAAGCAAAATAGAATAAAAATTGATCTCATTAATAGCTATAATATGAAAAAAAATGGGAATTATACCTTATGGAAACTGGGAACCATCTAACCATAATTAACTTAAAAACAAAAAAAAAACATATTGGAAATACCAAATTTTAGAACTGTTGTTTTAAGAATCCATTATCAACAACGTAGACAATACCTCCAAAGTCAATAATGTCTCAGCAATATTTGTTGATATTACTACTTTCCTCTTCCCTCTAGGAGTAGGAGAAAACACCAGGTCCTACAAAAGGAAATAGCATTTTATGGTTCAAAGATCATGAATAGGATCATTTAGACTTTATAAGAATCGTTTTAGCATGCAAAAATTGTCAGCCCCATAAAATGAGCTAAGGAACTTCATCTATTTTCATGCTTTAAATCACCTAATCATGAATTGGCAGAACTGTAGAAATAGTAGCTTGAACATAGTCCGCAACTAGCTCCTCTGCATAATAGATATGTACATTAAACCCTCTACCCTGCACATAAAATGATCCAATGACAACTAAATCATGTAAAATATGTTTAAAGCAAAAGAAAGCAAATAATGGCTTCCAGCAAGAACTTAGATCTATAGCAACATTTTGAACAGCAAGTCCAAAAATTCATATTGAATGCAATTAATATCTATGTTTTTCAACATATTTAATTTTAAGATCCTCGTTATATTAAAAATATCAACATCAATATTTGTATGCAGAAATATTATTGATAACTTTATCCTTTTCGGTTCCTTTTAATGACAAATGACATATTGAGATCTATTATTTAATTTTAGGTACTTGAACCACTTCTGGGGTTTAAAAATTAGTTATGTCATAGGTCTTTTCAAGAGTACCTGCATAATATGACGATATAGATTTATTTACTCCTTTCTATTTGTAGATTTTATTTTTATTTGAAATTGAATAATTTACCCTATAAGGCAAATTGTCCTACTAGGATATTATTTTAAATTGGAGCATTTACAGCTAATACATATGAGACTTAATAAATCTCTACACACTAACAAATATATTAGCATCATAATTAACTAATCTTTTGAACTTCAGGTTCATGATATAAGGATCTAAAATATATATAATGTATTTATTTATTTATTTTAGCTGCTTTCTTCCCCTGATATTAGGAAAGCTATTAATCAAAATGCAATTTTCAACTAAAATTGCAATTGAAAAATTTTATAATCTTTATTGGCATAATGCATGTAAGTATTGCTTACATCAATATTATATATTTGTATATAAAAATGTTACTATTGTTCTTATAAAAATATCTAACAATTAACTGGAGGCATTTAATTAATATATTTTTTGCTAGACCTTAAAGTATAAAAAAGTACAAGGAGATTATAACAATCTTTTAGCCACGATGCAATGTCCTCTTAACAATTTTATGACCTACACTGTTCATTATTATCTTTATAAATATTAAGTCGTTATTTTGATTTTAATAGAAAATTTGCAATATAACGGCTTAATTTTCCTAATTTCCAAACCTGTTAAAGATCAAATTTGCACTCTCAATAATAATTCTCCTACTCCCAAACTTCAATCAATAATCCATAAAACTTCAATAATTCAATTGATCACACACATTCACACGCATCCATTCCATACTCATCAATTGTATTCAACAGATTCATAAGCTACATTAATATTACAGGCCAATAATTCTTACTATTTACTTATATATACATAACAAAAGTTCAAAATCATAGTCTTCTATGTACATGCCATTTTTTTCTTCGATTCTTGTCCTTGGGCACCTATTCCTGCGCGCAGTCATAAAACTACACGTTAAGTAAATCTAATTGCTTAGTGGTGGATACATTTACAAAGAATTTCAACTAACTTAATTTGTTTATTTTAACTAACCAATTTTGACTTTTGGTTGACTTTTTCTATTCTTACTCATTTTAACTTCAATTTTTACCCAGTTAATTTCTTTTAACTCCAATTTACCCTTAATTGAAAAAATTACCATGTGGTCCCTGAAAATCTTTCCTTAAAAGGAAAATTACAGTTTGTTCTTTAAACTTTCTTCTTATTCACAATTTTACTCCTTTTCATCAAATGAACTATTTTGTTCATTTTAACTATATTTTTGCCATCAATTGACCATTTTGCCCTTTACTAAACATGAAATTACAATTTTACCCTTATTAAACATATATACCTAATTTTTCATCATAAATCATTTTATCCACATTTTCAACATCTTAAAGCCAAAATTCTTCTTTTTACACAGTTTTATACAAAATTACCAATTTGCTTCTAGTTATTGACAGCAGAAAAAATCATGAGCCTGATAAGCGGATAAGCAAATTCAGTCACCATAAGTGTTCACACTACTTAGGAGTATGCAACTACTCCTCGGTATATCAACAATAAGCCGATTACTAGTATAGTCAATATTTTTTAGAGCAGTAACAAAGAATGATAATACAGAGATAGAACACCACGGGGTAAGTGCCTCTATGGCTAGCCATACTATGTTAAGGTCTTGGATAACCCACTGACACTAAGGGTGTCATGCATCATTTATTTTCCATAACTTATGTTATTATTTTTCAGTTATACATACAAATCTCATCATGTAAACATTATCATAATTAAAAATTCACTCATTTGGGCTTGTTAATGGCACATTTCATACTTAAGTATATAATGTGGCAATAATATGGTCAACTCAAGCCCTTATACCTACATTGGCCATTCAGCCACATTAATATTTTCCATATTCATAGCTTTTTATCCTTCCTCTTTATATTATACATGTTCTTTTATTCATTTAAGCATCATCATATCAAAATTTCCATGGTTTCCACATAATTTCCCATACAACTCTAACTTTTATCATTATGTAATGATATACATAATCACCTACACATATCAATTTTTATTTTTATCAAGTCCACTACCTTATTTATACCTTATATTGCTTAATGTAACTAATTATGACAATTAATATTGAATTACATAATATTATATTCAAGGAATATCATTCGGCCATTTAGGATTCATAGCCTTCCACTTAATTTTCTTTATTATTTCTAGTTTATATTTGGCCAATTCATCATAATATCAAATTATATCAAGTCAAATCATCATTTAGCACTTACTCATATAGTTACATAAAGGAGAATTCAAGGGAAATTCATTGAAATAATTGAAATTAAATGTAAATTGTATTCACTAACCTTAGTTTGGCCTCTTTAACACCTTCCCTTCTCTTTCTTTGCCTATTCCTTCCTTAGAATGGCCCTCCCTTTTTGGTTCCTCTTTTGGCCAAAATTTCAAGGAAATAAAACACTAATTTAGCTCATTAATTTAAACAATATAAAATCACTACTATGCTCTCCTAACCCTATTCTACATGCTGATATAAAATCCCACTCAAATTCTAGCTCAAACTTATAAAACCATTAAAGTGTATCTTAGGATTTTTACCTTATTGCTTATATTTCTTGGCCTTCCCTTGATGCAAGATTTTTTCTATGTGAAAGAGCAGGAATTTTTTTAGTATAAGGGTGTAATTTTAGCTGAAGATGTGGAGAGATGAAGCTTAAGAAGAAGAAAAATGGAGGAAAAAGTGTAGAAGAGGAGATCTCGAATTTGAGGGAGAAAGAGGGTGATGCTGCCCGTATTTTCCAAAAAATTTTTGATATTTTCCCCATTTTATATGGTGTTTTAAGTATACAAAAGGAGAGGCCAAGATTTAATGTGTAACTATTGAATCCAATGGCCTCAAAATTGGCCATTTGTAACTCATCTAGGGCCTTAGGCTTATCCTAATATCATGAGCTCACACACACACACTCATTACACCAAAATAACATCTCATGTAAAATATCATGGTCAAATTCTTGGATTTGACCCTCAAAATGACCCAATTTTGGTTTTTCACTCCAAAATATGAATTTTCGATCCCGATATCAGATTGTCCTTAATTTTTTTTCAAGTGTTACTATATATTCAAGAACATATGGTAAAAATTTTAGCTCATTTTGATATCGTTTTGATATACTTTTAGCTTCAATGGCTTGTGCGGCCAATCCGAAACACAAATTTCCAGAATTATCAGAATTACTATTTTTTAGTTCTCTAGGTGTCACTACACTACTTTTAACATGTATGTGAAATTTGGAGTCAATCGAAGATCTCTAAAGCCTTTAATTACTTAGTCAAAATTTTAGTTAAATCTATGCCGAGTCGTGAAATTTTTCTTCTTTTTTCCTTTTGGAGTTCTATTTGACCTCAATCATCACCTAATTTTTACCACTAGACTCCATTTAAAACATGCTTTCATATTTGACATTAATCTCATATCGTTTGCTAGATCATCCATCCTCGGGCTTTCCTGGCCTAGGCACGTTTAATGATACACTCTTTCAATTTTTTTGGTGGGTGTCGAAACCAACAAAAATAAAATTCCTACTTAAAACTAACTTGTAATTAGTGATGAGCAGGGTCGAATCCACAGGGATTGGTTGAGTTTTAATTCTTTAAATAACTAGAAAATTAACAAACTAAAAATAAAAGATGGGGGAATTTTGTAATCTAAAAATTAAATAAATAAAAAGCAAAATCAAAACATTAAAATAAAAATACAGAAAAAATAAATGAAGAGAAAATCAATGGATGGAAAATTTCAGTTAAAGACATTCGTAGCACAGGATTCAATCAACTGATCATTGATGAAGAAATAATTCTTAAAACCAAACAATGGACCAGTTATAGTCATCGCGACCTAATCTTTCCGTATTAATGAATTAATCAAGTAAGACTGTAATTAATTCCTAATCAATAAACAACCCTTAACAAGCGAAAGAATTTAATCTATTGACAGCATTACGAATTAGAAAGACCCGACCTAAGCCAACCAATCTACAAGCGAGATTGATTTAGACCAAATCATGTATTTACTCAACATAACAGCCCTTACGAGGGAGCTACACTGATTGCTACTTGTTATTGACTTCACTAAACAATTACGGATTTAACAAATTCAATTAGCAATTTATTACTTAATTAAATGCACAACGAGCTCAAATTGCACACCTAACAAATAATAATCGGGATATGGTTTCCCTAATCCACAGTAAATAACATGAACACTATATGAAATTAAGAACAAAAATTAAACACAACAATCTCACAGTAAAAGAAATCCTGGCCTTGAATTAATCTTTAACTGAAATAAATATTTAGCCACTCATGGCTGTTACAAAACCACAAATAGAGAATGAGAAAAAACTTCTCTCTCTACAGAATTTCAGTTCAAAAACGCAGAAGGAACCCCCTTCTCTTCTTTCTTTCCTCCTTTTATTCTTAATAAAATTCCTAAAGAAGAAGAAGTCTACTCCTACCCAAATAAGAAAAATAAAATAAAATACTAAATAGAATCCAAACTTCTTAAAACTACTGCCTTTTTCTTCCTAAATTAAGGTCTTAATATTCCTAAATATCAGCTAGGGTAGAAGTGGCGGCTAGGTCAAATTCGCATAGGAAATATATTAAAATCGTAACTCCACTGTCAATCTCCCTTGGGCAACTTGGGCAAGGGGACTGGGCAAGGCTTGGCTTTCTGCCTTGGGCAACTGGATAATTCCCTTGGGCAAGGCGACTTCCAGAATTCTCAACTTTCAGCTCTTTGCTCTAAATTCGCTCCAAAAATTCATTGCTTCTCCATATCATCTCCAATTAGCCTCAAAAATATAACTTCTTCAAAATTTGCTCCTACAGTCATCAAAATAAATAAAACAATGAAAAGCACCTAAAACTGACTTAAAAGAACGCAAAATGATAAGCAAAATTCAATCAAATATGTGCTCATTTAACAACTTAACATTTTTCTATCATTGTCAACTCTAATAATCCCAAGACTTATCATAACATAATTAATCATGCATAATAATAATAAGTTATGGATTACAAATGCAAATTTGGGGGCGTTACACACGACAGATGATTACCAGCATTATGAAGAAAAATATCTTGATTGCATAATCTGGAAGTTGTGCAATTAATTTGAATAGTCTCATAAATTACAGGTTGTGAGTTGATAATAAATACATATATGAATATTTTATTAATGCATCTTTCAAAAATATTTGAGTATTTCACATGGTGGATAGTGAGCCTATATATATTATCTTTATTCATTCCAGAATGAAGAAAATTTAGCCCCTTTATTAGCTAATGATATTTTAGTAATATTTCTTAAAAACAAATAGGTTATAAAAATTCTTTAAATTCATGCCAAATAATCAATTATTAATTAGTAAACTTCGGCTTTACTTATTTTATTATATTAATATTTATATCAATTCATAAATATCAAATTTCTTAATATTAATATCAAACAATTAGTAAACTTCAGATTTACCACTACAAAAAAATTGCCAATTAGCGACGGCACTATTTTTGTCACCAATTTTACGACTGTTTTATAATTCCATCGTGAGAAGGATATTTTTATTTTTTGCGACGAAATAGCGACAAAATGAATAAACAGACGCTAATTATTGGCGGGAAGTATACGCGCCATGTTTTGCGACGGAATTAGCGACAAATATTTTCGCCGCTAAATTTTATAATTTTTTATTCATGAAATTATGTTCCAGAAAATTTAGCGATGAACATTTTAGTCACTAATTTTGGATTTTGCGACGATTTAGCGACGGAAATTTTTTGTTGCTAATAGTAATTTGTTACGGTTATACAATTAGCGACGTATATTTAGTCGCTAATTCGTCGCAAATAAATTAAAAAATAGTTTTTTTAATTTCACTCCCATGGTTTATGTATAGTTTCAAGTAATTTTAATATAAACCATATGAAATGAATATTTTATTTTGTAACAGAAAATTATAAATTATTTTGTAAGTTGATAATAATTTTTTATCAATTATACCAAAATCTAAAGTTATTTATTTAGAAAATTTATATTTTTAATCATAATAATAAACTAATTGTTACGACTATTATATTATTTATTTATTTTCATTTAAATTTTTAAATAGATTTATAATTTTATTTATTGATTTTACCAAATATTATAATATTAATAAAAAAATATACATACATATTTATGCTTACTAATTATTTTTAATAATTTTTTAAAAATATTTTATATGATATTATTTGCCTATGTTTCAAAAATTTATAATTTGAATTATTCCAAACATTATAATATAAATGAAAAACAAAAATACATATTTATCGTTACTAATTAAGATTAAATTATAATATTAATAAAAAATTTATATACATATTTATGGTTAATAATTATTTTAAATTATTTAATTTTACACATAAACTATTTGTTACAATTATTATAATTACATTATGAAGATTAATAAAAATAAATATTTGAAAATAGTAATATAAAACTTATTATCTTATTTAAAATATTTATGAAAGATTTTGAAATTTATTATTATTTTGTAAAATTTTGATCAAATATTAAATTATTAGAAATTCTAATTATATATATTTATAAAACCATCCTTGAATATAAAGCCGAAATAATGAAAATTGACAAACACATTATAATTTTTTAATTTTATTTTTTTACTTGCAATCATAATAATTATATTATAATTGTAATGCCCCAAAACTTGAGTGACCTGAGACTTTTGAATGGTAAAGATTAGTTTTTAATGTCTGATTTTTAACTCTTCAAATCATATTAATTCATCTTCCTCTTCTATCTTTTTTGAAGATTGGGTAGGTATTTGCCATTAGATTGGGCTTATTTTTTGTGAGTACGTTCGAAACTCCTTGTTGTTAATTTTGAACGATGAAGATTAGTTTTTAAGGTCTATAAGTTCAGTTTTTGTTGCTAAAAAGAGGCTGTTTTTTGGATTTTTTACATAATGACCAATTTTGTATACAAAGACGATCGAAAAATCATTTGCTGTTAGATTGGCCTGATTTTTGGTGAGTACGTTTGAAACTCATTGTTGTTAATTTTGAACGGTGAGGATTAGTTTTTAAGGTCTGTAAGTTCATTTTTTTATTGCAAAAAAGAGGCTATTTTCTGAATTTTTTACATAATGACCAGTTTTGTATGTGAAGATGATCGAAAAATTATTTGCTGTTAGATCGGCCTGATTTTTGGTGAGTACGTTCGAAACTCCTTGTTGTTAATTTTGAATGGTAAAGGTTAGTTTTTAAGGTCTGTAAGTTCAATTTTTGTTGCAAAAAAGAGGCTGTCTATGGATTTTTTACGTAATGACCAGTTTTGTATACGAAAACGATCGAAAAATCATTTGCCGTTAGATTGGCCTGATTTTTGGTGAGTACGTTCAAAACTCATTGTTATTAATTTTGGACAGTGAAGATTAGTTTTCAAGGTCTGTAAGTTCAATTTTTGTTGCAAAAAAGAGGTCATTTTCTAAATTTTTTACATAATGACCAATTTTGTATGTGAAGACAATCGAAAAATCATTTTCCATTAGATCGGCCTAATTTTTGGTAAGTACATTCGAAACTCCTTTTTGTTAATTTTGAATGGTTAAGATTAGTTTTTAAGGTCTGTAAGTTTGTTTTTTGTTGCAAAAAAGAGGTTATTTTCTGGATTTTTTACGTAATGACCAGTTTTGTATACGAAGACGATCGAAAAATCATTTGCCGTTAGATTGGCCTAATTTTTGGTGAGTACGTTCAAAACTCCTTGTTGTTAATTTTGAACATGAAGATTAGTTTTTAAAGTCTGTAAGTTCAGTTTTGTTGCAAAAAAGAGGTTGTTGATTCTTTTTGGGTAAATTTTATTTTTATTTGGAGTATAAGTAAAGACATTTCTATTCCTATACTTTATACAAGCTTTGGTTTTCTAGAATTTTTGTTAATCTAAAACATGGATTATTATACCAGTGATGTATTTTTCAGTAGAGCAGAATCGAGAGAGATTTGGAGTGAGTTCAATATGTGAATACTTGATCTGTTTTTTGAACTTATTTATTTAGAAAATTTACGTTTTTAATAATTTTTTGTCAATTATCCCAAAATCTAAACTTATTTATTTAGAAAATTTACATTTTTAATAATAATAATAAATTAATTGTTATATTTATTTTATAATTACATTATGCAGATTAATAAAAATAAAGATTTGTAAAATAATAATATAAAATTTAATATCTCATTTAAAATAATTTTGAAAAATTTAATAATTTATTTTTATTTTGTTAAAATTTTGATCAAATATTAATTATTAGAAATTTTAATTATATATTTACCAAACAATCCTTGAATATAAAGACAAAAGGGTGAAGATTGGTAGAGACATTTTTGTATTTTAAGAATGGTAACCCTTGATATGAGTGCTACCTTTTTAAGCTAATAAAAGAGAACAAACAACAGGAAAGGAAAGGAGGAAAAAGGGAAAGAAAAGAGAGAGGGGTAGAATCCGATGTCCACGTCGCCGCTTCCTTCCGCCTCCGGCCAAACCAACGGCGTTGGTTGATTCCTCGTCATCAAAGGGGGTACGATTCCTTCTTCGCTCATTTTTTTCTCTTTCTTTAAATCAAAGGTTTCTTTCTCCCTTTTCGGTGACCGATGATGGCATCTAGTGACACGACTGGCAGTGGCGACACCCTAACAATGAGACAATCACCTCAGTGTCCCCTACTCTTCCCTACTAGCCAGTAATGGGTAGATCGGGGTTATATCTCTTCTCTGCAGAGGTTATAATTTTAGCAGATCTGGATTTGGTCTACACACAATCATCCTCTATGATCAGGTAATTGTTTGTGGTGCTCTTGCTATGTGATTTCTGATGTGAATGCTTCATCCTTATGATTTTAGTATGCATCTAAATTTAATTGGAGATATTCTTTGTCATGGGTTTTCTTCCTATTTTTTGGATCATTATTGTCATGTCAATCTTACATGTGCTTCAAATATGGAATAATATTTATCAATTCATTTAAAATTCATATTGCTCTTCCTTCCAAGTTGATTTGCATGCTTCATAATGGCACATTGCATATATGTGAACCATCATTCTTTAAACAGCTATTTTAGTAATTAGTTTTACTACAAAAAATGTCATCTTTGAATAAACTTGGTACATGTTATGTATAATCACATCCTAGTTTGCAATTCTTCCAGTCCTGTAATTAGAGTCACTAAGTTATTCTGCTATCCTACACTGTCTGTATGCACATTTGTGTCCTGAATCATCTATTTTGAGGATGGTCAATATAATATTACCTGATTTTAGTCATTGGCAAGTATAGGTCCTGCAATGTAACTGTCAATGGTATCTAGTTAGGATATGATTGTAGTAAATTAAAAAAGCTAGCTTATAAGGCATTTCGAGTAGGACATCAAATCTCAGTTTTGTAAATTTTCCTTTTTAAGTATGTTGTTATCTAAATCTGCCTTCTGAAGGATCATATGCCTATGTTACGAATTAATCAAGCAATGTCTTGTGGTAACTGCTTTAGTTAATTGTGATGAAAACTTAGATTGATCGGTTGTTATCATAATAAGTTCTAGTAGGGTGAAAAAGGTATCAAATAATGAAATTGTGAATGCTTTAATAACCAGGTAAGTAATGCGGTTCATTTTCATTCACTCTACTGAATTTTCACATTTGATTTTCATGTACATGTAAATTTTAAATACAGGAACTTGTTGACTTATATTGATACTATAATTCTCTATTCTCTCCATTTTATGAATATGAACATGCCGATCACTTCTGGTGCTGAAACAGTCCCTCTAAGTAGTCCCTGCTTGCCTTAGCTTGCATTGTCTTAAATATGAACCTTTGACAGTACGTTATCTACTAATATGACAACACTGAGTCAGTAAAGAGCTAACAAGTGTTTTATCAACCTTGTTTTAAAATGAGACATATTATTTTACCTTATAAGCAAGATCTTTTGTGAATACTGCATATGCTCTGCAGCAACACTTACTTGAGTTCTACATGGCTGAATTTGCAGTCTGTCTTTATTTATGATGCTAGTTGAAATTGGGTTCTTTCATGGTTCAACACACATTTGTTCACAATCACCTTATCTGGAAATTTTTTTCTGCTTTGTTCATTTGATTTCAGCTCAGAGGCCACATATGTAATTCTTTTAGTCCTTATTGTTGCATACATTTGATTCTGGATGTCATGCATCAGTAGCTAGTGCTGCTACCATACTTTGCTTCATATGGAGCCTTATTATGGCACCAAGTCTGTAGATCCACACATCAAGGATGACATTGGATGACGATGTGAACTTAGAAAATTTTGTTATGAGTAAAGAGGAGTTTTTTGAAGCTAATATAAAAGTGATATGCGCTAAATCGGGTTTGCTTGTTTTATGAAAGCGACATATGAAGGTGAAACTAACTCTATAATTGATAATTTATTGTTAAATATTTCTTATAATGTCTTGATAAAGATAGCAATATATTATTTTCATTAATCATTTGGAAATTGATTGTCATATTGTTTATTGAATAGATGTTTAATTGGATTTAAGTCTATACCATTGAAAATGAAGTGCTTTTACTTGGCAAAGGCTTGTTGATACCTATAATGAAAACTTCTTCACAGTAAATTGTAATTGCTAAAACACTGTCTATTATTAGCTCAACACACTATTCCACTAGTTTGGATGCCCATAAGTGGGTCATTTTCCAAATTTCCTATGTTTTTGGAAATTTAAAAATTTGAAGATATGTTTTAATATCATAAGCATTATACTCTAATGGTCATAAAGAGATCGTACACTTGTTATTCTTCTCATATATGTCATACAGTTGAATCTTTAGCATATTCAGGAATTTATTTGAGCCTTTGTGTTACTATATGCCCTTATACTTTTTTTTCTTTCCATTTTTATTTACAGGTTTGCCAAGTCCAGTGTCCAAGACATGCGTATCAACTTGGCAATAGCTGCTGCATTTGTAAGTTATGAATATAGTTTATCAATGAAAGACAAGATTGAGAATGATTAATTATGAGCATTGTTTTTGTAGCATGCTCAGCCTCGTCATTAATATAGGATCTATTTTAAGTGATAAGAGTAGTTTCCAACCTTGTCAGCCGTTGTGATACAGTCTATTATTCTGTTCTCAAGTGATGATGCATTAACATAAATGTTGACCTTTAAGGCCTTAAATTCTTGGAAAATCTTATTTTTCAAAACTGAATAATGTTCAAGCATTTGTTATGTTCTTTAATATATATGCATCCTCATCCTCTTCTTTCTTTTGTTTTTCCACTAGCTGTTTGGATTCTTATTAAAAAAATGCTAATTATAAACCATTGCAGTTTTTGGTTTATGCTAATGGGCTTTTTCTATAATGTCCATTCATATACTGATTTGGGATTTGAAAACGAATGACAAGGTCTACCACGTAAGTTTTGCAAAGATCACTTTCCTTCTCGCGATGAATTTATTATGTTGGTGGATGAGAATGCAGATGCAGATGCAACAAAATACCTGGCGGGAAAAAATAGACTTAGTGCTGGATGGAGAGGCTTTGCCATTGATCATGAACTAGTTGATGGTGATTATCTGGTATTTTGTATGTATAGTTTGGTAGTTCTTTAAATTTATTAGAAAATCTCAGCTTATGTGGATTAGTTGTGAATATTACTTTCAGAGATTGTACAATATTATTATTATTTTATTGTTTTATGAGAGATTATTTGAGGATAATATTATGTAAGGTTTCAAAATTTTTTTATATATGTGTATTTTGGAATATATTCTAATTTCGAATCAATATATATGTGTGAGATCAATGTTATGTACATGATGAAAATAAATAAATAGCGATCATTGTATACAGGATTAAAATTTTAAAATGCAAAAAAAGAAAAAAATTCAAATATGCAATAATTTAGCGACAGAAAACTGTAGCTAATGTGTAATAGATATAATTTAAAAAATAATTAGCGACTAACGTTTCGTCGCTAAATTTTAAAATAAATTTATAATTAGCGACGAAATTGGCGACGTCGCGGCGTTGCTAATTTAAATTGGCAACGAAAAACAGGTAATTAACGACGAAAATCTCCGTCGCTAATTTGCAGTTTTTTGTAGTGTAATAATATTTGTGACAGTTAATAAACTATATGTTTATTAGTATTTGTTTCAATTTTTAAAGTTTATTATAATTAATAAATTTCAAGTTTATTGATATTAGTATCATTTAATTAACAAACTTCTGGTTTATTGATATTTGAATAAGTAATCAACTGTAGGCTACTAATAGATGTATAACATTTAGTAAACTTTATGTTTACTAACATTTGTATCTATTAAAAAACTTTGAGTTTACTAATATTTGTATCAAAATAAAATCAAATTATATTTTAAAAAATATATTACTTGTCTTATACAAAGTGAATCTCGAATATTTCTCTCTCAGTCTCAAAATAATATCCATTTTGGTGAATATCTTTTAAAAAAAAATTTACGGGATATATTGGAGAAATAACATATTTTTATAATAAATTATGTGCAAGTAATTGTATTATAACTCTTCAAGAGCCTTCAAATAATTGTATGACACATAACAAATATATATATATATATAATAAATTGAAAATCAAAATATGGCTTTACATAAAATATATTCATCATATATATAATATAAAGATTAAAATATAATCAAGCAAGGATCAATTTGTGATTATGCAAAATAAATCACTAAAATTATGTTAATGTCCATAGTAATGGAAAATGCTATTCCCATTTTTTTCTTCATAATTTCATATATTGAAGTTTTTAAAATTTATCATAGCATACAATCACTCAACCCTTAATCAATCTCATTATCTCATGAGAATTAAAATAATTCAAAGTTTACAAATTAAATCTACTTACCGTTTAATCTTGTAAACTATAATTCTTGATTCTTTCAAGTCGGATTATCGTAAACCACCGACTTCTAATAATCAATAGAGGTTATCATACTGATAATATGTTATAAATAGAAATAAAATTAGAATAAAATATAGAAAAGAATGAGAAGTATGATTTTTCTATTATATTATTATATGTCTTAAAACAATAACACTGAGAGTATTTATAAATACAAAAATTTGATCCATATAGGAAATAAATAAATTTAGAAAATAAATGAATCTAGGAAATAAATCAAGTAATAAAAGAAATAACCAATATGAGAAGTCATCCAAATAAGAATATTTCACAACAATTTCTCAATTGATTTATTTTAATGATTACTTTGAAAACTGTTTATATTCATGGGTTTATATCTTTTTTTGGTAAATGAAATAGTTTCTAGATTAGAAAATTTTATTTTGAAATATATACAACAAATATAAAGCAATGTCAGAAAAAACTCAATATAAAGTACAATAGTAATTGATAAATCTTGAAATATTAGAAATGAGGGAGATCGGATGGGAGAGTAATCCGATCGGATCAACAAGAATGAATAGACCTGCAAGAAGGTTTGCTCAGATGGATCGGGCATTAGCACTATGTATCTTATGTTAGTAAAGCTTAGAGAGAGAAAATTTATAAAGAAAAGGTCTCGAGATTTATGTACCTACCTTTGAGAGTTATGAGTTATTTATAATGCATATTTTAGGTCTAATGCATAGGAACTTGAGTGCCTAGAGATAGCCTATTGCTAATGCTTAGACACTTAAGTGTCTAAAGATAGCCTGACACAATGGCATGGTAGGCAGCGTGTGTCAGAGTATTTGACAAGGTGATGTCCTATAAGGTTGATCGAATTGTACTGACATGGAGACTGAAATGAGCTTGGGCTTTTGCTTGGAGTTTGGCCTTAGGCTGAGAGAATATCAAGCTTAAATAATATAAGTATATATCATTCCCCCCTAAAAGATTCGATCAGATTATCAATATAGCTCTTTAACTTTGGCAGTGATAATATTTTGGCATTATTATGTCTTCTTCAATTTTTGATCTATCGTTTAAAACATAAAGTGGATGAAAACCCATTAGGCATTCTTTATGCATTTCAATCTTTGATCTGGCATGTAGAATGGATGGTGGATGAACATCCATATCCACTGTGTATAACAGATGGTGGATGAAAATCAATTAGGCATTATTTATGCCTTTCAATTTTCCATCCGCCATGTATAATAAGCGGTGGATGAAAATCCCTTAGGCATGCTTTATACCTTTCAATTTTCCATTCGCCGTGTATAACATACAATGGAAGAAATTTGTTTTAGGCACTCTTATGCCTTCTTTTATTGCCAATCCACTATGTATAATGGGCGATGGTAGAAATTTCCTTTAGACATTCTTATACCTTCTTTAATTTTTGATTTGCCGTGTAGAATGAACAGTGGATGAAATTTTCCCTAGGCAATCTTATACCTTCTTTAATTTTCAATCTACCATGAAGAATGGGAGGTGGAAGAAATTTCTTTTAGACATTCTTATGCCTTCTTTTATTTTTGATATTTCGTGTATAATGGGTGGTGAAAAAAATTTCCTTTAAGCATTTTTATTTCTTCTTTTATTTCTGATCCACTGTGTAATAGGCAGTCTTCAATTTTCAATCCATCATGTACAGCAGATGGTGGAAGATATTCCTCTTAGGCATTCTTATACCTTATTTTATTTTCAATCCGTCGCATGTAATGGGCGGTGGAAGAAATTTCTTTTATAATTCTTGTGCCTTCATTAATTTTTGATTCACCTTATAGAATGGGCGAAAAAAGAAATTTCTTTCAAGCATACTTATACCTTTTTTTATTTTTGATCTGCAGTGTATAACAGACAATGGAAGAAATTTCCTTTAAGCATTCTTATACCTTTTTTTATTTTTGATCTACCGTGTGTAATGAGCAGCCTTCAAATTTCGATCCGCCATGTACAACGAATGATGGAAGAAATTTTTCTTAAGAATTCTTATGCCTTTTTCTATTTTTGATCTGTCGTGTGTAACGGATGGTGGAAGAAACTTCCTTTAGGCATTTTTTATAACACCCTTATACCACTGTACCGAGCGTACAGTGATCGAATGTCATAACAAAAAGACGATAATGAAAATAACAATATTAAACAATTTGCTAGAAATTTTTTTCTTAAATCACAAGTACATTCGTGACATAACAGATCCATCAAAATAAAAAATTGTAATAATAAAATATACATAAGTCAGATTACATTTGATACCTTCCATATACACATATATACATGCCATGCCAGTAATCATCCTTGAATTCCTCTTTAAACTTGGTCAGCATTGTAGTATCGGCTACCAACTCCTATCTTTCAAACCTGTGCACAGTCAACAAACTACGGGCTGAGCATCAAAATGCCCAGTGATGGATACATATCCCAAACTTTCCACAAATATTATCATTCACACAAACACATACATGCATGCATATGCACATACATACACACATGCATGCTTTCATGAGCATTCTTTAACATTAACTATTCATTTTATTATTTTGATGTGCATCATACAATCATACACAAATGCATTCATTCATGCAAACCTGTTCGATCAATCAGTAAGATACAATTGTCATTTTCATTTTTATGCTTATCTTTCAGTCATTTATCATATTAACTTTCAGTTACAATTAATCTCTTTAATATTATTAACTGATCTTATTTATACATTTCATTTACTACTCATTATTCAGTTTATAAATTTTGATTTTTAATATACTATTTTTCTTATCGTTTTACATTTTAATACTAGCTCTTTTCACTTTTTACATATATATTACTCACATTCCGGTTTTGCTTGGGAATTATCTTCGTTTTATTATTCCTTATACAACCATTTGATCACTTAGATATACATTCATTTATCCAGATCTTTAAGTATTTACCCAATTACTTATCTTAAAATGGATCTTCTTATTTCAGTCACATATGCTTTTAAGGTTTAATTTTTCCTTTCTTTCATTTTTAATACATATTATGGCATGAACAATTTCAATTTAGTCCATATTTTCACTTAAGTGCCATAATTTCACTTTTGATCCCTATCTTACCATATAATAGGATTCATTCATAATTTTATTTTTCAATTTACATTATATTTATTAAATTATAATTTAGTCCCTGTACTTTTATTAAAGTACAGTGGTGCTTTCTTTTATAATTTGTTTACACTAATTTGTTTATTTGACATGTAGTTTATCATTTTACTACAATTACACCACTTTATGGTGAATTGTATACAGATTCCTTAATATTTCACTTTTTTCCAAAATTTTTATTTTACATTCTATTTATAATTTTGTTATCAATTCACTTGTTCTTATTCTAAATCCATTATTTTGCATACTAATTATCAATCAATTTTTTATTTAATATTTTCATGTCAAATTGCATTTTAGTCCACCAGGACTACAAATGATTACTTTTAAGCTTTTCATTCATTATTTTATCATTCTCATATATATTTTTATTATTTTATCTCTTATACCCATTAAATTCATTAATTGGATAAATTATCATTTTAATCTTAACTTTTCATTTTCGTTCATAACAGTCATTTTTCCTTTTTTCATTTCCATTCACATTTCACATTTTGAACTTTTATGTCATTATTATCGTTATACCCCTAGTACATTTTCAGCAGAAATCTTTAGATCGGATATATAGGACGTGGATCCCATGGATCCACAACTGTATAGTATAGTAAGGGATGATCCCAAATAGTCAATCCACCTCAGATCAGATCAGATCAGAATAGAGTAGAGCAGTCAAAACATATACTATGGGTGATCATTAGGATCCTACCATAGCAAAGCAAGTTGCCATGACTTGAACCGCTATATAAGTATCTCTATGGCTAGCCAATTATATATTGAGCTAGATTAAACCGCCAGACCACTACTAAGGGTAACATTTTCTTATCACATTTTGACATTTCAATTTACTTTTGCAGTTCAGTACATTATCTATACAATGCTTTCCTTGTCACTTCAATACATTATTCATACAATGTTTTTCTCATCATTTTAGTACATTGTTCATTCAGTTCTTTCTTTTCAATTCAGTACACTATTTATTCAGGTCTTTTATCATTTTACACATCTGACTTTTCACTTGCTTTTGCATTTTAGTATATTAATTACTTGGCATGTTTATCATTCTCACCCATTTCATGAGTGGTTTACTTTTCTTAAATTTACTTTCACATACTTTTACATGTTCACTTATCAATTGACTTTTCTGTCACTTTCATACATTTTATGAATTATCTCATTATAATTCATTATTTCACCCATTTATGAATTATTCACTATAATTCAACAATTTCATTTTCAAAAATATTTATATAATTTCCATATGAAATTAATACCATTACTTGTTATACCTTTCAGTTTAATCGTCAATTTTTCATTTAATTGCAAAATTATACTTTTTCAAATCAATTACAAAATTGCCATTAATTTACTTATTTTCATTTCGCATTCATTTATTGGCTTACAAATTTCCGTTTGGTCCTTATTTTAACTTTTCACGCAAAATTTTATTTTAATCCTTCAATTCATAAAAGTTTATTTTTAGGTTGTTTGTTCACTAAATTACCATTTTATCATTTTGTATTATTTTATTTATCACTTTTGCTCTTTAAATTCAATATTTAAGAAAATTACCATTTTACCTCTAAACTTTTTATTTATTTTCAATTAGGTCCTTTTTACATTCTAAACTTCATTTTTACTTTTCTTTTTACACTTTTCATTTACATTTATCATTATTTCTTTCTTTTTCACACTTAAACTTTTATACAAGGAAAAATTTCTATTTAGTCCCTAAACTTCGTTGCCTTACAATTTTATTCCTCTAGTTCATGTTTATTTACAAAATTATCATTGCATTTATATTTTAAATTTTTAATTCGGTATACTTTTATGGAACTATAATTTAGTTTTTAGAACAGTTAAATTACTATTTTATCCTTTTTCCTCAATGCTTTGCAAAATTTTAATTTATTTTTTTAAACTTTCAATTTATTTCATTTAAGTCCTTTGTCACTTTAACTATATCATTTTTATGCTTTTCATTACTTTTTATTTCTTCTTATGTTGAACACTATTAACATGCATTTGTCATTCATCAATATTGACCATATTTTTTTATTTTATTCTTAGCATTCATTTAGCTTCTTACAATATAATCCCTTTTAATTATCTTTATGATAATTTAATTACTTAAATAACTCACTCTTATGATCATCAACATAATTACAAATTTAATTAACATAAATATCATAAAATCATGAAAAAATTCCCTAGCCTACCATTCGGCCATAGTAAGATTTTCCCTTAATTTTTATTTTCTTTTTATTTAAATCATTCAAAACATCATTTTTCATCCTTTTAACCATTTCTATATCAATTAATTCAATTGTTCATGCATTAATCACATACATGTGCAATAAATATAACCACAACTCACACCCAAATCAATAAAAATTAGGGGATATTATATTCCTTTACTTTAGATTCACTTCCTCCACACTTTACTCTTCCTCTCCTTGGCTCTACTCCATCAATTATCATCATTTTCTTTAAAAATCCTAAATGGTTAATTATGTAAAGGTATAAAATCATCATTTTTTTTATTTTAAAATTAAATCTAACATCACAAATGAGCTCTACATACCTTAATTTATCTATACAAACCTTTAAATCAAATTATAGAGCTTGATTTCTCATACCTCATTTTTAATACATAAACTTCAATTCTTGATTTCTCTCACTTGTACTCCTTAAATTGGAGATTAGAGGCTGCTATAATATGTTAAAGAGGCTGAAATTAATCTAAAAGGCTTGATTTTGGAGAGAGATTAGAAGATAGATGATGAAAATGGTGGTTATAGAGGAATAAAGAAAATTTAGCTTCAAGAAGAAGAAGATAGAAACCTCATAATTTTTGTGATGGTTTCTAATACTTTGGCCTTTAACTAGTCTAAATTTTGGGTTGGGCTAGTCCAACCAAGGTGGTTGGGCCTAATTCAAACCCAAAATTGATTTTAAGCCTATTTATATACTATAAATTATTTCTCTCTCTTTCCAAGCTCAAATTCACTCAAAATTAGTTTCATAATTCTTAAAATATATAATATAGCCTTCATAAAAAATTTTAGCTCAATCAGAGTTTATTTCTAGTTCAGTTTACTAAAATTGATCCTATTAGACAATTTCTAGTGTTATCGTAAAATTAATTTTTCACCATCAAATAATTGCAAATATTATCTAGGATCCAACTAAAAATTCCTACTATTTTTAAATATTATTTATATTTTTACAGCTTCGATCAAATCCACGGTCAACCGGTTACTATTTAAACTAAAATCATCATTTTTCTCTTACTTCCTATGTTCAAATCTTCCTAAAAATACTTTCAAAATTCTCAAAATATATTCATTAGGCTTCATGAATATCTTTGGATCAATCATAGATTATTTTTTGATTTGATCCACTTTTACCAGACTAGTAATCCAATTTTTCATATCACTGAAAAATTATTTTTTATTTATCATATGATTCTACATCTCATTTAATGTAGATTTAAAAATTCTAGTGAATTTTAGAGGTCATTTTCTATTTTTAAAGTTTCGATCAAATCTTAGTCAATCCGGATATTATTTGAAATGAAACTGTGACTTTTTCCTTATTTTTAACTTTTGGAAACTCGTTTGACTTCATTTTGATTCCAAATTTGAACTCCAGGCTCCTGCTAACATACACTTTCCAATGATCAATTAAAATATTTTTCGACTCCGGAAGATACTATTCACCTCGATATCAATATTTACCATCGAAAAATATTATTTCTGACTAACTCGGTATTTGGATCATTACATTTTTATTCCTTCTTTTATTTCCTATTCGCATTGTGTAATGGACGACATTCAATTTTCATTTAGTCATGTGCAACGAACGATGGAAGAAATTTCTCTTAGACATTCTTATATATTTTTTTATTTCTTATCGATTGTGTGTAACGAGCGATGGAAGAAATTTTCTTTATGCATTCTTATGCCTTCTTTTATTTTTGGTACCCCATATGTAATGGGTGATCTTCAATTTTTGATCCGCTGTGTACAACGAACATTGTTAAACATTTCTCGTAGCCATTTTTATGCACTCTTTTATTTCAATCTGCCATGTGTAATGGGCGGTGGAAGAAAATTCTTTTAGGCATTCTCATGCCTACTTTTATTTCTGATCCACCATGTGTAATAGGCGATCTTCAATTTATGATTCACCATGTCCAACGGATAGTGGGAGAAATTTTCCTTAGTCATTCTTATGCCTTCTTTTGTTTCCAATTTGCCATGTGTAATGGGCGGTGGAAGAAATTTCCTTTAGGCATTCTTATGTCTTCATTTACTTTTGAGCCACCATATGTAATGGGCGGTTTTTAATTTTTGATATGTCATGTACAATAGACAGTGGAAGAGATTTCGCTTAGGCATTTTTATGCCTTCTTTTATTTTTGATCCGCCGTATGTAACGGGCGATGGAAGAAATTTCCTTTAGACATTCTTATACCTTCTTTTATTTTTGATCCATCATGTGTAACTGACAATCTTCAATTTTTGATCCGTCTTGTACAACGAATAGTGGAAGAGATTTCTCATAGGCATTCTTAAGCCTTTTTTTTATTTTCGATCCACCGTGTGTGATAGGTGGTGGAAGAAATTTCCTTTTTGAATTCTTATACCTTTTTTTTTATTTTTGATACACCATGTGTAATGATTGATCTTTAAGTTTTGAACCATCGTGTGTAATGGGCAGTAGAAGAAAATTCTTTTACGAATTCTTATGCCTTCTTTTATTTTTGATCCACCGTGTGTAACAGGCAATCTTCAATTTTCAAATCGACATGTACAACGGATGGTGATAGAATATTTTTTAGGCATTCTTATGCCTTCTTTTATTTTTAATCCACTGTGTGTAATGGGCAATAGAAGAAATTTCCTTTAGGCATTCTTATGTTTTCTTTTACTTTTGATCAGTAGTGTGTAATGGGCGGTCTTTAATTTTTGATCCATTGATGGAAAAGATTTCTTTTATGTATTCTTATACCTTTTTTTTATTCTGATTTGCCATGTGTAGCGAGCGATGGAAGAAATTTTCTTTGTGCATTCTTATGCCTTTTTTTTATTTTTGATCAGTCTTGTGTGACAAGCGATCTTTAATTTACGATCTGTCGTGTACAACTGACAGTGGAAGAGCTTTTTCTTAGGCATTCTTATGCCTTTTTTTAATTTTTGATATGTCGTGTGTGATGGGCGGTGGAAATAATTTTCTTTATGAATCCTTATGCCTTTTTTTTATTTTTGATCCGCCATGTATAATGGGCGATATTCAATTTTCGATCCACCAGGTACAACAGATGGTGGAAGAGATTTTCTATTAGGCATTGTTATACATTCTTTTATTTTTTTATTAGATGTGTGTAATGGGCAGTGGAAGAAATATCTTTTAGGCATTCTTATGCCTTCTTTTATTTCAAATTCATCGTGTGTAACTGGTGATTTTCAATTTCTAGTCCGTCGTGTACAACGGATGGTGGGAGAAATTTCTCTTGGGAATTCTTATACCTTTCTTTTATTGTTGATCCGTTATGTGTAATGGGCAGTGGAAGAAATTTTCTTTAGTCATTCTTATACCTTCTTTTTTTTCGATCAGTCGTGTGTAACGAGCGATCTTTAATTTTTGATCCACCGTGTGCAATGGATGGTGGAAGAGATTTCTCTTAGGCATTCTTATACCTTCTTTTATTTTTGATCCACCGTGTGTAATAGATGGTGGAATAAATTTCCTTTAAGCATTTGTATGCCTTCATTTATTTTCGATTCATCGTGTGTAATGGGTGGTCTTCAATTTTTGATCCATTGTGTATAACGGATGGTGGAAGAGATTTCTCTTAGGCATTCTTAAAACTTCTTTTATTTTCAATCCGCGGTAGTGGAAGAAATTTCTCTTAGGCATTCTTATGCCTTTTTTTAGTTTTCAATCCACCGTGTGTAATGGTTGGTCTTCAATTTCTGATCCACCATGTACAACGAATGGTGGAAGAAATTTCTCTTAGGCATTCTTATGTTTTCTTTTATTTTCTATCTATCGTGTGTAAAGGGGTGGAAGAAATTTCCATTATGCATTCTTCAATTTTTGATCCGCCGTGTAGAACGGACAATGGAAGAAATTCTTTTTAGGCATTCTTATGCCTTATTTTATTTTCGATCCTCCTTGTATAACTGACAGTGGAGGAAATTTCTATTAGGCATTCTTATGCCTTTTTTTTTATTTTCTATCTGTCATGTATAATGGACAGTGGAAGAAAATTTTTTTAAGCACTCTTATGCCTTTTTTTTTTAATTTTTGATCCAACATGCAAAAAGGGGCGGTAGAAGAAGTTTCCTTTAGGCATTCTTATACCTTCTTTTATTTTTGATCTACTGTGTTTAACAAGCAATCTTTAATTTTTGATCTGCTGTGTACAATTGACGGTGGAAGAGATTTCTCTTATGCATTCTTATGCCATATTTTATTTTCAATCCATCATGTGTACTGAGCGGTGGAAGAAATTTCCTTTAGGCATTATTGTGCCTTCTTTAATTTTTGATTTGCTGTGTAGAACAGACGATGGAAAAAATTTCTTTAGGCATTCTTATGCCTTCTTTTATTTTTGATCTGCTGCATATAACGGATGGTGGAAAAAATTTCTTTTACCCACTCTTATGTCTTTTTTTTTATTTTCGATCCGTCATATACAATGGATAGTAAAATATTTATGATTTTTCTCTTTTCTCACAGTGGATATTAGCCTTCGTCTATCATCATTCGATTGATGACTCCCTTTAGCTTTAGAGTGCCTAGATTATTTTAAATCTCCTATAGTCTCTTAATGAAAGTAACAAATGATAAATCTTGAAATATTATAAATGTGTGAGACCGGATGGGAGAGTAATCCGATTAAATCAGCAAGACTGAATAGACCTGTTAGAAGGCTTGACCGGGTGGATTGGACATTAGTACTCCGAAGTTCAAGTTAGTAAATTTTAGAAAGATAAAATTTAGAGATAGAAGGTGTCAAGATCCATGTAGCTGGTTTTGAAAGTTATGAGCTATTTGTAGTGTAGTATGTTGCTAACGTTTAATGAAATTCATGCTAATAATTTTAATCACTTTAGAATCACTTTTAACTACATGATTCAAAAAGTCAAATAAAATCATGTCCACATCAAATTGAATATTCGTTGGCCAAATACAGTTGAATTTCAATTGAGTTTTCAAATCAATTGGTTTGGAGAGGATAATAGTCAAATCACGAAATAAATTTGAGTTCCAATTGAATTTTCATATCATATACTTTTGTCATATTAATTAATAATTAGTATCATTCATCAAAGGTCCTAAATACTAATCACTCGCCAACAAAGCATAAAGAATTGAAATAAAAAAAATTAAATTATATTTATCAATTGAATTATTTTAAAGATTCCTTCGAAAACTCTTTATGTTCATGGGTTTATATCTTCTTTTTGGTAAATGAAACAGTTTCCAGATTAGAAAATTTTGTTTTCAAATATATACAACAAATATAGAGCATTGTCAGAAAAAACTCAATATAGAGTACGATAGCAATCGATTTTTTTTTTTTTTTGCAATTCAATTAAATAAAATTAATATTTGGTTATTTTAATAGCGTAAAATCTAAAGTTATATGTGTTGTTTTTTTAGTTAAATAATCTGTATTAAAATTTCACTAATTTAGCTAATTTAAATTTATATTAGACATATGTTTATAGAATGCATGAATGCTCTCTTCAAATATTTAAAAATATTATTTATTTAAAATTCAAATGTAGATGTAATTAATCTTAAAGTCATACTTTTCAAATGAAGTTTCTAAATGTCTAAGATCAAAGAATAAACTTTATCTTTTATTTTTCTATATTTATAGATTCCATTGCATATAAAGTGAATGAGTGGCCAAAACATTGGCCATTAATATTAGCCTTTACCTTTCTATTATTTTTTAAGTGGTCCACTCTTCTTTTTCTTTTTCTTTTCTGTTTTACTAACTTACGTGAGTTTTAAGGAGAAAATATAAATTAACTAATTAATAATTAATTTTTTTTGTAATTATGTCTTGTTAAATATGATTTGATGAGTAAGTTGAACATAAAAAATATATAAATTGGGTTATTATTATTATTTTTTTAGAAAATGATTGATTTTTAGATATATTGAAGAGCCAATATTATAAACTAATAATTTTAATCACTTTAGAATCAATTTTAATTACATGACTCAAAAAGTCAAATAAAATCAAATTGAATTTTCGTTGGCCAAGTACAGTTGAATTTCAATTGAGTTTTCAAATCAATTGGTTTGGAGAGGATAATAGTCAATTCACGAAATAAATTTGAGTTCCAATTGAATTTTCATATCATATACTTTTGTTATATTAATTAATAATTAGTATCATTCATCAAAGGTCCTAAATCCTAATCACTCGCCAACAAATCATAAAGAATTGAAATAAAAAAATTAAATTATATTTATCAATTGAATTATTTTAAAGATTCAAAAAATATCGAATCCAAAGGAACATGGATTGCTAAGTAAAATATCTATATTTGAGTTGAATTAATCTGATATTATTTTTCAAGTTTTTGAATTGAAAGCAAGAACTAAGCTAAGTTAACAATAAATAAAAATAATAAAAAATTAAGATTAAACTAATATTAATTAAATACAGAACAATAACTATAACACTTTTGCTAAAAGAACTATCTACCTTAACTTCTATTGCAATGACTCAATCAAAAGTAACACAAATTATTATGGAAAACCAGTAAAATAAAAATAGATATCATATTCAGAATTTTATTCTAAGTACTAAATCCTCTGCTTAGGAACCATTTAATACCTAGCATGCAAATCCAATTTTAAACTCCTAAACCTTCATTAGACCCTCTCGAGCGAGATCTAAATCTAGCCAAATTTTAATTTAATTAAATTTAAATCAACTCATGAACAACAAATCACTGCCTCAATTCTCAAAACTCAACAATACGTTGACATGAGAAGAATAAACAAAGAGCACGCATACCATTGACTAAAGTCTGAATTAACATTCAACCATCTATTCAATACATTAAACATCAATTCAACCATAACCAAAGATAAGATTTAGTATAGGAATTAAGAAATAACAAACTTGCATTAAATTCGAGTCTTTACAGTAAAAGTATAAGGGTTCAAGTTTTCTTTAGTAAAAGAAAAGAAAACTACTCACCAAATATGATTAAAAATAAAGAATATAATATTCATGAACCTTCAAACTTACTCTTGATGACTTATCAGCACATGCAATAAAAAACTTGATTCTTTAAGAGAATTGAAAACTAAGCTAAACTACTGTACAAATTAACTAAAGAAACTAGGGCTAAAACTTTTAAAAACTAACTCTAAAACTAACTTAAAAAACTCTCTCAAACTTCAGAATTCATGCTCTTTATATAGTGGCATTTTTATTTGCTTAAAAATATCCAAGAGAAAGAAATCTAGCTGCAATTAAACTTTCTATTCCAGCAAAAAAAATTAAAGTTGTATTATGTTTAGACTTCCTTGCCTCAGGAAAGGGAATTCTCCCTCGGAAGAGGAGAATTAAAAAGGCTGTGACTTTTGGGTTGCCTCAGGAGAGGGAATTCTCCCTCCACCGAGGTAAATGTCTCTACTCCTTGTTTTTCCTTGCTTCCCTCATGAGAGGCTTTTTTCCTCAAGAAAGGGACTATTTAAAAACTGGCTCTTCAAGTTCTCCTCCGTGGAGAGGAAATTCCCCTCTCCCAAGGAGACTAATCCTGGACTCTACATGAATTTCTTCTCTTAAAAAGCTAATTTTCCTCTTTTTGCCATGGAACTTTCTTTTTTCTTCAATTAACTACCTAAAAACACCAAAAATTTCAATTAAGTCCGTAAACACACAAATTAAGAAATTAAACATAAAATCAACCAATTTAATACTAAATTAACACATTAAACATACTAAAATGTACTGATAAATATAAATAAAATTCACAACTATCAACTGGTATATCTATTGTAGTCTTTATAAGTAGAGATATAATAGTGAACACGAAAATTATTATTTTTATGAGAACATGAGATAAAACAACAAATGTTAGAAAATCATCCAGGATTTGGCATATAATTATGAGAACAACTTATTTATCGATATGCTATATATTCCTAACAGATATATAGCACTAGTGTTCTCAACGTATGCTGATCATACGAACTATTTGCCTATATGATTAGAGAGAATGATTGAAAATCATTTCGTCATGTGTGAGTGGAAGTTGAAAGAGTTATGAATATGTCCATGACTCCGGAAATGAGAAATTAGTCTCGATATAAACGTGAAAATATCGGAACAAAAAATAAATTATATATAATTATTTCCATATTGAAATTTTCCTTAATTAGGAAATCTGCCCATTTAGTGTGAATCAATGAGGGCAGTTACCTGATTTGAATTAGGTAACTAACATATTAAATGAAATATTATTTCTTTACTTAATGTTTTGTAACTGCCAATTTAGAATTAATATCAATTAAAGGAAATTATGTTTCCCTAATTGAAGCCCTATAAATAGGACAAAAAATTCTGCCTAAAGTGTGCAGAAATTTCTTCCTTACCGAAACTTTGTCAGTTTTACTCCGCGTGTATTTTTCTCTCTTCACCTGTGAGGTTTTTAGTTCGTGGAGTAAAGCTTTCATCCTGAATTTTATGATACGTGGATGATAGGTGTGCTGGTGAAGCAAAACAAGCTACTTTGACTTTCATATAACTGCGCTACGAGAGGTAACCCATTTTCCTTCCCGTATGATATGTCATGATATATATTCAACAGTTATAATTTACATGGATCTAGCAAATAGTTTTGGATTTTCCATCATTCAAATAATAACCCAATTTCCTAAAGATAAGTAGTTGTCTGATGTTAAGGTTTATTATTATTATTATTATTATTTGTAAATTGTTTAACGAAATTCATGCTAATAATTTTAGTAACTTTAGAAACATTTTTAATTACATGACTCAAAAAGTCAAATAAAATCATGTCCACGTCAAATTGAATGTTCATTGCCCAAATACAGTTAAATTTCAATTGAGTCTTCAAATCAATTGATTTGTAGAGGATAATAATCAAATATATATATATATATATATATATATATATATATATATATATATATATATATATATATATATATATATATATATATATATATATAATAAAAATAATGTTATAAAATTCAACCCGTTTAACAATAATGTAATTGAACACATTTGGCCGTATCTCTCCTTTTCACGAAGTTATGAGTATGCAATTTGCAAAGAAAATAAAAGAGTTGACGTCGACCAAAAGAGAGGATAGGATATGCATGCATGAGACGTAAATGTCAACATCAAATTGAATTTAATCATTTATGGCTTCACAACTAAAAGATGGTCCCAATATTCTTAAATTAAAATTTATGGATAGTTGTGAAGCCATAAATGATTAATGCATTTTAAAGACGAATATAATTTATTATAAAAACAATTAATAATTGATTGTATTGTCATTTTATTAATTACTAATACAGAAAGGTGAAAAACAAATATATAAATATATTTAAAGAAAAATAAATAAAGTATATTAAATTTTTTATAAATTATGGAAAATATTATTTTTTAAAATTCTGAAAAGTGATACTCAAAATGAAATTAAAAAAAAATTCAGAAAATAATGTTTAAAAAAAACAAAAAATATATATTATTGCTCGAAAAAAAATCCAGCAAGATAATTAATGGCTCCCCCACTAGGCCGCTACCATTTGTATATGTTGCAATAATATGGATTACCGTGAAGCCGAACTACCTTGACGGCAGTTTAATTTCATCTATCGCCATCAAATTTTGGGCAACCTGACAGCATAAATATGAATTTCTGTATTATTAATTATTTTTGGTTACTTTTGTTAAATTTTTAGAAAATTTTTTGTGAAAAGTTTATATAACATGTAATTCAAAAAAAAATATGATTACACTGCATTATATTTTTAAATTTTTTTAATACACGTTGGATTCGTCAAAAATTTAATAAAATAAAAAATATATAGTAAAGTACTAGAATCATGTTATTTTAGAAACCCAAATGCAACAGAATGAAAATCAAAGGACTTAGTAGAAAAAATTACCAATTCAGTTATCCGAATGCTTTTTGCCAACTTGAAAAGACTATAAATAATATATCCGAATGCTTTTCTTCGTGTATATCTCTGCCTAAAAATTATGTCCACATCAAATTGAATTTTCATTGGCCAAATACAATTAAATTGCAATTTTTTTCAAATCAATTGGAGAGGATAATGGTCAAATCATTAAATAAATTTGAATTTCAATTGAATTTTCAAATTATTTGGAGAATAATTGGATAATTTTAAGAATAGTGTATTTTATACAAATATTTGGGATAATGAGGTGTTTTGCAAAGTAATTGGAGAAATGGAATTTTTTATTCATTTCCGCTGCCTTTTTGGACGGAAATGGCAGTGGATGATGAGATGGCAGGATTCTCAACTTAAAAAATTTATTAAAAATAAAATTAAATAATATACATTTTCCAACTAAACAAACTTACTAATAAATATATAATTATTTTGTTCATATCATACTCAACTTATACACACATTTAAAAATTATACATTTTCTCAACTTATAAAATTTACAAAAAACAAATTAAATTATTTTACTTCATATAACACTCTACATGTACATACATTTAAATAATATTCATTTTTTTAAAGCTAAAGGTTGAAAAAATTTAAAACATTAACTTACTAATTAAAGCACCAAATCTTCAACAATAATACTGTTGTTATAAACTAATTAAAAGAAAGACAGAAATAGTAGAATATAGAATTTTCTCTTATTGATTGTGTATACTGAATAACCACAATAGGGTATTTATAGGCACAAAATAGAAAAGGTAGACTTCTACTAGAATAGGAAGAATGATGAGTTTGATAGTCATCCAAATATCTCATAATTATCACAACACTTCCCCTTGGATGACTATGTACTATGAATATGCCTCGTTAAAACCTTGCTAAGAAAAACTCAGTGGGATAAAAACTTAGCGAAGGAAAAAGAGTACAATATTCATATGTACTTCCCCTCAAAAATAAAATGAATCAAACTAAATCTTTTAATTGGTGCATTTTAATATTGTGTACATGTTTCTTGAAAATTGAACTTGGTAGGGCCTTTGTGGACAAATCTGCTGGATTATTACTTGAGCGAACTTTGCAAATATCGATCTTTTCTTCTTTCATAAGTTCATGAATATAGAAGAATTTTGGTGAGATATGTTTGGTTTTATCTCCTTTGATATAGCCACCTTTGAGTTGTGAAATACATACATCATTATTCTCATACAATTTTGTTGGCTTTTTCTTCACTACCAACCCACTTGTTCCCTTAATATGTTAAGTCATGGTTCTCAATCACACACATTCATGACTTACTTCATGGATGGCTAATATTTCTGAATGATTTGAGGAAGTAACAGTGATTGTTTGCTTAACAGATCGTCAAAAAATAACAGTGTCACCATATGTGAAGACATAACTTGTTTGTGATCGAGCTTTATGAGGATCTGATAGATATCCAGCATCAGCATAACCTGTTTTATTCCTTTTGGAAAAACAAACCCATATCAGATGTGCCACGAAGATAACGTAGAACATGTTTTACACCATTCCAGTGCCTTCGAGTTGGTGCATAACTAAATCTTGCTAGCAAATTAACTGCAAAGACTATATCTGGTCTAGTGCTATTTGCAAGATATAAAAGTGCACCTATTGCACTAAAATATGGTACTTTAGGACCAAGAATCTCTTCATTATCTTCTTGTGGACGAAAAGGATTTTTCTTAACATCAAGAGAGCGAACAACCATTGGAATGCTCAATGGATAAGACTTATCCATATAAAATTGTTTCAAGATTTTCTCTATATAAGGTGACTGATATACAAGAATTCCTTTTGAAAAATATTCAACTTGAAACCCAAGACAAAATTTTGTTTTTCCAAGATCTTTCATTTCAAATTCCTTTTTCAAATATTCTGCAGTAATAGAGATCTCTTCTGGAGTCCCCACTATGTTTAAGTCATCAACATAAACTGCAACTATAGAAAATCCTAAATTTATCTTCTTGATAAAAACGCATGGACAAATTGAATTATTCTCATACCTATTTTTCACTAGGTAATCACTTAGACGATTGTACCACATGCGTCCAGATTGCTTTAATCCATACAAAGATCTTTGGAGTTTAATCGAGTACATTTGTTGAGGTTTTGAATTATATGCTTCAAGCATCTTAAATCCTTCAGGATTTTCATATATATGTCATTATCTAACGATCCATATAAATAAGCTTTTACCACATCCATTAGATGTATATCAAAACCTTCAGAGGCAGTCAAATCAATCAAAAATCTAAACGTGATTCCATCCATGACTGGAGAATACATTTCTTCATAATCTATACCAGGTCTTTGTGAGAAACCTTGTGCAATAAGTCGTGCTTTATATCTCACAATTTCATTTAACTCATTTTTCTTACGTTCAAAGACCCATTTATATCCAACTGGTTTGACATCTTCTGGTGTCAGGACTACTGGTCCAAATACTTTTTGCTTAGCTAAAGAATCTAGCTTAGCCTAAATTGTCTCTTTTCATTTTGGCCAATCAAGTATTTGTCGACATTCTTCTATAGTTTTAGGCTCAGGCTCATCATCATTTGCTATTTCAGAAACAATTGCATATGCAAATACATAATTTCATCTCTTTCTAACATATTTCCAATTTTCAGTGAGATCTCATAATTTGTCGGTACCGGAATCACTTCTAGGGTTGATTCTCTAGAAATATGTAGTTATGTATTTGATTTGTTTCTGGCCTCTTCAGGAGGATCAATTGAATGATTTTTTTATTTTTCTCTTCTTTCGAGGAACAACATCTTTTGCACCAATAGGTCTACCACGCTTCTAGCGTGAACTAGACTCATTTGTTGTTATACAACCAAGATGTCCTACAAGGACATCATTTATCATGCAGGGGCATTTGCAGCTCGAATGATTTGGTGACCTTTTGGGTGTCTGTAAAGATATTGGATAGCTAATTTACAATATTATGTAAATGAATTATTCTTTGAACTTCAAGTTCACATTAATTTGTGCGTGTATCAAATTTGGACAAAGTTGGTGTGTTCCAACTGATTTCTTGAGCTTTTGGCCCCTTTTCTTTATCTTCCCCTAATGGTGGGAAAATCAATTCATTAAATTAATAATCTAAAAATCTTGCTCGAAAAAGGTTACTAGTTAAAGGTTCTAGCTAGATACCTAATGATAGAAGGAGAATCAAAACCAATATATATATACCAAGACGTCATTGAGGACCCATTTTAGTTCGTTGAGGAGGGGCAATAGGAACATAAACAGCACAACCAAAAATTTTAAGATGAGATATATTAGTTTGTTGATAAAAAATAAGTTGCAAAGGTAAAAATTTTTGATATGAACTAAAGATGGGGCATGAACAATTGCATGTCCCCAAGCAGATGCAGGAAGTTGTGACTTTATAAGAATAGGTCTAGCAATAAATTGTAATCGCTTAATAAAAGATTCAGCTAAACCATTTTGAGTATGAACATGTGCAACAGAATGCTCGACACTAATCCCAATTGACATGCAAAAATCATAAAATGCTTTTGAAGAAAACTCACATGCATTATCTAAACGAATTGTCTTTATAGGATGATTAGGAAATCTAGACCTTAACTTTATAATTTGAGCAAGAAGTTTAGTAAAAGCAATATTACGAGTAGAAAGTAAACATACATGTGACCATCGAGTTGAGGCATCAATCAAAACCATGAAATATCGAAATGGTCCACAAGAGGGATGAATTGGGCCACAAATATCTCCATGTATCCTTTGAAGAAAAATAGGAAACTTCAAATGCAATTTGGATGGTGAAGGTCTTACAATCAATTTACCTTGTGCACAAGAACTATAAGAAAAATCATTAGATAAAAGAATTTTCTGATCCTTTAATCCATGTCCATTTGTATTTTCGATAATACGTCGCATCATGGTTGAACCGAGATGACCAAGGCGATCATGCCAAAGTATGAACATTTTAGGGTCTGAGCACTTCCGGTGCATATAATTTGATTCAACCATTTTTATTTTTGTGAAATATAATCCTATTGAGAAACTTGAAAGTTTCTCTAATATGAACTTTTAGTTCAATTTTGTGGATTTAATATATAGATTTTTGACATTTTCATTATTTGTCGTTTCAATATGATATTCATTACGACGTATATCTTTAAAACTTAGTAGATTTCTTCCGGATCTACTTGAATACAACGCATCATCAAAATATAATTTTGTTCCATTTGGAGGCATAATTTGGACTCTTCCAAAGCCTTAAATTACATTTGCAGAACTAGAAATCGTATTAACATTAATTTCAACTAATGTTAATTGTATACAATATTTCTTGAGAACAAATAGATTATGAGAATTCCTTAAATATAATTAAAGAAACTTCTGGTTCTCTACTAAACATATGAATTCTCAATAATTTATGTATTATAATCGATCTGAAATGATCAAACCGGTCATGTCAAGTAATTAATTGTTAATTAGTAAACTTCAGGCTTAATATTTTTATTATATCAATATTTATATCAATTGATAAACATCAAGTTTCTTAATATCAATATCAGACAATTAGTAAACGTCAGGTTTACTAATATTTGTGACATACAGTCAATAAACTATATGTTTATTAGTATTTATATCAATTTTCAAGTTTATTATAATCAATAAACTTCGAGTTTATCAATATTAGTATCGATTAATCAATAAACTTCTAGTTTATTGATATTTGAATAATTAGTCAACTGCATGTTACTAATACTTGCATAACAATTAGTAAACTTTATGTTTACTAATATTGTGACAAATAATAAAATAAATATTTATTAGTATTTATATCAATTTTTTTAAAGTTTACTATAATCAATAAACTTCAGGTTTACTGATATTAGTATTAATTAATCAATAAACTTCATGTTTACTGATATTTATATAATTGATAAATAATAGGTTATTAATATTTGTTAGTAAACTTCAGGTTACTAAAATTTGTATTTATTAGCAAACTTCGAGTTTACTAATATTTGTATCAAAATCAAATTATCTAAAAAAATATATTACTAATATTATACAAAGTAGATCTCAAGTATTTATCTTTCAGTCTCAAAAATGATATTCATTTCAACAAATATTTTTTGATATATGTCTGCGGGACATATTTGAGAAATAATATATTTCTAATAAATTGTATGCAAATAATTGCATTATAACTTTTCAGGAGCCTTTAAATAATTGCATTATACATAACAACAATATACATATAGAAAATTGAAAACCAAATATGGCTTTACATAAAATATATTCATCATTATAATATAATGATTAAAATATAATTAAGCAAGAATCAAATTGCAATTATGCAAAATAAATCACTAAAATCATGTTAATGTCCTTGATAATAGAAAATATTATTCTCAGCTCTTAATATTTTCGTATATTTAAAGTTTTTAAAATTATTTATTGTAGGGTAGAATTATCGATCCTTAATCAATCTCATTAACTCATGAGAATTAAAATAATTCAAAATTTATGAATTAAATCTACTTACCATTTAATCTTGTAAATTATAATTCTTGATTCCTTCGAGCTGGATTGTCGTAAACCACCGACTTCCAATGATCAATAGAAACTATCGTGCTGATAACGTGTTATAAACTAATTAAAAGAAAGACAGAAATAGTAGAATATAAAATTTTCTCTTATTGATTGTGTATACTGAATAACCACAATAGGGTATTTATAGGCACAAAATAGAAGAGGTAGACTTCTACTAGAATAGGGAGAATGATGAGTTTGATAGTCATCCAAATATCTCATAATTATCACAACAACTCTTCAATTCTTCATCCTTAGCAAAAAACCGAGCAAAATCCATCAACCAAAAGAAGCAAATGTTGATGAAACCCAACAAATGCCAATACTGCCTTATATTCACGTTTTACTGTGCAAGTTTTTGGCATTTTACTGTGACCTTGTGAACACTTGCAGGATTCTCTGCCATTTCCGCCCAACACTCCAACGAAAATGGACACGTGTCAGATGACCTCCCACTTCCGCCCAAGACTCCAGTGGAAATGAACCCATGATTTCCTGCCATTTCCGCCCAAAAAGGCAGCGGAAATGAGTAAAAAACCCCATTTCCCCAATTACCTTGCAAAACACCCCATTATCCCAAATATTTGTACAAAATACATTATTCTTAAAATTGTCCCAAGAATAATGGCCAAAAGAAATTGAATTTCAACTGAATTTTCAAGTTAATTTGAATTTTTAAGTCAATTTGATCAAATTAAATTGAAATTAAATTTGAAAAAGATTAGCAGTTCGAAAAACTGAATTGTTACCACTTAATTTTAAATTTTTGAAAATGCTAATTTTATATATTGTAATAAACGATATGGATCTGGCAAATAGTTTTTTATTTTCCATCGTTCAAATAATAACCCAATTTCCTAAAGATAAGTAATTGACTGATGTTAAGGTTTATTATAATAATTATTATTATTTGGAAATTATTTAATGAAATTCATGCTAATAATTTTAATAACTTTAGAAACATTTTAAATTACATAACTCAAAAAGTCAAATAAAATCATGTCCACATCAAATTGAATTTTCGTTGGCCAAATACATTTAAATTTCAATTGAGTTTTCAAATCAATTGGTTTGGAAAGGATAGTAGTCAAATCACTAAAAAGAATTTGAATTTCAATTGAATTTTCATATCATATACTTTTGTCATATTAATTAATAATTTGCATCATTCATCAAAGGTCCTAAATCCTAATCACTAGCCAACAAAGCATAAAGAACTGAAAAAAAAAAATTAAATTATATTTCTCAATTGAATTATTTTAAAGATTCCTTCGAAAACTCTTCATGTTCATGGATTTATGTCTTCTTTTTGGTAAATGAAACAGTTTCCAGATTAGAAAATTTTGAAGTTTACAGATTAGAAAATTTTGTTTTCAAATTTATTCAACAAATATAGAGCAATGTCAGAAAAAAAAAAATCAATATAGAGTACAATAGTAATAGAGTTTTTTTTTTTTTTTTGCATTTCAATTAAACAAAATCAATAGTTATTCATTTTAATAGCGTAAAATCTAAACTTATTTATTAATTGAATTGATGTGTCATTCCTTTTTAGTTTTATCATCTGTATTAGAATTTCACTAATTCGGCTAGTTTAAATTTGTATTGAACATATGTTTCTATAATGCAAGAAATGCTCTCTCCAAATATTTAAATATTATTTACATAAATTTCAAATGTAGATGTAATTAATTTTAAAGTCATACTTTTCAAATGAAGTGTCTAACCTTTGTTAAATGTCTAAGATCTAAGAATGTACTTTATCTTTTCTCTTTCTTTAAAAATAAAAATTACAAAACCTAACTTTTAAGCATTTTATTTTATAATTAATCAATATAGAATATTTAATAATAACCAATCAAACTTTACAAGCAATCTGGTACCACTACTTCGTATCCAACTAATATAGCTCATATCTAAGTTTTAACGTTACAACCATGCATTGCATTTTTCATAAAGGTGCAATTTTTGCACTTGAAGGAGTTTTGAATACATCCATAACTATTGAGATGGGAAATTGATCCCGATATAAAAGTGATAATATCAATACAGAAAATAATATAGATGGAATTAGTTCCATACGGGATTTTCTTTAATTAGGTAATATGCTTAATAAAGTGTATATTAATGTGGACAGATATATAATTTGAATTAGATAACTGGCACGTTAATTAGAATATTGTTTCCTGAATTAAGTTATTATAACTACCAATTTTAAATTAATGCCAATTAAGAGAATTTATGTTATCTTAATTGGAGCCCTATAAATAGGACCAAAATTCTATATTTGGTATGTAGAAAAATTCCCCCTTACCAAAACTGTCTGTTTTACTCCGCGTGTGTTTTCTCTATATGTTTGTGGGGTTTTTAGTTCATGGTTCAAAGCTTTCATCTCGAGACTTGCGAGAAGTGGGTGAGAGTTAGGCCAGTGATGCAAAAATGAGCGATTCCAACTTCAACGGATCTATGCTACATAGGTTTTTTAGTTTTACTTCTCGTGATATATATATCTAAAATTGATATCAGAGCAAGAATTTTTGTGTTACGACTATTTTGTTTTTGGATCTATGTTTCTGTGAAAATTCAGACATGATTACAGGTTGTATGATATGCATATTGATATTGTTTTTGTATGTATGTATTATTTTTTCTCGGTATTTTTTTTATGTATTTGTACATGAAAAAATAATTTAAAGTCCATAATTAAAAATTTCATTTGGAAATTTTTAAAATTTGACTGTACCATTGGACTCAGAGATTCCAAAAATCCCCTCTAAGAAAACCACCAAGAAGGTGGCATGTGGTTTACACACGCCACTAGTGCTAGTTGTGTGTTAGAGGGTATGTCCCTAGCACGTGCCAAATCCACGAGCACTGAGTGAAACGTCACTCAGCCACGTGAACCTATGGGGGCAACAAGTGGCCTTATGATGAAGCGCCACGTGTCAGTTGACATGGCAAGGGGATCCACTTGGTACCATATGGCACCATGTGGCCCAACCAAAAGTTGCTACGTGGCAACCTGTGGTGCTGACATGTGGAAAGGATCATACCACGTGGCTTGATGAGTCATGCCACATGGCAGCCTATGGCATTAACACGTGGTATGTGGAGGAACATATCCTGCCACGTGGCTTGATGAGTCACGCCACATGGGCCAATGACTAGCTCCCACGTGGCAGCCTGTGGTAATGTCGTGTCAGTTATCAGCCAGTTGGGTGCCACATGGCATCCACATGAACTAGTGAACGGATGCCACATGTCGATGGGGGCACACCACGTCGCACTGTACCACAACTGAAGCGTGGCTTCTCTTTTACGCGTGGGGCACGTGAGGGCCACTCTCACCGATGCGTGAGCCCTCTTCCGACCACCATTTTTTACCTAAGTTTTTGAAATTTTATTTTTCATAATTTTTTAAATTTTTTGGTAATTTTTTTAAAAAAAATTTGAGCATCAATATAATTTTTACAAATTTTTTTTATTGAAAATTTTATCAAAATTTTAAAAAAATATATGTTTTCTGCCTTCTTTAATTTTCAAATTTGTTTAAAAAATAATTATGTGGATTTTATCCTTACATTTTATTGAAATGAATTTTAATTATTTTTTTGTTTATATATGAATGTACTAACAATTATTTATTCTATTATGCGTAACAAATATGATGATGATAAGGACACCTATAGTTCTACACATTCCTCAAAGGGTTGCTCGGGCCAATGCACAAGTGCATGAGTTCCATCAAATGAGGTTGCACAAGAAGGTCAGAATTGGTGATATTGATGTTATTGTGCATCATATGGTCAGCATGCATAAAAAGATGCAGAGCTATATTTGGGTTGGTGGCCTAGATAGGAGGTGAAATCATAAGCTTCTTTACGATGTTATGTGTGACTTATTTAGTTACCATATGGTGCTGCAGACCTTATTAGTTGAGTGTTGGAGTAAATATTATGGAGAATCCATTATTCATTTTTTATATAAGAAAGCTTAACGATGAGTGTTCAAGAGCAACATTCAGTCTGAGATGCTGCTCAAGAATGGGTGTAAAGTGTAGCGCCCATGGTTTTATGATCACACATAAGGCATCCCTTCACAGTTGATGCGTATGGTCAGGACATCAGTTCCGGTGACTACGATAGTTTTGGATCTATATGGTTCCTAATTTATTAACATGAGTGTCATATTAATATCCTTGTTTGTGTGGACTTTTTTTTTAGGAGTTATGTTTCTTTTTTTTTTTTTTTGAGATGAGACATATGTATCTTATTTTGGGATTTATTGAATTTTATAATAAATTCATTTATTTTTATTTTGGATATTATTATGGCTTATAATTTTTATGATAAATGTGTTTATTTTAATATTATTTTCCTTGCAATATTTTTTAAGTGAAATAGTTGCTTGATTGTTAATTTAAGGCTTAATTATCTATATCACATAATATCCTCAATTAAGTTTAAGAACTTAATTTTCAATGAATAAAATTTACTATACAAAAAATTTTAATCTGTAAGGTTAGATATTAGGACTTATATGGAAATTGAATACTGTTTGTAACCTTTTCGATTTTGAGATTGATAGATAACTTTATTAGATTCTAATTTTAGATGCATAGTAAATATTATGTATTGCCATATTCTTCTTAATAATATGCAACATATGTTTTATTTTGTTCAGAGGATCTAAATGGCCTCAAATTCTATAGTCGTTGAATTGAACAAAGATATGAAAATCAATGGCGATAAATATGAAATTTAGAGCATGAAAATCCAATATGTGCTTGAGGAGCAAGAGGCTCTCGAAACCTTAAGTTCAGTTATGACTGAACCTGAAGCTGGCACTTCTGCTCAGCATAAATATAACCAAGATGCCTATAGAATTCCATTGCTCTTATCATCCTTCTAAGTGCGATGGAAGATGACATCACCCTGTAATTTCATTTGTATCAAAGTGCAATGGATCTATGGGTCTCATTGCGAGAGAAGTTTGGAGGAATGTCTCTAATTAGGCTTCGGTCTTTAATAATTAAGTTCGATATTTATTTGAAGATGCCTAATTATTCAATGCAAAAACATCTTCGAGAGACAGAGAACATGATTTTTGAGCTCGATGATATAGGTCATAAGTTGACTGATGAGCAACAAGTTCAGGCAATCATCCAATTTTTATCAAGGAGTTGGGAGCATATGGAAATGCAACTGACTCATATGGATAACATTAAGACATTTAAGAATGTCGTTAGAAAATTTGGAGCTGGAAGAGGACCGTTTAGCATCGATCAAGGTCAAAGCTAAAGTGCATATGGCACACTCTAGTTCTAGTAAGAAGAAGTCAAACCAGAACAAGAAAAAGAGCTTCCATGGCAAAGGCAAAAATGGGGCTCAAGAGCCTAAAAAGCGGAAAGTTAAGCAGAATGGAAAGGGGTCCAAAGGCAAAAAGAAAGTAAACATTTCTAAAGTGAAGTATTTCAACTACCAGCAGAAGGGATACTATTCTAAAGATTGCACAGTTTCTAAATAGATATACTATTCTAACTCAAGAGTGAGTGAAATTTGTGTATCAAGTTATGTATTTTTAACTGAACTTTATCCTTTATGGGTGTTTGATTTAAGAGTAACGGACCATGTGACAAGAGATCGAGATGCTTTTGACAAGTTTTGACGAGTAATTGCTGGAGCAAAATGGATCGAGATGCAATTTGCAAAGAAAATAAAAGAGTTGACGTCGACCAAAAGAGAGCAAAGGATATGCATGCATGAGACGTAAATATCAATATCCCTATTAATTTCTACGATAAGACTTATACTGAAAATTGCATCCCGATCCTTGTACTTGTACATTTTTTAAATTATGATTACACTGTATTATATTTTTAAATTTTTTTAATACACGTCGGATTCGTTAAAAATTTAATAAAATTAAAAATATATAGTAAAGAAATAGAATCATGTTATTTTAGAAACCCAAATGCAACAGAATGAAAATCAAAGGACTTAGTAGAAAAAAATTACCAATTCAGTTATCCGAATGCTTTTTGCCAACTTAAAATGACTATAAATAATATATCCGAATGCTTTTCTTCGTGTATATATCTGACTAAAAATTATGTCCACATCAAATTGAATTTTCATTGGCCAAATATAGTTAAATTTCAATTTTTTTCAAATCAATTGGAGAAGATAATGGTCAAATCATTAAATAAATTTGAATTTCAATTGAATTTTCAAATTATTTGGAGAAACAAATTCAATTATTTGGAGAATCATGGCGAAAAGAAATTTAATTTTCAAGTTAATTTGAATTTTTAAGCTAATTTGATAAGATTAAATTGGAATTTAAATGAAATTAAATTTCAAAAAGATTAGCAGTTCGAAGAACTGAATTGTTACCACTTAATTTTAAATTTTTGAAAATGCTAATTTTATATATTGTAATAAACGATATGGATCTGGCAAATAGTTTTGGATTTTCCATCGTTCAAATAATAACTCAATATCCTAAAGATAAGTAATTGTCTGATGTTAAGGTGTATTATAATAATTATTATTATTTGGAAATTATTTAATGAAATTCATGCTAATAATTTTAATAACTTTAGAAACATTTCTAATTACATGACTCAAAAAGTCAAATAAAATCATGTCCACATCAAATTGAATTTTCGTTGGCCAAATACAGTTAAATTTCAATTGAGTTTTCAAACGAATTGGTTTGGAGAGGATAATAGTCAAATCACTAAATAAATTTGAATTTCAATTGAATTTTCATATCATATACTTTTGTCATATTAATTAATAATTTGTATCATTCATCAAAGGTCCTAAATCCTAATCACTCGCCAACAAAACATAAAGAACTGAAATAAAAAAATATTAAATTATATATCTCAATTGAATTATTTTAATGATTCCTTGGAAAACTCTTCATATTCATGGATTTATATCTTCTTTTTGGTAAATGAAACAGTTTCCAGATTAGAAAATTTTGTTTTCAAATTTATACAACAAATATAGAGCAATGTCAGAAAAAAAAAAAAACTCAATATAGAGTACAATAGTAATAGAACTTTTTTTTTTTCATTTCAATTAAACAAAATCAATAGTTATTCATTTTAATAGCGTAAAATCTAAACTTATTTATTAATTGAATTGATGTGTTATTCCTTTTTAGTTTTATCATCTGTATTAGAATTTCACTAATTCGGCTAGTTTAAATTTGTATTGAACATATGTTTCTATAATGCAAGAAATGCTCTCTCCAAATATTTAAATATTATTTACATAAATTTCAAATGTAGATGTAATTAATTTTAAAGTCATACTTTTCAAATGAAGTGTCTAACCTTTGTTAAATGTCTAAGATCTAAGAATGTACTTTATCTTTTCTCTTTCTTTAAAAATAAAAATTACAAAACCTAACTTTTAAGCATTTTATTTTTATAATTAATCAATATAGAATATTTAATAATAACCAATCAAACTTTACAAGCGATCTGGTACCACTACTTCGTATCAAACTAATATAGATCATATCTAAGATTTAAAGTTACAACCATGCATTGCATTTTTCATATATAAAGGTGCAATTTTTGCACTTGAAGGAGTTTTGGATACATCCATCACTGCCGAGATGAGAAATTGATCTCGATATAAAAGTAATAATATTGATACAGAAAATAATACAGGTGAAATTAGTTCCATAATGGAATTTTCTTTAATTAGGGAATATGCTCAATAAAGTGTATATTAATGTGGATAGAAACATAATTTGAATTAGGTACTGACACATTAATTAGAATATTATTTCCTGAATTATGTTATTGTAACTTCCAATTTTAAATTAATGCCAATTAAGGGAATTTATGTTACCTTAATTGTAGCCCTATAAATAGGGCCAAAATTCTGTATTTGGTATGTAGAAAAATTCTCCCTTACCGAAATTGTCTGTTTTACTCTGCATGTATTTTCTCTATTTGTCTGTGGGGTTTTTAATTCATGGTTCAAAGCTTTCATCCGGAGACTTGCAAGACATGGGTGAGAGTTAGGCCAGTGATGCGAAAATGAGCGATTCGAACTTCAACGGAACTACGCTACGAGAGGTATTTTAATTTTACTTCTTGTGATATATATATATATATATATATATATATATATATATATATATATATATATATATATATATATATATATATATATATGGTATCAGAGCTAGAATTTTTACGTTATGGCTATTTTGTTTTTGTATCTGTGTTTTTGTGAAAATTCAGACATGAATACAGGTTGTATGATATACATATTGATATTATTTTTGTATGTATGTATTATTTTTTTATCAGCTTTTGTTTTTGTGTATTTGTACATGAAAAATTAATTTAAAGTCCGTATTTAAAAATTTTATTTGGAAATTTTTTAAAATTTGACCGTACCATTAGACTCGGTGATCCTAAAAATCCCTCTGAAAAAACCACCGAGAAGGTGGCGCGTGGCTTACACACGCCACTAGTGCTCGATGTGTGCTAAAGGGCACTTCCCCAGCACGCGCCAAATCCACGAGCACTGAGTGAAACATCACTCAGCCATGTGGACCTGCGGTGGCAACAAGTGGCCTTATGGTGAAGCGCCACTTGTCATCTAACATGGCAAAGGGATCCACTTAGTGCCATATGGCACCATATGGACCAACCAAAAATTGCTACGTGGCAATCTATGGTGCTAACAAGTAGAAATAGTCATGCCATGTGGCTTAATGCCACATGGCAGCCTATGGCATTAACAAGTGGTATGTGGAGGGAGGTGTCCTGCCACATGGTTTGATGAGTCATGCCACGTGGGCCAGTGAATAGCTCCCACGTAGCAGCCTATGGTAATTTTATGCGTTAGTTATCAGTCTAGTTGGGTGCCACATGGCATCTACGTGGACTAGTGAGTAGATGCCACGTGTCGGTGGGGTCATGCCACGTGGCACTGTGCCATAGCTAGCGCGTGGCTTCTCTTTTGCGGGTGGGGCATGTGAGGACCACTTTCACCGACACGTAAGCCCTCTTTCAGCCACCATTTTTGACCTAAGTTTTTGCAATTTTATTTTTCATAATTTTTTTAATTTTTTGGTAATTTTTTTAAAAAAAATTTGCATCAGTATAATTTTTACAAATTTTTTATTGAAAAATTTATGAAAATTTTGAAAAAATATATGTTTACTGCCTTCTTTAATTTTCAAATTTGTTTAAAAATTAATTTTGTAGATTTTTTCCTTACATTTTATTGAAATAAGTTTTAATTATTTTTTTTTGTTTACATATGAGTGTACTAACAATTTTTTATTCTATTATGCATAACAGATATAACGATGATAAGGACACCTATAGTTCTATACACTCCTCAAGGGGTTGCTCGGGCCAATGCATATGTGCATGAGGTCCATCGCATAAGGTTGCACAAGAAGGTCAGAATTGGTGATATTGATGTTATTGTGGATTTTATGGTCAACATGCATGAGAAGATACAAAGCTATATTTGGGTTGGTGGCCTAGATAGGGGGTGAAATCACAAGCTTCTTTATGATGTTATGTGTGACTCATTTAGTTACCATGTGGTGCTTGAGAACTTATTAGTTTAGTATTGGAGTAAATATTATGGAGAATCCATTATTCAATTTTTTATATAAAGAAGCTAAATGAGGAGTGTTCAGGAGGAACACTTAGCTTGAGATGCTGCACAAGAATGGGTGTAAAGTTTAGCACCCATGGTTTCATGATCACACATAAGGCATCCCTTCATAGTTGATGCGTATGATCAGGACATCAGTTCCAATGACTACGATAGTTTTGGATCTGTATGGTTCCTAATTTATTGACATGAGTGTCATATTAATATCCTTATTTGTGTGGACTTTTTTGTTATGAGTTATGCTTCCTATTTTGTTTTGAGATGAGACATATGTGTCTTATTTTGGGATTTATTGGATTTTATAATAAATTCATTTATTTTTATTTTGGATATTATTATGGCTTATAATTTTTATGATAAGTATGTTTTTTTAATATTATTTGCCTTGCAATATTTTTTAAGTGAAATAGTTGCTTGATTGTTAATTTAAGGCTTAATTATCTATATCACATAATATCCTTAATTACGTTTAAGAACTTAATTTTCAATAAATCAAATTTACTATACATAAAATTTTAATCTGTAAGATTAAATATTAGGACTTAGATGGGAATTGAATACTATTTGAAACCTTTTCGATTTTGATCTTGATAAATAACTTTATTAGATTCTAATTTTAGATGCTTAGTAAATATTATGTATTGCCATATTCTTCTTAATAATGTGCAACATATGTTTTATTTTGATAAGAGGATCTAAATGGCCTCAAATTCTATAGTCGTTGAATTGAACAAAGATGTGAAACTCAATGGCAACAACTATGAAATCTGGAGCATGAAAATCCAAAATGTGCTTGAGGAGCAAGAGGCTCTTGAAACCTTAAGTTCAGTTATGACCGAACCTGAGGCTAGCACTTTTGCTCAGCATAAATATGACAGAGATGCCTATGCAGATGGAAGAAGAAGAATTCCATTGCTCTTTTCATCCTTCTAAGTGCGATGAAAGATGATATCACCATGTAATTTCATCCATATCAAAATACAATGGGTTTATGGGTCTCATTGCAAGAGAAGTTTGGAGGAGTGTCTCTAATTAGGCTTCGATCTTTAATAATCAAGTTCGATATTTATCTGAAAAGGCTTGATTATTCAATGCAATAACATCTTTGAGAGATAGAGAACATGATTTGTAAGCTTGATGATATAAGTCATTGTTAAATTAAAAACGAAAGTGAGAAACAAAGCAAGGAACTTATGCTTTATTTTCTTATATTTTTCCAAGATAAAGTTTAGGCTTATATACTAAGTACAGTTGTTAAGATTCTTAAAAAGTTATAGATGTATATAGGAGATTACATAATAATCTGATACAATAGAAATATGAAAATTACTCTGGTTATGCTTATCAAGTAATACCCGAATTGTCATTCTCTAGCACCTCCCTACAAGCTGATGGTGGAAGAAGGCGAAGACAAGGCTTATCTCTAAAGGTGAGGAAAGGATGAGTATGGCCATCAAATAAACTTTACCAGAATGGAACCACGTTTAACCTGTTTGCAAACGAAATGGTAGTCTAAATCAACATGTTTTGTATGGCCATGAAAAAATTAAGTTGGATGATAAATAAATGGCGCCAATATTGTCACACCAAAGAGAAGCAGGTAGAGAATGAGGAAATCCAAGCTCTTAAAAAAGAGAGCCCATTCATAAAATTTCTGCCATGACATTAGTAACCGCCTTATACTCAAATTTAGTAGACGATCGAGCCACCGTTGGTTTTTTTAAGACCAAGAAATTAGATTTAAGCCCATGTGCACAAGGTAGCCATTGATGGACCTGCGGTAATCAGAACAGCCGGCCCAGTTGCTATTAAAGAAACCTTGAAGCTAGAGTGAGGAATTTTGAGAAAGAAAAAAACCAAACTGATGGGTGCCACAGAGGTAGTGAAGGACACATTTCATGGACTGCCAATGCACATCTATTGGTTGATGCATGAACTGTGCCTGTTTGTTGACGACAAAGGTAATGTATGGATGCATTAAGGTAAGGTACTGAAGAGCACCAATAATTTGATGAAATTGCTCTGGTTGAGGTAGCAAAGTTCCTATTATTTTGTTGAGATTTGGAGTTACAGCCAAGGAAGTGGCACACGACTTGGAATTCTGCATATTGGCCTCATTTAACAAATCTATTAAATATTTTTCTTGAGTGAGGAATAGGCCTTCTGGATGATATTTGGCCTGAATACCAAGAAAATAGTGCAGGAGACCTATATCTTTGACTGCAAGCGCCTATTTGATTTCACTTAAAAACCAGTCAAGCTTTGCTAGGTCAGAACATGTTAAGCCTTAAAGGATAGGAACCCAAGTTTGTGTAAAAAATTAGAAAGGCAGGTAAACTGAGCCCTTAATGCTTGCTTGAGACCGTATAAGAAATGCTGCAACTTACAGACATAGTCTAGAAATTATGAGTGAGGAAAGCCCGCTGGTTGCTCCATATAAATGTCATCTATCAAAGTGCCATGGAGAAAAGCATTAGAGATATCAATTTGACGAATGAGCCATTGATGAATGGTGGCAAGAGACAACACTATGCATACTGTAGTGAATTTGATGACTGGAGATAATGTTTCTTGATAGTCAATGCCAGATTGTTGGGCATATCCTTTGGCTACCAAACAAGGTTTATAGCAATCAATAGACCCATCCGGTTTTCGTTTAATACGAAAAATTCATTTATTACCAATGATGTTCTTGCTTGAAGGACGTGGAATAAATCTTCATATGTGATTTTGGAGGAGTGCATTCAACTCATCCTACATAGTTGCCTACCATACTTGAATAGTTTATAACTGAGTAACAGTCTTAGGTTCAACAAGAAGATAATTTGTTTTGGTTTGGACGGCATGGGCTTGGCGACGGAGAATGGTAGTGGGGCATAAGTTCATATGGTGGGTTTTTTGTGGAGTGTGTGCCTGGGCATTTTATGGGTAGGTAGAAAATCCATAATGAGATTGAGGCTAGGTTGTAGTTGTTGATTTCGGATAGGTGGAGAGGAAGTGGAGCGACTCATATTTTCTGGTTGTTGAGTGGATGATGACGTAAAGGATAAGTGTGAGGATAAGGATGAAGGAGTTTGAGGTGAGTGGGATAATTGAGGGTGAGAAATTATCGATGAAGAGATGGGTGAGTGAGGTGATGGAGATTGAGTGGAGTTATGAGTCATACCTGAAGAGGGGACTGAAATAGAACCTTAATTTGAGTGTTGCAAACTGGTGAGATGGAGCCAAGGTGGGTTATGGGCAACATGTGAGGGAGGATTAGCTGTCACTGCATAAGGAAAAATCTGTTCATGAAATTTTACATGCCTAACTAAGAAAATTCGCCCGGTGTTTTTGTTAAAACATATATAAACAGCATGATTTGGATTGAGTCCTAGATTAACACAAGGTTTAGTTCTAAAAAAATACTTGTGAGCTTGGTACGGTATGAGCCATGGAAAAACTGCACATCCGAAAGGTTTGAAAGCCAAATAATTTGGTTTCCTTTTAAATAAAATTTCAAAAGGGGACTTTTTAAGTAACTCATTACTGGGAAAAACATTAATTAGCATGTTGCTTTGTTCAAGTGCAAAATGCAAAAATTTTAATGGTAAAGAGGAATAGGCTAAAAGAGTTAAGGTGGTATCACCAAATGTCAAAGTTTTCACTCGGCCATTCCATTTTAATCATACATATAAGGGCAAGTAATCTGATGATGAATACCGATTTTTTTGAAATATGTATATAATTTTTGGTATTCACCACCCCCAATCGAAGTGGAAAAAATGATTTTTTCCTGAAATTGTCTTTCAACCATTTTTTCAAACTGAAGAAAAATATCAAAAACTTTTTTTTTTATTTTTTTAAAAAATAAACCCAAGTGTAGCGTGAAAAATCATTAGTTAACAATACAACGTAATGATGGCCATTAAAGGATAATGTTGTGGATGGTCCCCAAATATCACAATGGATAATATCAAAAGGAAAATGACTCTTATGTTCAACAGCAACTAATGGAATACGAGACAATTTTCCTAACAAACAACAACTACATGGTTTTAAAGAAGAATTGGTACTTGAAATAAATTTATTTTAAACTAGATCCTGCAATTTTTTGAAATTTGGAAGCGTGCATGCCAATCATCAAGTGTTGCCATTTCCACCACCAAGGCTTGTTTGAGTGGTCGCAACCTATACACTCCGCCTTCACTGGGTCCTTGCATTAATACCCTCCAGGTGACTTGATCCTTGATAAGAAAATGAGAAGGCCAAAATTTAAAGAAGCAAGAATTATCAGCAGTGAATTTTTGTATTGATAGAAGATTTTGATAATTTTCGGAACACATAAAACATTATTTAGTTGCAAAGAACCATTCAAGGAAGGAAACAAAACTTTATTGATATGAGTGATGGATAACCCCTAACCATTACCTATATGAAGATTGTCAATCCCATTGTAGCTTTGAGCATCAGTAAGCTGTTGAATATCAAGAGTGATGTGAAAGTTAGCTATTGTGTCAGGAAACCAAGGCTGAGTTCAATATGGTGGGATAGGTTGTTGTGCATAGACATGATGAAATTTGTGACCATTGACGAGAAGCCTGTTTGAGTCCATATAGATGGATTTCTTTAATTTTCAAATCATTTACTTTGAATCTTCTGAAATAAAGTTTTTGGTTGTTCCATATAAATTGTTTCATCAATGTCGCCATTGAGAAACACTGTCTTAACATCCATCTGATGTAACCAAAGGTTAAAATGTGCCACAATTGCCATTATTATTCTAAAAGAGTCTTTTGATGAAACTAGAAATAAAGTCTCTTTATAATCAGTGCCTTCCTTTTGAGTAAAGCCCTTGGTAACAAGGTGAGCCTTATATCTCTCCACATTGCCTTTTGAATTTATTTTGGTTTTAAATATCCATTTACAACCAACAGGTTTCATACCTTCAGGCAATAGGATAAGATCTCAAACCTCATTGTCTTTCATGGACTTTATTTCCTCATTCATGGCATTGACCATTTTTGAGATTTTGAACTTTCAATAACCTGACAAAAGTTGATTGGATCATCTTCCATCATTTCATTATCTACCTCATGCTCTTGGAGCAATACAATGTAATCATTTGAAATTGCACTTCTCCTTCCTCTAGTGAATCTTTATAATGTCATTTGTTCTTGAGGTTGTTGAGTTTGTTCTTCAGGAATAACTTGTTGAATAAGATCCAGGTGATTTTCAAAATTGCCTTGTTGTTCTGGTGTTGCTTTTTGAACTGCGTCAAGGAGAAAGTCTTGATATTGATCATGGCCAATTACAACTGTAAAAAGAAAAATAAATTCCTCTTTGAAAACAAAGTCTCTAACCTTATCTCCTTTCAAATTTAACATCCTCGAAGAACTTGGCATTTCCCATCTTAAAAAATGATATTTTATGGGATAATAATAAAATTTGTACCCTCAAGACCATTCAGAGTATCCAATAAAATAGCTACTAGCCGTTCTTGAGTCCAATTTTATTTCATTTGGCCTGTTAGGCCTTACCTTAGCTAGACAACCCCAAGTGTGTAAATATTTTAAGCTAGGTTTTCTACCCTTCTATAGTTCATGAGCGGTTTTGTTTACTACTTTAGTTGGAACTCTGTTAAGGATGTATGTAATAACCTAATTATTACTCTAGTAGGAATATGATATGTTTATAGATGCTTAGAAAAAGAATAATAATGGTTATATAAGTTGGAGATTTGTTTAGAACATAATCGGTATTAATGAACACTGCAAAAAAATGATTTAGCGGTGGCCAAAAAATAATCGCTATTTTGCAACGAAATAGCGACCAATTTTATAATCAGTCATCAAATTAAGTTTTTTCACCAAGTTGAGGTGTTTTTCGACTAAATAGCAATGGAAACAAGGTTAAAGTTGCTAAATTATGGTAGCAACAATTACCAACTTTAATCTGCAATGAAATTTTTGACGAAAATGTGGTCAATGAATGTTTTGCACTTTATTTTATTTGGAAAATTAATTTGTTGTAATTCAGCGACGGTGTTGTAGTCGCTAAGTGCATAGTAATTTTTACAATGGATTAGCGATGAAATAATCAGTCGCATTTTTTGTGACAATTATAGTGACGATTTTTATGTCAGCTGTTGATTATTTATACATATTTTAGTATATTTAGCGACAGGCATAAGTAGTCGCTATTTAAAGAATTAGTTTAATATGTATCTTTTTTTTCGTGAGACTCTGCTTATATTCTTTAGAAATTATATACCAAAATCTCCTAAATTCCCCTTATCTAGTGTCACCGCAGATAGTAGCCGGCAACACAATCGACGATAGCAACTCGATTTCCGTTGTCATTTGTGAGAGGTAAGCAACTCAATTTCCTTAAAGGTTTCCTTCTCGTTTGTGTATAGGTCCATAGTCTATGTGGGTTCAATGTTTTTCAATAGATTTGTTCAAATGAGACTTTGTTCATGTAAAATTTATTGTTTGTTTAGGTTTTCGATGACATTTGACAGGTGAAAGAAAGAGGAAGGAGCAAGGATCTAAATATCAAAATCTACAGCAAAAAAAGTATGTTCTTTTCATTTAATTAATTCATTCTCTAGATAATAACATTTTGAATCTTGAAGATATTATTCTTGATAATGGGTCATGGAATAAACATCTTTTGGGTTTCTATCTCCCACATCAAAGGTGGAAACTGTTGTTAATTCTGCTTAACAGATTTTAGCCATGCGATTTACTTTTTGTTCATTCTTTCTCTTCAATTTTGGATGCTATTTATCCTGTTCACGTCGAAATTTCCTTTGGTTGGATTCTTCTAATTTTTAGGGACCGTAATAGATTCTTTTTGGGCTATTTGTTGTTGACGTTTTGTTTTAATTAAGAGGGTATGCATATACGTTTTTGCTGATTTTCCTCTGCTGTTTCTGTTGTGTTTTGATTGGGAATAGTCTTTGTTCTATGGGTTTGTGTTGCTGTAATTATACGAGTTTGTGTTGCTATTCTTTGGGTTCAAGCAATCAATAGCCCTCATTTCTCTTTACTTTTGATCTTTGGTTTGTTTATATATTTGAGCTTGGCTTCTGGTTTTAAGAAAATGGTTGGTTTAAAGCCTGTATATATAGCCATTTTCCATTATCAAAGTAACAATATTTAGTTAGAGTTTTTTGGCATTTCTCTGCCTTAAAAACCTGTATTGCTTATCATTTGACGAGTAGGAAACAAGGATAGTGTTTTGTTTATGACTTTATACACACACACACACACACACACTACAAGAAAATAATCGAATAGAAACGGAAAATTCGGTTGCTAATTTGGCAGTTGCTATTTTTTAGTAACTGAATTGATTTCCTTTGCTAATTTTAGCAACGGAAATTAGTAAATTCATCATTATAAAAAACATTCCTTATGGATGTTTCATCGCTATTTCGTCACTAAATTATTTTTATTTTTTACATAAAATTAATATTAATTTTCAATTCCAACATTAATATATAGCTCATTAGTACCAATGCAATTGGTGAATCAAAATTACTCTACATTTCGAACAGCTTAAGTGAAATCTGAACTTTTAAGTGTATATACAGGAACCCAAAAGAACAAATAACTTCTCCATTAGCTATATGAGCTTCATTCCATAAGCACATCTATACTTGTCAGCATGCTGTCACTCCAACTACACCAAAAAGCCTCCATCCTTTAGTCTCAGTCTGCATCTCAAAAACATAAGTAAATTTATTATCTATCATTTCTTTCTTTGAAAATTGGCCAATGAAACTATAATATTGATTACAAATATGGCAGTCAACAGTTGTGTAAGGTGCACCTCATATTAAAACATCCACATCAATTTTTAAAGAGCAACCTATGCATCTTCCAAATTTTAATACTGTGATATATCTATGATTTTTGACTTGGACTTCAAGGTTGCATGCATGTAAGAATCAACACACCAAAAATGTCAATTTCGACATTTTTTTATGTCTCTAATACATATACCGAAAATTTTTCTAAGTCTAATAACCAAGCAATCCAAATCTCTAAGTAAGCTTTCAAGTTTGAACAAATTTTCTAAGTCCGCTAATCCATTATGTACGAGTCTGAATACAGAGAAAAGTAGGTCTCCATCTTACCAACCCATACAAAATATGCTTGCTTAAGAAAAAAGGTCCAAAACTTCAAACATGCTTTCAATATTAACTAATTCATTCATATTAGTAGTTTTAACAACTATTTTCACATTCAAATGAAATTATATTGAATTATTATATTTAACTGTTTAGAATTCTATATTAATCAGGCCACTTTCATCTTTTTTTTTTTTTCGAAATGGTGAGTTAAAATTATATGCTTAAAAATGAGGGTTTCAAAAGAGGGAAGCCAGCAAGCATAAAATGAAGCCAAAAAGCTAAATAATAGCAAAAGAAAAAAATAATGGCAAAAAATACCTTTAAAAAGAAAATTGCTGAAAAACTAGAACCTGAAGAAGGAAGCTCGGTGACCTTCCCCATTGCAACTGTTTTTCCTGCCAGGACCAACATGCCAATTCATAGGTGTCTCTGATCTCTAATTGAGTCCAAACTTCATAAGAAGAAATAATTCACAAAACATCAGGTTACTATGCTGGAAGTTATATATCTAATAGTGGGTTGACCTTATATAGAGACATTCAGAAGAACAGTAATTATATTACAAAACATTTCTTGGTTGAAGCCAATATACCAAAGAAGAAAAAAAGTAAAATGAAATCTGCTAGCAGAATCAAACATAATAATCATGAACAGAGCAAATCATGAACTCAACCAAATGCAGATAAGCATATAGAGATCTAACGCTAACCAGTAGGACTCAAAGACAAAACATCGAACCCCTAAGTCAAAATTTAGATCATCAATTTCAAACCAAATCATTATTAACCGAAGACAAAGCATTGATTGATCGTATAAAACGAGAGAATAAACAGAATGATCAAACACTAAGACTATCAGATGATGAATCAGATAAAAACATCAGATCATCAACTTAAGAACCAAGCAGATGATCAAAAAAGATGAAAAAAGAGACCTTCAAAAGAGACAGTGTGCCTATCTATCCAAACAGCCAGGAACTGATTCTTCTCCATTTACACCAGTTCTCACCATGTTTAGAAATTCACACATGCCAAGAAAAGTAACAGGGAAATTCAGCTGATAATTAGAAAATTCTAGCAAAGTGAATTCATTTTCTTTTTTTTTTTTGAACTGATGCCATTGGTAATTCTACAAGAACTTTTAAAATATAATTTCATGAATGGAAACCGATACCTCCTTCTGGTCCCAGAAAACATCAAATCGTGTCGCTGTACCAACAGCCACAGGTTTTCCCCAAGAACAATACTGTTAATAATAAAGAAAAAATACAAACCAGGAGTTGGCTTAATCAGTAAAGAGCTACTTCCAGGCATCAATGCACATATTCAATAATTAATTAAATTTTTTTTATTTATGTGTTAATTAATAATAATATTCAATATATTTTCTTAATGTTGCTAAACTTTTATACGTTATAGACTGAGTAGGAGCAGGAGAAAGGGCAAGAATCTTTGAAAGTGGCTTTATACTTGTATGCAAATTCAAACAACTGAAAAAAAAAAGGAAATTAAAGAAAGAGTTCACGAAGACTAACTATTTGTCTAATCATGCTTAATGCTTTTATTTATAAATGGAGCCAATAGTTGATTACTGTATAAGAAAAGAATGAAATTAATATAAAAAAGTTGTTTGGAAATAAAATACCAAACCCGGAAGCTATACTTGTGCCCAGATGGAGCTCCTACAAGTTTTACAAAGGCAGCTATTCTAATTGACCTGCTGTTTGTTTATTTAATCAGAAACAAAGAGAATAAAAAATCAAGTGATTTTCAAGGTGAGATTAAAGAAAAAAAGAACTAAACATATACTATAGCAGAGCTTCAACCTAATCTCTTCATTAATTGTTGCATGATAAAGATCGTTTTATGAAGCTCCACATTAATTAATTTCAATTAATTAAAAGAGAAAAATTCAAATTTGCAATATGAAAAACCTATTTACAACAAATTTGCAATAAATTAGCAATATGTTTTTGGGGTGACCTAGTGATAATGACAATTATACATTTTAGCTTTGTAAAGCATCGAATACTACAGATATATCAAGGGTGTATTACGTACCCAATGATATACAGCAGGGAATATAATTGAAAAATATTCAAATTTCATACGTATTGCTATCACTAGCCCTATTCTATTAAGATTTACCAGGGAAAGAACAACACTTTAGACATCAATTACATGCTCAATGGCTCAATATAATAATCTACGGTACTGAAAACTCACAACAACACAAATTGCATATACAGGTAGCGCGAGTGATATTCCACACTACATAAATAAACATCCAAATTTTAATTATTCTCTGCTGTTATTAGTATTGCTAGCTTTCAAACACTATACTGGTCCAACTTAGAGATATAAAAAAACTTGCAGCTTATTTCATCCAAGGTGCTTGTAATTGTTTTTGCTGATGGTACCGGCCTGCTGAGGGTAAGTTTTTGAAGCTCCGGCATCAGCCTTAGACTCGAAATGGTGCTCCTTGTCAGACATGACGGAGGTGACTTCGAAAATGAACGTTAATCGAATAAAAAGAGAAGAAAAGAAGAGAGAAGCAAAGAGAGAGCGACCGTGAGAGGAAAGCAACTCCGAGATAGTGCCTAAATCTCGTGTGCAAGGATGAAGGCGATGAGGTGAAAGTGACGGTAGCTAAGAGAGGGAGAGAGGGAGACTCATTTATACGTAGGGCAACAAGTATGAAAAATGCTTAAATATCCCTAATTTAGCAACGAAATTTGATTCCGATACTAACACAAATTTAGTAACGGAAAACTATTTCGGTTGCAAAATTAGCAACGGAATTATTTTTGGTTGTTAAATTAGCAATGGAATTCTATTCGGTTGCTAGCAACAGAAATGCAATTCCGTAAAATTTTGACGCTATTAATTTCCTCCATTTTTAGCAACGAAAGATATTTCCATTGCTAAAGCAAAAAAATCCCCACCAAAATTAGCAACAGAAATAAATTCCGATGCTAATTTTCCATTGGCATTTTATAATTTTCTTGTGGTGTTAGTGTACTATTGAATTAATCCATTAATTCGTTTATGATTCTGGTGAGATTAGTGAAAATAAAGGTGGTAGGATTGTTGGTCATGGACTAACGGAATGACAAATATCAGTTACATTTATTTTGGCTTATTATGTGCTATCTGAAAGTTGATGGATTTGTTTCAGGATAAGCTTTGGACTACTAGCTCTTTCATGTCTCAATTGTTAGGCATTTTATTTTTTATAACGTTAAATTTTATTAAAAGTATTCGGGGTAAGCTTGAGTTGTCCTAACTCGTCTGCGCTTGGGTATACAATATGACTCAAAACAGCTCTGGGCTGGACTATCATTAGGATTAAGATTAAGATTAGTTGGGGTAAATTATAGGTAATAGCAAGGCAAAAATTTCTTCAGTTGCAGCTGAAAAAGGTGGTTCCGTATAGGGTCCCTTTCCTAGCCATAGCTCCATAGCTATACTATAATATAACTAAAAATTATTTGTATTTACCCCATAATGAATGGATATGGGTACTCATGACCATCATCAATCGTTTTTTAATGGCAATAGCTCTTTATCAGCAGAAGATAAAAATTAAAAAAAATAGGAGAAAAGAAAAATTGACATTGATTTCCTATATTGTGATTATTAATTACAAAATAAAGGAATAATTATAATTATAATATTTAAATATAACTTACCAATTGTGTAGCTCCATCTCTATTGGCACCTTATCCATGAGAGATAACATCAACCGTGGCTGCCTTTGAGATCAAGCTTGGAAACATCTCCTTCCATTGATTTTGATAAGAGAAACAAATGAAGAAAAGAAAACAAAGATCATCATCTAATTAAATATTAATTAAGTAATTTGATTATGTATGATAATATAATTAACGTCTCACCCCATCCATGAAACTTTGAACTAGCCTAGGTGTTGCAAGATTCACGGGAGAATTCAACATTCATGGGACAAGATCATTTCCTTTCCTAAATAAAGTTAATTGAACAGCTATAAAGTCTAAGTGTACAGCTATTTCTTTCTTCTTTAATTATTCTCTTTGACTGTTTTTTTGTTTTGTAATTATTCTTTTTGTTTCTTCTTTTTTGGCTCCATTGGACAACTATAAAATTGTAAAATTGCAATAGCTGTAAACGTAAGAATAAAATATTTATTCTATCATTAAAGCTTTCATGGTATCAGAGCGTGTAAACTGAACAGATCCTGAAAAGCTTCCTGTAGCAGTCGTAACGGGAGTTGCACTAGGCACTGCAATATTCTTGCAAGATCCAAAGGGCGCTCCAGCCTGGCAAGCAATCACAGTGCTACAACCACACAAGGACTGGCCATTCATTCTATCCAAAACATCGAACACACCTCCACCTACGCAGCATTCTTTGTTTCAGTCCTTGCACAAGCCCACGTCTGTTTGCTCTTTGTTTCTTGCGTGCCCACGTGTGTTTGTTTCTCTCTTCATTACTCACCCAAGCAACTTCTTTCATTTCACTATCATCATGTCTGAAAATTGTGCTTTTGAAATTGGGATGAATGTTTGCCGAAACACTTACAAACAGTCCAATGATAAACCTCGTATTTGGTGTGATTATTGTAACAAACCACGTCATACACGTGAAACATGCTGGAAACTACTGGAAAAACCAGAAAACTGGAAAGGATCTCATGAAGGACGGTTTAATAAGGTTCCCACTGCACATGAGACAAATTCGTTCCCTCTTAACCAGGAGCAAATTAATCAAATCCTACAAATGTTGAAATCTAACACAGGTTCATCTAGTGCTCCGACTGCTTCTGTGGCTCAAATAGGTAATAACTTTATCATAGATTCAGGAGCTTCTGATCACATGACAAGTCTTTCTAGTTTGTTTCAGTCTTACTCTCCTTGTTCGGGTCATGAAAAAATCCGGATTGCGGATGGTTCTTATTCTTCTATAGCTGGCAAAGGTTTGGTAAATCTTTCACCAAATATTTCTTTAAAGAACGTCTTACACGTTCCTAAGCTTGCTTGTAATCTTTTATCTGTTAGCAAATTATGTAAAGATGCTAACTGTTGTGTTACTTTTTTTGAAACACATTGTACTTTCCAGGAGCTGAACTCGGGGAAGATAATTGGCAGTGCTAAATTAATCAATGGCCTTTATTATTTTGAAAATGATCAAGATTACAAAATAAATGGGGCTCAAGGTTTGAGTAGTGTTGATTCTAATTCTGTTAAGGATGAGATTATGCTTTGGCACTATAGACTAGGACATCCTAGTTTTACTTATCTTAAAAAATTATCTCCTGGTTTATTTAAAGGTTTGGATTGTTCTCAGTTATTTTGTGAAAACTGTGTTTTATCTAAGAGTCATAAAAATGTTTACTATCCTAGACCTTATCAAACTTCAAAACCGTTTTACTTAATTCATAGTGATATATGGGGTCCATCTAGGATTAATACTCTCACTAATAAAAGATGGTTTGTGACATTTATTGATGACCATACTCGTGTGTGTTGGATTTATTTGATGAAAACAAAATCTGAAGTTGAACAAATATTTAAAATGTTTTATTTGATGATTGAAAATCTCTTTTCTACTAAGATTGGAATACTTCATACTGATAATGGAAGTGAATATTTTAAAGGAACTCTTGGAAGTTTCTTTACTGAAAAAGGGATTTATCATCAAACTACATGTGTTGATACACCTCAACAAAATGGTATTGCTGAGCGTAAAAATAAACATCTTCTTGAAGTGTCTCGAGCTATCATGTTTACCATGAATGTGCCGAAATATTTATGGGGAGAAGCAATCCTAACTGCATCATATCTAATTAATAGAATGCCTACCCGTGTTTTGAATTATGTGACTCCCATTGATTGTTTAAAACGTTTTTTTCCCGATTCTAGGTTAGCTTTAAACATACCCCTTAAAATTTTTGGATGCACAGCTTATGTTCATACACATAACAAAGAGAGATCTAAGCTGGATCCAAGGGCAGAAAAATGCGTTTTCATTGGTTATGCCTCCAACCAAAAGGGATACAAGTGTTTTCATCCTCAAACTAAAAAAATTGTTGTTTCTATGGATGTTACTTTTCTTGAAAATCAACCGTTTTTTCAAAAATTTTCTCTTCAGGGGGAGATAAGAGACGAAGGAAATTTATTTGAAAGCATTTCATCTACTTCTTTACCAAAGATTGTTGATTCCACTGAAGAAACTAGTGAGTTGCAATCTATTTTGCCAAATCAGTCTGATCAATCCTTGACAGGGGAAGAAATACTACCTGTTATGTGTAAAGAACATGATAAAGAGCTCCTAACTTATTCAAGAAAAAACAATCATCAGAAAAAGGTCATGGTTCCTTTAACACCTGTTCAACAAAACTCTCCGAGGGCAGATTCTGATAGTACTCAAGGTATCCATAATACTTCTTCTCCTACTCTTTATTTACCTTATGTTTCAAATAATGATATTGAGTCTAGTGATCTAGATATTCCTATAGCTATTAGAAAGGCTAAACGTTCCTATCATCCTACATCCCGATATCTTTCATATGCTAAACTCTCAAAAAATCATAATGCCTTTGTTTCTAAGTTATCCAACTTATTTGTGCCAAGAAACATACATGAAGCACTAGATAATCCTGATTGGAAATCAGCAGTAATGGAAGAGATGAATGCTTTAAAGAAAAATGGGACTTGAGAAGTTGTTGATGTACCCAAAGACCAGAAAATAATCGGATGTAAGTGGGTATTTACAGTAAAATGTAAGGCGGATGGGAGTATTGAAAGATATAAGGCGAGATTAGTTGCTAAAGGCTTTACTCAAACATATGGGATTGATTATCAAGAAACATTTGCTCCTGTTGCTAAAATCAATTCCATTCGGGTCTTATTATCTTTAGCTGCTAACTATGGCTGGCCATTACACCAGCTAGATGTAAAAAATGCTTTTCTAAATGGAGATCTAGAAGAAGAGGTGTTTATAAACCTACTTCCAGGATTTGAGATGATGGGACGAGATAAAGTTTGTAAACTTAAAAAATCATTATACGGTCTCAAGCAATCTCCAAGAGCTTGGTTTGAACGGTTTGGAAAAACAGTAAAAAGTAATGGGTATCATCAAAGTCAAGCTGATCATACAATTTTTTATAAGCATTCGGCGAAAGGTAAAGTCTCTATCTTAATTGTCTATGTGGACGATATAATCTTGACAGGCAATGATGTTGAAGAGATAGCAGATTTGCAAAAGAAGTTGGCACGAGACTTTGAGATCAAAAATTTAGGAGCATTAAAATATTTCCTCGGTATGGAATTTGCTAGATCAAAGAATGGTATATTTGTAAACCAAAGGAAATATATTCTTGATCTTCTCAAAGAAACGGGTTTCCTCGGATGTAGAGCTGCAGCTACACCTCTTGATGTTAATTTGAAGCTTGAGCCAGCTAAAGCTGAAGATGTGGTTGATAAAGAAAGATTTCAACGCCTTGTAGGAAGGTTAATCTATCTGTCACATACTCGTCCTGATATAGCCTTTGCTGTAAGTATGATTAGTCAATTTATGCACTCACCTGGACGGGAACATTTTGATGCAGCTTATAGAATACTAAGATATCTAAAAGGTACTCCAGGAAAGGGTATCATGTTTCGGAAAAATAATAATCTTCAAATAGAAGTTTACACTGATGCAGACTGGGCTGGGTGTATCACTGACAGACGGTCTACTTCCGGGTACTGTACTTTTATTGGAGGAAATCTAGTTACATGGCGGAGTAAAAAACAGAATGTTGTGGCTCGAAGTAGTGCTGAGGCAGAATTCAGGTCTCTTGCTCATGGGATTAGTGAAGCAATTTGGTTGAAAAGACTGTTAGAAGAATTGAAGGTCTCAGTGTCCTATCCTATGAAAGTATACTGTGACAACAAGGCAGCCATTTCAATTGCACACAACCCGATTTTGCACGATAGAACAAAACACATTGAGGTGGACAAACATTTCATTAAAGAGAAAATTGAGAGTGGATCAATTTGTCTTTCCTATGTGCCAACTACTGATCAAATAGCTGACATACTCACCAAAGGACTACACAAAGGACAATTTGAAGTTCTAGTTAGCAAGCTAGCTATGGAAGATATCTTCAAGCCAGCTTGAGGGGGAGTGTTGCAAGATTCACGGGAGAATTCAACATTCATGGGACAAGATCATTTCCTTTCCTAAATAAAGTTAATTGAACAGCTATAAAGTCTAAGTGTACAGCTATTTCTTTCTTCTTTAATTATTCTCTTTGACTGTTTTTTTGTTTTGTAATTATTCTTTTTGTTTCTTCTTTTTTGGCTCCATTGGACAACTATAAAATTGTAAAATTGCAATAGCTGTAAACGTAAGAATAAAATATTTATTCTATCATTAAAGCTTTCACTAGGAAGATCAGCAAACACAACTCCAGTTTGTCTTGAGGCTTCAATGGGTTTTGGTCGGCCATACTGTTTTGACCCATAGGGCCTGTTTTAGAAGAAATCGAACCCATATTTTGACAAGTTTGTGTTATTGTCCTACAAAATCTAAGACCTTTTGTTTGTTTAATGAACAATAGATTTGGATTGGCAGTGATGGTTAATTATATGGGTCAAACATTCGCAAAGTCGTGGGCCCTGCACATTTCCCTTAAATTATATATTATATTATTTTTCTTGTAAATCTTTAATTATATTTTCTCAACAAACAATTTTGATTTTTTAATTTACGAGGATTCTTTGATATTGTTTATGTCTTGAGGTTAAGATTGCGAAAGTGAGGTATACCTTTTCTTTGATATATTTACCGTTTAACGAAAATAGATTGTATTTAAAACATGCCAGTGACTGCCAAATAGTGACAAATGGTCATTAGTCACAATAGTTAATTAGCGATGGAAATTCATCAACTAGCGACGAAATCTGATGTCATTAAATTTCTGTTTTTTTGTAGTGGAAACTGTCGGATGGTAATTCCGTAATTTACTATAAGCATGTTATATAAGTAAAATACAAGAAAATCATGGACTTATATGTTGTGTGAGTTAATATTTCATGCAATTAAAAAAGTAAAGAAAGATTAGGGGTATTTCTTTATGAAATACAAACTGATACAAAAATTAAAGAAATACAAATTTTATCACAAGGCTGCGAATTGTGGATAGTATTGAAAGACCATTAAAATTATTTTGTGATAATAAATCAGCAATGCTACATTCCAACAATAATAAGAGCTCTTCAAAGTCTAAGCATATAGACATTAAGTTCCTGATTGTTAAAGAAAGAGTTTAGAGTGGTCAGATAACTATAAAGCATATAGGCACAAACTCCATGATTGTTGATCTGTTTACTAAGAGATTAATACTTAAGATCTTTCATGAGCACATTGCTCACATGTGTCTTACATTGTTAGATAATGTATAAATTTAGTAAGAGTTTGTACTTACGGATGCTTAAATTTATTTTTGGATTGACATTTTATATGAATATTTTGTGGATATATAAAGCTTATCAATCCGTTAAAGATTTTATACAGTTTCCACTCTTTATTTTGTTTGATTTCATTGAGGAATAAGGTTGGACTAGTTGAAAATAACCATGTTAAAGATCACATCTCATGACATTTTCATTCTACACATCCATATTTGATCCACGTTTTGATTATATTGATACATGTCCAGTTACGATAAATGTAACAACAATCTTTTTGATCCTATGTTGATATAATTGATGGACAAGATTATTAAAGACAATTTCAGTTATGATAGCATATTGAGCTCATAAAGTATTATAGTGATATACAATTTCTAAGTTTTTCGCATATTTATGTATAAAGTCCAAGTGGAAGATTGTTGGAATTTATGGACCTATGAAAATTAAATATGTGAATATTGTATATTATATACTATCATAGTTTTAGTCCAACTAAAAGTGATCTGGTTAATTTAGAGTCAAATTGGACTTAATAATCGTCTTATTAAAATATTGGATTACTTTATAAATGTGTAGAAATCTAAAGGAATTAATCTAATTTATGATGAGCTAATTAGATAATAAGTCAAAATATAAATAGGTTGTGGTCCTGGTTGCATAGAGAACCCTAATCCTAATCTTAATACATTCTTTTTCTTTGGTATCCCATCATCCTAAAGAAAAAAAAATCCAGATCTCTATGTCAACTAGAAACCATAAAACCTCCGCATTCTTTATGGCTACGGATCTAGGTATGCTTCTGCATCTATTTTATTCTTGATGATTTGACATGATCGATTCATTGGCTATTATATAATTGGGGATTTTTCTATCAATGACTCCAGATACCAGTAGCTACATCGAATTATTCTTTTGATCTCAGTAACATTTTTCTTCTACCCACGCGCGAAAATAACCACACACTAAGCTAAAAAATTAGTGATGACTACCAATTTACTCTTTCGTAGAGGAAATACATAATATACGCATAAAATTTATCTATACATATACAAACCCACAACATCTCATAAAATCCACTATTACTTACCTCAAAATATACATACATTATGAAGTAAAGTAATTTTTCTACACAATATACTTAAATTTTAATAAGTTAACAAATTAGTTTCATAGAACATGCATAGTCTTTAATACACCTAAAATGTTCAAATCAACAAGCAATATGCCTCTTATTATTAAATATGTGCATTTTTTTTTATTTACCATGTCTCAATGTAGTAAGTGCCACACATTTTCATCTACATACTCAAGTTATTGCCCAATAGCTTGGTGGATTAGTTAATAACTTAATACTCAAATTTTAACAAATTCATAACATTCTTTGTTTCACTTATTATATTCCTTATTTTCATTTAGTATTGCCCCTAGTAAATTTTCTAGTGGAATTGTACCAAGCCGGACAAGTGAAATTTAAAATTCTGGACTAAGTTCTCGAAACCATTCAATATATCTGTAAAATTGATACTAAATTCACAATATTGCAGGATCGGGTTCTCAGAACCATTCAATCCATTAATATATTTTATTTCTCAAAAAGCATCAATGGTGACTCAAATTGATTATTTTAGAAGAAAAAGGAGTAGCGAAATAGACTATTGTAGTAGCTAAAAGAAAAATTCGGAATAACGTTGAAAATGAAAGCAAGCAATCCATGTTTTTAAATTTTCAAAGAAAAAATCCATTTATCGTAACCGAGCTCTCGAAGCCATTCATATCCCTAATATATATCAAATATCGTACATCGGAACTGAGCTCTCGGATCCATTCAGTCCGGTAAACATATTATGACACACTACTGCTAGACTTCTAATTGGCATACCAACCTTATCCTACACTTTTAATTCCTACCTAGTTTTACTAAGGGAAAAATAATTAAATTTTAAATAATAATTAAGCACATAACCTTATTTATACACATAATGCATGAAAATTTCATTAATTTATTTGTTTCAAATATTGCACATTCTTGAACATATTTGCATCAATTACTGTTAAGCAATTTCCAAACCCCTTATTACAAGTAAATTACCATTTTCATCTCCTGTCTTTGATGCCACGTCTACCTTGTTCCGGAGGAATTTCGTAATTAAAACAGTGGCCTAATTAATTTGCAGTAAAGCTTGCTGGCTCTATTCATGTGGCTTCTGAGCCAAGAAGAAAAACATTGGTGTAAAAATCTCCTTCCTGTAAAGACAGTAACAAAAGTATTGCCAAACTTGGTAAAAAGTAAAAACTAATTAAAAGACACTCGGTGAATTTTTTTTAGAGGTCTATAAGCCTTTTCTATGGCAGTACATAGACGTTCTAGATTTTTTTTTTTATATATACCTTTTTCACAGGTTTGGTCTATACTTAGAGCCCGTTTAGCATTATTTTTGGAGAGATAAAAGCTGATTATTGGATAAAAAAACTAATTATATTATAAAAATATATGTTGGTAAATGCTAATTTTTGAAAAGCAATTTTATAAAGAGTGAAAAAACATTCTATTGAAAAAAAAAAGCAAGAAATTGAAGTGTTTCAAAAAATTTGAATTTTAATTCTTAAGGGTAACTATTTTAAAAAAATTTTTAAATAAAAATATTCTTTATTTTATTTCATAATGACAATTATACCTATTATAAAAAAGAAACAAAAGAAAAAATGTTCATTATTGAGTTAAGACGAATAAAAAAATTACAAAATAATAATTTAAATATTTATTGTAAAAATTTATTTTTAATTATATTGTTTATTAAACAGTTGATAAAATGCTTTTGAATTTATAAGTTATTTCGAATTTTATTTACCAAATAATTATTTATTTTTTGAAATATAACTTTTATCAATTGAAAAAACTGTTTTCATAAATTTTGTAAAGCTGATTCTTAGAGAGGTAGAGATTAGATGGGATCCAACAATTGGTAGACTCGCATTTTTTGCATCTGGCTATGTGTTGCCTAATACCAAGAGCAACTGCTGGAGGCTCAGAAATAAGACCCTACAACTAAATATAAAGAGAGCAATTTGCAAGTCCCAACCCACCCCAAAAATATATGCAGAATATATAGTGGATAAAAGCAAATATGATGAAAGAAAGACTCACCTCCCGCCTTCAAATAATCCCTCTGCAGCCATCTCAAGAAAAACTTGAACCCTTTCACTTCCCTTTGGAGCAATTCCGACATATTCTAGGGCCTTGACCTGCAAGAGAGAGAGAAAAAAAAAGAAAAAAAAGGAACAGTTGAAGACCTGCTAAATTTCAATTTCATGATTTGATAAATCGGCAGATTTTTTAAGGTATTTACCAAGTTTCTAGTGAAAAATCTTCCAATGGCTGTTGCCCGGAAGCTACTCAGGGAGAAACGAGATTTATCCAAGGCCAAGTACCATGGGACAGGTGAACTTGCAGCAAGATCTTGTGACCAAATGACCTTCACAGGAAAAACAAAAGCCTGTCATTAGCTCTGAAAAGATATTAGAAATCTTAAGCGAGGGGGAAGAGTGTCTGGATGCCAACATTGTGGGTTCTGGAGACTTAGATACATACAGTAGATGTTAGGAACACTTTTTTTTTCCATTATTTTCTAGCTTAAGAATGAAAAAAATTTGATGAGATAAAGGGAGATAAATTAGTATCTCACCTTGAAACCAGCTTTTTTGAGAGCTTCAATGCATTGCCCTGTTAACCTAATGTCTGGAAGGCCATCACCAATCTCAATTGCAGCCTGCACCAATGGAGATTCTAGATCACCATCATTAAACATCAAAATCAGAAAGGATGGTGAGATGTCAAACCTTGATTTTTTTATGTTCATGGTTATTTGGATCAAAAGAATCAGTCATGCACCACTCATATGCAGCAAAAAATTGTCCTGGCTTCAATACTCTGAAAATCTCGCTGTAGCACCCATACTGTTCAGAATGCAACCCAAATTCAGGAAGATAACCCAACAGCTAAACAAACAATATGTATTACACATAAAGAAATAATGTATCTGAATACGTAAATTTTAAGAATGTTTTCTATAGACATACCGGATCTGGTGCGTGGCAAGTAGCTTCAATTGCATATACTGCATCAAAACTATTGTCAGGAAGTGGCATTTTCATGAAGTCTGCCTGCATAATTAGGAAACAAGAACAATTCAATCATTCACTATACATAATGATTTTATCATGTTCTAAAATTAGTTCCATCAACATGCCCTAATAAAAATTTAGTGAGTATGATATAGAAACAATAAAACAAGGGTAAGCTTAAAAAGTACAAAAAAAGAAAAAATGGTTTAGAAATGATTCAAAAGAACATGAACTTTGTCAAGAATAAAACAAACCTTCAGAAAATCACAGGTCTTGTCCACTCCTGCTATACGATTCAGTTCCTGTGCAGCAACAGAAGTAAGAAAAAGATTCAAGACAACTTCAGAAATGAAGGGACTAAAAAATTCATCAGTACAAATTCAGCATGGAGATTAAAAGGGATACTTATGCACCTGTCCCCTTTGTATCTGATATTCATTGTTGTTCAACCCGGTAACAGATGTCAAGCTGCAGCAAATGACAGTAGAAACAAATGATGCTAAGTGCCTCCTCTTAAACTCAAGTTTCTTCAACCCTAGAGAAACTATATATTACTGAAAATTATAAATCATTGTAGGATGATGATTGCAGCTCGTAGCAAAACTGTCCTGGATTATGCAAGAAGAATGATGCTGGCAACCAAACATCTATGTTTGTCCTTAAAAATGGTAATAATTTATAGAAGGTATTGACAATTTTTTTGTTTTGAAAAATAAGAAAAAGAAAACTTGATGATAAGCTAGGAATTCAACAATAATCACAAAATTAAACCGATATAACGCACCTATCCTACTACAAATTAAACTAATTTCAGCTTTAGCACGGCATAGATTTCTCTCTAATATTAACTGCCATAATGAGGGAAAATGTTTGCACTAACCTGAATAGAGCAATTTCTCTTAGTGGTCCCCCAATTCCACATCCAACATCCAATACCTATTACTTGAAGAAAATGTCATGTCAAAAAATCAAACCCATTAAATAGAGAATAATAACTTTGTCTCAGTTCCTCCATTTTCTAAACTGGTATTCAAACCTTCTGTCCAGGTTTCAAGCCAAGCTGCAAAGCAATAAAGTGCTCATATCGCTTGATGCTTTCTCGAAGAGACTCGCCCTTAAATCTGAAGAAAATATGTTTTGTTAAGCTTTGAATAATTATGCTGCATCATTTGAGGATGAAATGGACAAGACAATTAACCTGTTTGCAAAATGGAAAGACTCCCCCCAGCCATACTCAAAGAAGCTAGTAACAAGGTCATAGTATTTGTTTACCTGAAATCCATGTAACACAATATTTGTATGTTAGACATCATTGTTTATACAGTCAATCAAGGTAGCACCGACAACTAAAGGAGTAAAGACCAAAACAACCTATGCTTTACATACTTCATTCCTTTCGAGCGGACCCTTTCAATTGTGGTAGTGTTGGCAGGACAATCGAAATTAAATGCAATTTATCTAACTGGTCAATTTTTTTGAAGAAAAATAAAGTAATATTTTCATTAGTGATCAAATAAATCTCCTATGGCAGTAATCACCCTAACTGCTTCCCCAACCCCCGGAAAGTTATTGGGACTAAGAGATAAAAGAGAACTAAGCAAAAGGTACAAACTCATGACTAAGCACTTAAAATCCAATTTAATAACACATAATATGGAGAAGTCAAATGTTCAAAAATCATTATTTGATTGGGAAAGATAATAAACAAAAATAAAATAAAATGCCAGCAGAATAGAACATGGCTGGCAGGAAGACAAAAGAAATCACTAATCGGTAGGTAGTTAATACATAGGTCAGCTATATCTCTTACCATATCAGTGTAATTTGCTTTTCTCTCTTCCTCAGTACCTCCATAATGGATATGATACTTTTCGTACCTGAATAATCATTCAGAACTTTTTCAAGCAAACAGATGTAATAATTATACAATAAATTTTGACCATAGTCATGCAGAAAAGAACATCATTGATGCCATGAAATTAGCTGTCCACGTACATAGCTCACCTAATTGTAATATTTATGAAACTGCGTTATAATATGGCAGAATCAAGCTAACTATACACAAACCCTTTCAGTTAAAACAACAGTTCATTTCCATTTGCCTTTTGTACTTGATGATGCATTGATATAATTGGTTTCTGGGGGTTTATGATTATGGTATAGTAGACTCAATGCTTGACCTTAGAATGCTTGTTTGGCCGTTAAACTGTCGCCCAATCCATGCCTAGTTGGTTCCTTATAGATTATGCAATTGAGTTTTTTTCATTGGCTGTTGATTGCAATTGAGGTTAAATTATGTCATTTGTAAAATGTATATCAGACTAATAGACAAATTTCTTGCTTTGAGCCTTTGAAGAAGAAGGTTAGTGATCTTTCAAGGAAGAGCAGGAGTTGAAGAAGAAGAAGAAGAAGAAGAAATTTGTTCTTGTATTTACCGATTTTTGAATGTGTGCTTACATGCTATATTTTTTTATTTTTTTATAAATAACTATATTTAAAATAAAAAAAATTAAAAACATTAAATCAATCCTGTCCAAGTAGTTAATTTATAATTCAGTTTTGATACCGAATTGACGTTTGATCCAATTCCGGAAACATTGTTAAGCTTTTTGCCGTGACAATTATAGTGAAAATGGTGGCCACCGTATTGATTACGACGGGTTAGGGGCCATATTATGTCATGTCAATATATTAAGTCACTTCCAATACAGTCCACGTCTGAAATCTAAATCCACCAAACAAAAATTTAACCCAAACGTGCTGTTAGCTTAATTAAACGTGCTGTTAGCTTAATTAGTAGACATATTTTAATTTTACGCAAAGACAAAGAGAGAATCATTCAACACAAAGCAGGCAAATTTAAAAAAAAATGAAGAGAAAAAAAAATTGAAAAATCCAACCGAAATTTATGGAGAGAGAAATGCAATGCAGTTATAATGATTTGCTAAAATAATAATAAAATGATCAGAAACTTTAAGCGTGATTTTAGAGAGAAAGTACTGCTCGACAGCGGAAAGAACATCATTTTTATCGATTTTTTCCACCGAGACCAGATGCCAGATCCAATGCGCCGGCTTTCGACATCTTGAGATTGAAAAAATCAATAGATTATTAGAATAATTATTAGAATTGATTACATTGAAGAAGGAAGGTTTAGAGGAAAAAGAAGAAGATTGTTGAGGGAGACAATGTTTGAAGGGAGAAAAGTGCGAGCGCACTTACCTTTTATGCTGAACAAACGGCTGCAAGCGAGAATTGGAGTGTCGTTTTTGGATCATTTCTGCTTAGCATTCCACTAATTTATAGGGGTGTACGGGGAGAAAAAAAAAATTAATCATTTTATTATTATCAATTTTTTAAAAATATTAAATATTAATCAGTCCATTACATTCAGTTAATCGATTTCAATTTTTCGATTTGATTAATCAATATTTTTTATTAACAATTAAAATTTATAATATAAAATTATAAAAAAAAATTAGTCAAAATTCAATTTAATTTTAAATATTAACAAAACAAACATAATTTACTAGCCAAAATTCATGTTCAAAAATTTAATAGCTAATATTATAAAATATATTTGATATTTGTTGCAAATTAATATACTTGATTTTAAGTCATATAAAATTTTAAAATAATATTAAATGTTGAAATATAAAATATAAAATCTAAAATATAATTAATTGCTATTAAGTAAATTATGAATATCAATATATAATAAAAAAATAACATATATAAAAGTAATCGGTTACTAGATATAAATATTATTATATAATTAAAGAAAATAACATAATATAAATTTACTTTAAAGTATTATACAAATTTTATAAAAAAAATTAAGATATAAAAATGACAATATAATTTAAATATATTTTATTTATTATTTTATGTAATTTTTAGAGACTAAGATACAAAAATAACTATATATATATATATATATATATATATATATATATATATATAGAGAGAGAGAGAGAGAGAGAGAGAGAGAGAGAGAGAGAGAGAGAGAGAGAGTTAATTGTGGATTAACGGTTAACTAGTATCCAAAAATAGAAACTGTAATGGAAAATATAAAAATTAAAAACCGTAACTGACTCTATCGGATAGGTTAACAGAAAAAATCAATTCAATTTCAAATAAATTTTACGGTTAACTATTTTTTCGATTTTTTTTGTTCATCCCTATTACTTTATCTCTGAACAACTCAAAACTTCAAATATTTCATAACAAAATAAATATATTTTTAGTTTCATTTTTAACTAAAATTATGTTAAGCCCTTTATCATTAGTAACCATTTTAGGGGAATAAACTAAATTAAATTAGTTTAGTTTAGTTTAGTATTAAATGGAAACAAACTATATACTTTTGTCATATTAATTAATAATTGGCATCATTCATCAAAGGTCCTAAATCCTAATCAATCGCCAACAAAAGCATAAAGAACTGAAAAAAAAAAAGATAAATTATATATTTCAATTGATTTATATTTATAGAAAAGAAAGGTTCAAAATTTCAGTAACTAAGAAGAATGAATTTTTTTCTCCTCTTTTCGATTATTATTTCCTCTGCTGGAAAATAGTTTATATAGTATACAAGATATTCATGAGTTCCTAAACTCATGGAGTAAAAATAGCAATTACAGAATGATCCCACAATTAACTCAAGCACCTAGCTAATAAGATTACAATTTACAACAAACACCATGATTCTCGGATAGAATTCAGCTCAAGACAACACTCCTCCTCAAGTTGGTGAATGTATGTCAATCATTCCCAACTTGTCAAGTGAGCCATTGAAATATTCTACAGATACTCCCTTCGTTAGAATGTCTACCAACCGATTTTATGAAGTCACGAATGGAAAACTAATTGTTCCTTTATCCAAAGGATCCTTGATAAAATGACAATCCCCTTCTACATGCTTTGTTCGATCATGCTGGACAGGATTATTTGCAATTGCAATAGTTGTTTTATTATCACAATATAATGCCATAGGTTCTTTATGACTCGGGCCAAGATCATGCAAAGTGCGTTTTATCCATAATAATTCACACACACCATGAGCCATTTCATGAAATTTTGCCACTACACTAGATTGAGCAACCACCTTCTGTTTTTTACTTCTCCAAGTGATCAAGTTATTTCTAACAAATGTAAAATAACCCGATATAAATTTTCGATTAGTGTGATCTCCAGCCCAATCCGCATATGTGTATACAATAATAACCTTTTGGTCTTTATTTTTTGCAAAAAATAATCATTTTCGTAGAGAAGATTTTAAGAACTGTAAAATGCGATAAACAACCCCCATGTGATCTTCACTTGGTTCATGCATAAACTGACTTACGAAACTTACAGCGTAGGCAATATCAGATCTAGTATGAGATAAATAGATCAACTTACCAACTAACCTCTGATATCTCTCCTTGCTTGTTGGAACTTGATCTTGTTGAATGGCTAGTTTGTGATTCATCTGAATAAGTGTTTCAATTGGTTTACAGTTGAGCATACCCGTTTATGTTAATAGATCTCGCACATACTTTCACTGGCAAAGAGATATTCCACAGCTTGATCTTGAAACTTCAATGCCCAGAAAATATTTCAAGTTTCCAAGATCTTTGAGTTCAAATTCAGTTGCAAGGCTTCTTTGGAGTGCATCTATCTCATTTTGATCGTTGCCATTAACAACCATATCATTAACATACACAATGAGAGTCGTGACTTTATTTAATCCCTTTTTTATGAAAAGAGTGTGATCACCATCACTCTATACATATCCAATCTTCTTCATAAAATTTGAGAGTCTTCCAAACCATACTCAGGTGATTGTTTCAACCAATATAATGCCTTTTTTTAATTTGCAAACTTTTTTCGCATAATTTAATCCTGGTGGTGGATCCATGTATACTTCTTCTTCTAAGGTTGCATTAAGAAATGCATTTTTACGTCGAACTGTCACAGAGGCCAATCTCGATTTGCTGCAATCGAGATCAGAATTCAAATGGTATTTATTTTTGCCACTGGTGCAAAAGTATCCCCATAATCAATCCCATATTTTTACGTATATCCTTTCGCAACAAGTCTTTCTTTGTAGCGATCAATGTTTCCATTTGAATTGAGCATGACTGTGAATATCCATTTGCATACCACCATTTTCTTCTCATTAGGTAATAATACAAGTTCATGTGTGATTCTTTTGAAAAGCTTCCATTTCCTCATTCATGGCATTCTTTCATTTTTTATCCATCAATGCTTCTTGTATAGTACTAGGAATAGATACAGAGGATAATTTACTTACAATAAGTGCACATGACTTAGACAAATGATTTAAGGAAACATAATTATTAATGTAATATTTGGTTTTAGCACTAAGAGCTAGATCATATTATTTTTTTGGCATTCCTTTATTTGTCCTAATTGGGTATTTGGATTCAATAATAGGTGGATCATTTAAAGAAGGATATAAAGTTACCTTAGGAGACACATTTGAGCCTTCTACAGTTGTTGGTTCAGTTTGAAAAATTGTACTATCTTGATTTTCTTGAACTTCATCATAATGACCTGATCCTGGTAGACTTAATGGTAAAAGATCCATCTGATCTATATCAGTTTGGATATTTGGTTGTAAGTTGGTTTCACCCAACAATTCATTATCTGATGACTCACTAACAATTTGATCATTAAGGTTCTGAATGCTATCTTCTCTAAACATTATTGATTTTTCCCCCTGAAGAGGGCAGTGAGGACTTTTGAAGAAAGGAACATCTTCACGAAATGAAACATCTCTAGAGACGTACATCTTCTTGGTACAAGGATCATAACATCGATAACCTTTTTGAAATTTGCCATATCCAACAAAGATGCACCTTACTGATCGAGGATCTAATTTTCCTGCATCTTGGAGGGGATATATGCAGTGTAGCCAAACACCCATGGCTTAAGATTTGAAAAACATGGCACCATGACAAGCTCTTGTAATTTTTGTAGTGGTGTTTTAAAATGAAAAACACGAGATGGAGTACAATTTATCAAATATGCAACTGAGCAAACAGCCTCTCCCCAATACTCACCAGGTACTTGCATTCCAAACAAGGAAGCACGAACAACTTCCAAGATTTGTCAATTTTTATGTTCTGTCAAGCCATTTTGTTGGGGTGTACCTACACAAGAAGTTTGGTGGCGGATCCCTTTCTCTTTACAAAACAACTCGAGGTCAGAATTGATGTATTCTCCACCATTGTCGGATTGAAGAACTTAAATTTGACATTTATATTGAGAAATGACCATATGATATAGTTGCTAAAAAATAGAACAAACATCTCCTTTCTTTTTTTATGATAGATATCCAAGTCATACGTGTACATTCATCAATGAAAGTCACAAAATAACGAGCACCAGATAAACTTAAAACACGAGCAGGCCCCTATACATCAAAGTTAATAATCATAAAAGGAATAGTACTTTTATTCAAACTTGGCAAATATGAAATTCTATGGCTTTTAGCCAGTTCACACATATCATATTTAAATTCAGAGTCATTTACTTGGAAAAATAAATCTAGGTTTAACTTGTGAAGATAATTGAATGAGAGATGAGCAAGTCGCCGATGCCATAACCACACCATATCCTTATTTGCAGTGCTTCCTTGTGTTCTATTAGCTTGACCCACCAATTGAGTGTCATGAGTAGTTGGATCAAGATAGTATAACTTCCCTCGTTTAATATCATAGCCAAGAATCCGTTGTGTCATGATATCCTGAAATAAATAATGATTAGGCCAGAATTTTACAATGCAGTTCATTGTTTTTGTGTTTGGCTAACAAATAATAGACTAGAAGAGAGAGAAGGAACAACAAGCACATTATCAAGGGTAAGATACCTTTCTTTTATTTTTGATCTGTTGCAGTGGAAGAAATTTTCTTTAGTCATTCTTATACCTTCTTTTGTTTCGATTAGTCGTGTGTAACGAACGATCTTTAATTTTTGATCCGTCGTGTGCAATGGATGGTGGAAGAGATTTCTCTTAGGCATTCTTATACCTTCTTTTATTTTTGATCCACCGTGTGTAATAGACGGTGGAATAAATTTCCTTTAAGCATTTGTATGCCTTCATTTTTTTTCGATTCATCGTGTGTAATGGGTGGTCTTCAATTTTTGATCCGTTGTGTATAACAGATGGTGGAAGAGATTTCTCTTAGGCATTCTTAAAACTTCTTTTATTTTCAATCCGCGGTAGTGGAAGAAATTTCTCTTAGACATTCTTATGCCTTTTTTTAGTTTTCAATCCACTGTGTGTAATGGTTGGTCTTCAATTTCTGATCCACCATGTACAACGAATGGTGGAAGAAATTTCTCTTAGGCATTCTTATGTTTTCTTTTATTTTCGATCTACCGTGTGTAAAGGGGTGGAAGAAATTTCCATTATGCATTCTTCAATTTTTGATCCGCCGTGTAGAACGGACAATGGAAGAAATTTTTTTTAGGCATTCTTATGCCTTATTTTATTTTCGATGCTCCTTGTATAACGGACAGTGGAAGAAATTTCTTTTAGGTATTCTTATGCCTTTTTTATTTTCTATCTATCATGTATAATGGACGGTGGAAGAAAATTTTTTTAAGCACTCTTATGCCTTTTTTTTTAATTTTTGATCCAACATGCATAAAGGGGCGGTAGAAGAAGTTTCCTTTAGGCATTCTTATACCTTCTTTTATTTTTGATCTACTGTGTTTAACGGGCGATCTTTAATTTTTGATCTGCTGTGTACAATTGAAGGTGGAAGAGATTTCTCTTATGCATTCTTATGCCATATTTTATTTTCAATCCATCGTGTGTACTGAGCGGTGGAAGAAATTTCCTTTAGGCATTCTTGTGCCTTCTTTAATTTTTTATTTGCTGTGTAGAACAGACGATGGCAAAAATTTCTTTAGGCATTCTTATGCCTTCTTTTATTTTCGATCTGCTGCGTATAACGGATGGTGGAAAAAATTTATTTTACCCACTCTTATGTCTTTTTTTTTATTTTCGATCCGCCATATACAATGGACAGTAAAATATTTATGATTTTTCTCTTTTCTCACAGTGGATCTTAGCCTTTGTTTATCATCATTCGATTGATGACTCCCTTTAGCTTTAGAGTGCCTAGATTATTTTAAATCTCCTATAGTCTCTCAATGAAAGCAACAAATGATAAATTTTGAAATATTATAAATGTGTGAGACCGGATGGGAGAGTAATCCGATTAAATCAGCAAGACTGAATAGACCTGTTAGAAGGCTTGATCGGGTGAATTGGACATTAGCACTTCGAAGTTCAAGTTAGTAAATTTTAGAAAGATAAAATTTAGAGATAGGTGTCAAGATCCATGTAGCTGGTTTTGAAAGTTATGAGCTATTTGTAGTGTAGTATGTTGCTAACGTTTAATGAAATTCATGCTAATAATTTTAATCACTTTTAATTACATTACTCAAAAAGTCAAATAAAATCATGTCCACATCAAATTGAATATTCGTTGGCCAAATACAGTTGAATTTCAATTGAGTTTTCAAATCAATTGGTTTGGAGAGGATAATAGTCAAATCACGAAATAAATTTGAGTTCCAATTGAATTTTCATATCATATACTTTTGTCATATTAATTAATAATTAGTATCATTCATCAAAGGTCCTAAATCCTAATCACTCGCCAACAAAGCATAAAGAATTGAAATAAAAAAAATTAAATTATATTTATCACTTGAATTATTTTAAAGATTCCTTCGAAAACTCTTTATGTTCATGGGTTTATATCTTCTTTTTGGTAAATGAAACAGTTTCCAGATTAGAAAATTTTGTTTTCAAATATATACAACAAATATAGAGCAATGTCAGAAAAAACTCAATATAGAGTACGATAGCAATCGATTTTTTTTTTTTTTTGCAATTCAATTAAATAAAATCAATATTTGGTTATTTTAATAGCGTAAAATCTAAAGTTATATGTGTTGTTTTTTTAGTTAAATCACCTGTATTAAAATTTCACTAATTTAGCTAATTTAAATTCATATTAGACATATGTTCATAGAATGCATGAATGCTCTCTTCAAATATTTAAAAATATTATTTATTTAAAATGCAAATGTAGATGTAATTAATCTTAAAGTCATACTTTTCAAATGAAGTTTCTAAATGTCTAATATCAAAGAATAAACTTTATCTTTTATTTTTCTATATTTATAGATTCCATTGCATATAAAGTGAATGAGTGGCCAAAACATTGGCCATTAATATTAGCCTTTTCCTTTCTATTATTTTTTAAGTGGTCCACTCTTCTTTTTCTTTTTCTTTTCTGTTTTACTAACTTACGTGAGTTTTAAGGTGAAAATATAAATTAACTAATTAATAATTAATTTTTTTTGTAATTATCTTGTTAAATATGATTTGATGAGTAAGTTGAACATAAAAAATATATAAATTGGGTTATTATTATTATTATTTTAGAAAATGATTGATTTTTAGATATATTGAAGAGCCAATATTATAAACTAATAATTTTAATCACTTTAGAATCAATTTTAATTACATGACTCAAAAAGTCAAATAAAATCATGTCCACATCAAATTGAATTTTCGTTGGCCAAGTACAGTTGAATTTCAATTGAGTTTTCAAATCAATTGGTTTGGAGACGACAATAGTCAATTCACGTAATAAATTTGAGTTCCAATTGAATTTTCATATCAAATACTTTTGTTATATTAATTAATAATTAGTATCATTCATCAAAGGTCCTAAATCCTAATCACTCGCCAACAAATCATAAAGAATTGAAATAAAAAAAAAACTAAATTATATTGATCAATTGAATTATTTTAAAGATTCCTTCGAAAACTCTTTATGTTCATGGGTTTATATCTTCTTTTTGGTAAATGAAACAGTTTCCAGATTAGAATTTTTTTTTTTCCAAATATAGAACAATGTCAGAAAAAAAAAAACTCAATATAGAGTACAATAGTAATAGAACCTTTTTTTTTTTTTTTTGCATTTCAATTAAACAAAATCAATAGTTATTTCTTTTAATAGCATAAAATCTAAAGTTTTTTTATTAATTGAATTGATGTGTTATTCCTTTTTAGTTAAATCATCAGTATTAGAATTTCACTAATTCGGCTAGTTTAAATTTTTATTAAACATATGTTTCTATAATGCGTGAAATGCTCTCTCCAAATATTTAAATATCATTTACTTAAAATTCAAATGTAGATTTAATTAATGTTAAAGTCATACTTTTCAAATGACACTCTAACCTTTGTTAAATGTTTAAGATCTAAGAATGAACTTTATCGTTTTTCTTTCTTTAAAAAAAAAAATTCAAAAGCTAACTTTTAAGCATTTTATTTTTGTAATTAATCAATATAGGATATTTAATAATAACCAGTCAAACTTCACAGGCAGTGTGGTACCACTACTTCCTATCCAACTAATAGAGTTCAGATCTGAGTTTTAACGTTACAACCATGCATTGCATTTTTCCTAAATGTGCAATTTTTGCACTTTTTATATCAGTTCATGTAATCAATTACCATTTTTTAATTATCTTGATTGTAACAATCATTCAAGTCAAAAATCATATAAATAACTCAGCAGTTCGCCAGCTCAGGTATGATTGTTTCCCTAAATTTAAAATTTCATTTAAGTTCCTTCAAATACTCTTTAATTTGACCTCTGGAGCATTTCTTGTCAAAATTTTCATTAGATTTCTATTGTTCTCAAACAATCTCTCTCTACTGATAGTTAGATTGTGAATATTTTGATCAAATGTTCTTTCTAACTAGCAGTTTTAAAATCCAAACTTTTATCAATTAACTTTTAAATCTTTAAAAATGCTAATTTTGTGTATTGTTATGGAAGGACTTCGAGATACACCCATGATTTCCGAGATGGAATATTGGTCCCGATATAAACTTGAAAAAATCAAAACAGAAAATAAATTATATGGAATTAGTTTTATATTGGAATTTTTCTTAATTAGGAAATCTGCCTATTTAGTGTGAATTAATGAGTGCAGTTACCTAATTTGAATTAGGTAACTGACATATTAAATGGGATATAATTTCCTTACTCTACATTTTGTAGCTGCCAATTTGAAATTAATATCAATTAAGGAAAAATATGTTTCCTTAATCGGAGCCCTATAAAAAGGCCAAAAATTTTGCTCAAATTGTGCAGAATATTCTCCCTTACCAAAATAGAATTAAGAATGATCCGACGATATATTAAATGTAACTATCATATTCCATCCAAAAAGCCAGAAGTAGTGCTAAGAGAAATGAACTAAAGTTGGATGCTTTAATACATTGCAACCTTTTGCTTCTATATAGTATTAAATAATAATAAGGCATTCACTCCTTTAAGGGAAGGAAAAAAATACCATAACACATGCATCATGCCATGTATGCTTGAGTTGACCAAGAAAGGAAATCTTATGTGATTGATCTCAATTTTTTTCCTAGTGTGAGACCCTATTTTTCGACCCTTAGAACCCTTAACTTATACTAGAAGTATAGTTCAATGTGGCTAGCTTAGTTAGTCTCCAAGGGATCATGAAAAAATTTCAGCTTGACAAATCTAACTAGAAAAGCGAGCTGGACTGTGATGGATAATATATAGTAAATGGAAAAGATATTTTTTGATCACAGCTAGTAATATAGAAAAATATAATTAAGATCCAAAAATATCGAATCCAAAGGAACATGGATTGCTAAGTAAAATATCTATATTTGAGTTGAATTAATCTGATATTATTTTCCAAGTTTTTGAATTGAAAGCAAGAACTAAGCTAAGTTAACAATAAATAAAAATAATAAAAAATTAAGATTAAACTAATATTAATTAAATACAGAACAATAACTATAATACTTTTGCTAAAAGAACTATCTACCTTAACTTCTATTGCAATGACTCAATCAAAAGTAACAGAAATTATTATGAAAAACCAGTAAAATAAAAATAGATATCATATTCAGAATTTTATTCTAAGTACTAAATCCTCTGCTTAGGAACCATTTAATACCTAGCATGCAAATCCAATTTTAAACTCCTAAACCTTCATTAGACCCTCTCGAGCGAGATCTAAATCTAGCCAAATTTTATTTTAATTAAATTTAAATCAACTCATGAACAACAAATCACTGCCTCAATTCTCAAAACTCAACAATACGTTGACATGAGAAGAATAAACAAAGAGCACGCATATCATTGACTAAAGTCTGAATTAACATTCAACCATCTATTCGATACATTAAACATCAATTCAACCATAACCAAAGATAAGATTTAGCATAGGAATTAAGAAATAACAAACTTGCATTAAATTCGAGTCTTTACAGTAAAAGTATAAGGGTTCAAGTTTTCTTTAGCAAAAGAAAAGAAAACTACTCACCAAATATGATTAAAATGAATAAAAAATTAAAATAAAGAATACAATATTCATGAACCTTCAAACTTACTTTTGATGACTTATCAGCACATGCAATAAAAAACTTGATTCTTTAAGAGAATTGAAAACTAAGCTAAACTACTGTACAAATTAACTAAAGAAACTAGGGCTAAAACTTTTAAAAACTAACTCTAAAACTAACTTAAAAAACTCTCTCAAACTTCAGAATTCATGCTCTTTATATAGTGGCATTTTTATTTGCTTAAAAATATCCAAGAGAAAGAAATCTAGCTGCAATTAAACTTTCTATTCCAGCAAAAAAATTAAAGTCGTATTATGTTTAGACTTCCTTGCCTCAGGAAAGGGAATTCTCCCTCGGAAGAGGAGAATTAAAAAGGTTGTGACTTTTGGGTTGCCTCAGGAGAGGGAATTCTCCCTCCACCAAGGTAAATGTCTCTACTCCTTGTTTTTCCTTGCTTCCCTCATGAGAGGCTTTTTTTCCTCAAGAAAGGGACTATTTAAAAACTAGCTCTTCAAGTTCTCCTCCGTGGAGAGGAAATTCCCCTCTCCCAAGGAGACTAATCCTGGACTCTACATGAATTTCTTCTCTTAAAAAGCTAATTTTCCTCTTTTTGCCATGGAACTTTCTTTTTTCTTCAATTAAGTACCTAAAAACACCAAAAATTTCAATTAAGTCCGTAAACACACAAATTAAGAAATTAAACATAAAATCAACCAATTTAATACTAAATTAACACATTAAACATACTAAAATGTACTGATAAATATAAATAAAATTCACAACTATCAACTGGTATACCTATTGTAGTCTTTATAAGTAGAGATATAATAGTGAACACGAAAATTATTATTTTTATGAGAACATGAGATAAAACAACAAATGTTAGAAAATCATCCAGGATTTGGCATACAATTATGAGAACAACTTATTTATCGATATGCTATATATTCCTAACAGGTATATAGCACTAGTGTTCTCAACGTATGCTGATCACACGAACTATTTGCCTATATGATTAGAGAGAATGATTGAAAATCATTTCGTCATGTGTGAGTGGAAGTTGAAAGAGTTCTGAATATGTCCATGACTCCGAAAATGAGAAATTAGTCTCGATATAAACGTGAAAATATCGGAACAGAAAATAAATTATATATAATTAGTTCCATATTGAAATTTTCCTTAATTAGGAAATCTGCCCATTTAGTGTGAATCAATGAGGGCAGTTACCTGATTTGAATTAGGTAACTAACATATTAAATGAAATATTATTTCTTTACTTAATGTTTTGTAACTGCCAATTTAGAATTAATATCAATTAAGGGAAATTATGTTTCCCTAATTGAAGCCCTATAAATAGGACAAAAAATTCAGCCTAAAGTGTGCAGAAATTTCTCCCTTACCGAAACTTTGTCGGTTTTACTCCGCATGTATTTTTCTCTCTTCACCTGTGAGGTTTTTAGTTCGTGGAGTAAAGCTTTCATCCTGAATTTTATGATACGTGGATGATAGGTGTGCTGGTGAAGCGAAACAAGCTACTTTGACTTTCATATAACTGCGCTACGAGAGGTAACCCATTTTCCTTCCCGTATGATATGTCATGATATATATTCAACAGTTATAAATTACATGGATCTAGCAAATAGTTTTGGATTTTCCATCATTCAAATAATAACCCAATTTCCTAAAGATAAGTAGTTGTCTGATGTTAAGGTTTATTATTATTATTATTATTATTATTTGTAAATTGTTTAACGAAATTCATGCTAATAATTTTAGTAACTTTAGAAACATTTTTAATTACATGACTCAAAAAGTCAAATAAAATCATGTCCACGTCAAATTGAATGTTCATTGCCCAAATACAGTTAAATTTCAATTGAGTCTTCAAATCAATTGATTTGTAGAGGATAATAATCAAATATATATATATATATATATATATATATATATATTATTTTAAAAAATATTTTAAAAGATAATAAAAATAATGTTATAAAATTCAACCCGTTTAACAATAATGTAATTGAACACATTTGGCCGTATCTCTCCTTTTCACGAAGTTATGAGTATGCAATTTGCAAAGAAAATAAAAGAGTTGACGTCGACCAAAAGAGAGGATAGGATATGCATGCATGAGACGTAAATGTCAACATCAAATTGAATTTAATCATTTATGGCTTCACAACTAAAAGATGGTCCCAATATTCTTAAATTAAAATTTATGGATAGTTGTGAAGCCATAAATGATTAATGCATTTTAAAGACGAATATAATTTATTATAAAAACAATTAATAATTGATTGTATTGTCATTTTATTAATTACTAATACAGAAAGGTGAAAAACAAATATATAAATATATTTAAAGAAAAATAAATAAATAAAGTATATTAAATTTTTTATAAATTATGGAAAATATTATTTTTTAAAATTCTGAAAAGTGATACTCAAAATGAAATTAAAAAAAAAATTCAGAAAATAATGTTTAAAAAAAACAAAGAAAATATATTATTGCTCGAAAAAAAATCCAGCAAGATAATTAATGGCTCCCCCACTAGGCCGCTACCATTTATATATGTTGCAATAATATGGATTACCGTGAAGCCGAACTACCTTGACGGCAGTTTAATTTCATCTATCGCCATCAAATTTTGGGCAACCTGGCAGCATAAATATGAATTTCTGTATTATTAATTATTTTTGGTTACTTTTGTTAAATTTTTAGAAATTTTTTTGTGAAAAGTTTATATAACATGTAATTCAAAAAAAAAATATGATTACACTGCATTATATTTTTAAATTTTTTTAATACACGTCGGATTCGTCAAAAATTTAATAAAATAAAAAATATATAGTAAAGTACTAGAATCATGTTATTTTAGAAACCCAAATGCAACAGAATGAAAATCAAAGGACTTAGTAGAAAAAAATTACCAATTCAGTTATCCGAATGCTTTTTGCCAACTTAAAAAGACTATAAATAATATATCCGAATGCTTTTCTTCGTGTATATCTCTGCCTAAAAATTATGTCCACATCAAATTGAATTTTCATTGGCCAAATACAGTTAAATTTCAATTTTTTTTCAAATCAATTGGAGAGGATAATGGTCAAATCATTAAATAAATTTGAATTTCAATTGAATTTTCAAATTATTTGGAGAATAATGGGACAATTTTAAGAATAGTGTATTTTATACAAATATTTGGGGTAATGAGATATTTTGCAAAGTAATTGGGGAAATGGGATTTTTTACTCATTTCCGCTGCCTTTTTGGACGGAAATGGCAGTGGAAGATGAGATGGCAGGATTCTCAACTTAACAAATTTATTAAAAATAAAATTAAATAATATACATTTTCCAACTAAACAAACTTACTAATAAATGTATAATTATTTTGTTCATATCATACTCAACTTATACACACATTTAAAAATTATACATTTTCTCAACTTATAAAATTTACAAAAAACAAATTAAATTATTTTACTCCATATAACACTCCACTTATACATACATTTAACTAATATTCATTTTCTTTAAAGCTAAAGGTTGAAAAAATTTAAAACATTAACTTACTAATTAAAGCACCAAATCTTCAACAATAATACTCTTCAATTCTTCATCCTTAGCAAAAAACCCAGCAAAATCCATCAACCAAAAGAAGCAAATGTCGATGAAACCCAACAAATGCCGATACTGCCTTATATTCACGTTTTACTGTGCATTTTACTGTGACCTCGTGAACACTTGCAAGATTCTCTGTCATTTCTGCCCAACACTCCAGCGGAAATAGACACGTGTCAGATAACCTCCCACTTCCGTCCAAGACTCCAGCGGAAATGAACCCGTGATTCCCTGCCATTTCCGCCCAAAAAGACAACGGAAATAAGTAAAAAACCCCATTTCCCCAATTACTTTGCAAAATACCTCATTATCCCAAATATTTGTAGAAAATACACTATTCTTAAAATTGTCCCGAGAATAATGGCCAAAAGAAATTGAATTTCAACTGAATTTTCAAGTTAATTTGAATTTTTAAGTCAATTTGATCAAATTAAATTGAAATTCAAATGAAATTAAATTTGAAAAAGATTAGCAGTTCGAAAAACTGAATTGTTACCACTTAATTTTAAATTTTTGAAAATGCTAATTTTATATATTGTAATAAACGATATGGATCTGGCAAATAGTTTTTTATTTTCCATCGTTCAAATAATAACCCAATTTCCTAAAGATAAGTAATTGACTGATGTTAAGGTTTATTATAATAATTATTATTATTTGGAAATTATTTAATGAAATTCATGCTAATAATTTTAATAACTTTAGAAACATTTTTAATTACATAACTCAAAAAGTCAAATAAAATCATGTCCACATCAAATTGAATTTTCGTTGGCCAAATACAGTTAAATTTCAATTGAGTTTTCAAATCAATTGGTTTGGAGAGGATAGTAGTCAAATCACTAAAAAGAATTTGAATTTCAATTGAATTTTCATATCATATACTTTTGTCATATTAATTAATAATGTGTATCATTCATCAAAGGTCCTAAATCCTAATCACTAGCCAACAAAGCATAAAGAACTGAAATAAAAAAAAAAGATTAAATTATATTTCTCAATTGAATTATTTTAAAGATTCCTTCGAAAACTCTTCATGTTCATGGATTTATGTCTTCTTTTTGGTAAATGAAACAGTTTCCAGATTAGAAAATTTTGAAGTTTACAGATTAGAAAATTTTGTTTTCGAATTTATTCAACAAATATAGAGCAATGTCAGAAAAAAAAAACTCAATATAGAGTACAATAGTAATAGAACTTTTTTTTTTTTCATTTCAATTAAACAAAATCAATAGTTATTCATTTTAATAGCGTAAAATCTAAACTTATTTATTAATTGAATTGATGTGTCATTCCTTTTTAGTTTTATCATCTGTATTAGAATTTCACTAATTCGGCTAGTTTAAATTTGTATTGAACATATGTTTCTATAATGCAAGAAATGCTCTCTCCAAATATTTAAATATTATTTACATAAATTTCAAATGTAGATGTAATTAATTTTAAAGTCATACTTTTCAAATGAAGTGTCTAACCTTTGTTAAATGTCTAAGATCTAAGAATGTACTTTATCTTTTCTCTTTCTTTAAAAATAAAAATTACAAAACCTAACTTTTAAGCATTTTATTTTTATAATTAATCAATATAGAATATTTAATAATAACCAATCAAACTTTACAAGCAATCTGGTACCACTACTTCGTATCCAACTAATATAGCTCATATCTAAGTTTTAACGTTACAACCATGCATTGCATTTTTCATAAAGGTGCAATTTTTGAACTTGATGGAGTTTTGAATACATCCATAACTATCGAGATGAGAAATTGATCCCGATATAAAAGTGATAATATCAATACAGAAAATAATATAGATGGAATTAGTTCCATACGGGATTTTCTTTAATTAGGTAATATGCTTAATAAAGTGTATATTAATGTGGACAGATATATAATTTGAATTAGATAACTGGCACGTTAATTAGAATATTGTTTCCTGAATTAAGTTATTATAACTACCAATTTTAAATTAATGCCAATTAAGAGAATTTATATTATCTTATTTGGAGCCCTATAAATAAGACCAAAATTCTATATTTGGTATGTAGAAAAATTCTCCCTTACCGAAACTGTCTGTTTTACTCCGCGTGTGTTTTCTCTATATGTCTGTGGGATTTTTAGTTCATGGTTCAAAGCTTTCATCTCGAGACTTACGAGAAGTGGGTGAGAGTTAGGCCAGTGATGCAAAAATGAGCGATTCCAACTTCAACGGATCTATGCTACGATAGGTATTTTAGTTTTACTTCTCGTGATATATAGTGATATATATATCTAAAATTGGTATCAGAGCAAGAATTTTTGTGTTATGACTATTTTGTTTTTGGATCTATGTTTCTGTGAAAATTCAGACATGATTACAGGTTGTATAATATGCATATTGATATTGTTTTTGTATGTATGTATGTATTATTTTTTATCGGTATTTGTTTTTATATATTTGTACATGAAAAAATAATTTAAAGTCCATAATTAAAAATTTCATTCGGAAATTTTTAAAATTTGACTGTATCATTTGACTCAGAGATCCCAAAAATTCCCTCTAAGAAAACCACCAAGAAGGTGGCATGTGGTTTACACACGCCACTAGTGCTAGGTGTGTGTTAGAGGGTATGTCCCTAGCACGTGCCAAATCCACGAGCACTGAGTGAAACGTCACTCAGCCACGTGAACCTATGGGGGCAACAAGTGGCCTTATGATAAAGCACCCCGTGTCAGTTGACATGGCAAGGGGATCCACTTGGTATCATATGGCACCATGTGGCCCAACCAAAAGTTGTTACGTGGCAACCTGTGGTGCTGACATGTGGAAAGGGTCATACCACGTGGCTTGATGAGTCATGCCACATGGCAGCCTATGGCATTAACACGTGGTATGTGGAGGAACGTATCCTGCCACGTGGCTTGATGAGTCACGCCACATGGGCCAATGACTAGCTCCCACGTGGCAACCTGTGGTAATGTCGTGTCAGTTATCAGCCAGTTGGGTGCCACATGGCATCCACATGAACTAGTGAACGGATGCCATATGTCGGTGGGGTCACACCACGTGGCACTGTGCCACAGCTAAAGCATGGCTTATCTTTTACACGTGGGGCACGTGAGGGCCACTCTCACCGATGCGTGAGCCCTCTTCCGACCACCATTTTTTACCTAAGTTTTTGAAATTTTATTTTTCATAATTTTTTGGTAATTTTTTAAAAAAAAATTTTGAGCATCAATATAATTTTTACAAATTTTTTTATTGAAAATTTTATCAAAATTTTAAAAAAATATATGTTTTCTGCCTTCTTTAATTTTCAAATTTGTTTAAAAATTAATTATGTGGATTTTATCCTTACATTTTATTGAAATGAATTTTAATTATTTTTTTGTTTGTATATGAGTGTACTAACAATTATTTATTCTATTATGTGTAACAGATATGATGATGATAAGGATACCTATAGTTCTACACATTCCTCAAAGGGTTGTTCGGGCCAATGCACAAGTGCATGAGTTCCATCGAATGAGGTTGCACAAGAAGGTCAGAATTGGTGATATTGATGTTATTGTGCATCATATGGTCAGCATGCATAAAAAGATGCAGAGCTATATTTGGGTTGGTGGCCTAGATAGGAGGTGAAATCATAAGCTTCTTTACGATGTTATGCGTGACTTATTTAGTTACCATATGGTGCTTCGGACCTTATTAGTTGAGTGTTGGAGTAAATATTATGGAGAATCCATTATTCATTTTTTATATAAGAAAGCTTAACAATGAGTGTTCAGGAGCAACATTCAGTCTGAGATGCTACTCAAAAGTGGGTGTAAAGTGTAGCGTCCATGGTTTCATGATCACACATAAGGCATCCCTTCACAGTTGATGCGTATGGTCAGGACATCAGTTCCAGTGACTACGATAGTTTTGGATCTATATGGTTCCTAATTTATTGACATAAGTGTCATATTAATATCCTTGTTTGTGTGGACTTTTTTTTAGGAGTTATGTTTCTTTTTTTTTTTTTTTGAGATGAGACATATGTATCTTATTTTGGGATTTATTGAATTTTATAATAAATTCATTTATTTTTATTTTGGATATTATTATGGCTTATAATTTTTATGATAAATGTGTTTATTTTAATATTATTTTCCTTGCAATATTTTTTAAGTGAAATAGTTGCTTGATTGTTAATTTAAGGCTTAATTATCTATATCACATAATATCCTGAATTAAGTTTAAGAACTTAATTTTCAATGAATCAAATTTACTATACAAAAAATTTTAATCTGTAAGGTTAGATATTAGGACTTATATGGAAATTGAATACTGTTTGTAACATTTTCGATTTTGAGATTGATAGATAACTTTATTAGATTCTAATTTTAGATGCATAGTAAATATTATGTATTGCCATATTCTTCTTAATAATGTGCAGCATATGTTTTATTTTGATCAGAGGATCTAAATGGCCTCAAATTCTATAGTCGTTGAATTGAACAAAGATATGAAAATCAATGGCAATAACTATGAAATCTGGAGCATGAAAATCCAATATGTACTTGAGGAGCAAGAGGCTCTCGAAACCTTAAGTTCAGTTATGACTGAACCTGAGGCTGGCACTTCTGCTCAGCATAAATATGACCAAGATGCCTATAGAATTCCATTGCTCTTATCATCCTTCTAAGTGCGATGGAAGATGACATCACCCTGTAATTTCATTCGTATCAAAGTGCAATGGATCTATGGGTCTCATTGCGAGAGAAGTTTGGAGGAATATCTCTAATTAGGCTTCGGTCTTTAATAATTAAGTTCGATATTTATTTGAAGATGCCTGATTATTCAATGCAAAAACATTTTCGAGAGATAGAGAACATGATTTTTGAGCTTGATGATATAGGTCATAAGTTGACCGATGAGCAACAAGTTCAGGCAATCATCCAATTTTTATCAAGGAGTTGGGAGCATATGGAAATGCAACTGGCCCATATGGATAACATTAAGACATTTAAGGATGTCGTTAGAAAATTTGGAGCTGGAAGAGGACCGTTTAGCATTGATCAAGGTCAAAGCTAAAGTGCATATGGCACACTCTAGTTTTAGTAAGAAGAAGTCAAACCAGAACAAGAAAAAGAGCTTCCATGGCAAAGGCAAAAATAGGGCTCAAGAGCCTAAAAAGCGGAAAGTTAAGCAGAATGGAAAGGGGTCCAAAGACAAAAAGAAAGTGAACATTTCTAAAGTGAAGTATTTCAACTACCAGCAGAAGGGATACTATTCTAAGGATTGCACAGTTCCTAAATAGATAAACTATTCTAACTCAAGAGTGAGTGAAATTTGTGTATCAAGTTCTGTATTTTTAACTGAACTTTATCCTTTATGGGTGTTTGATTTAAGAGTAACGGACCATGTGACAAGAGATCGAGATGCTTTTGACAAGTTTTGATGAGTAATTGCTGGAGCAAAATGGATCGATATGCAATTTGCAAAGAAAATAAAAGAGTTGACGTCGACCAAAAGAGAGCATAGGATATGCATGCATGAGACGTAAATATCAATATCCCTATTATTTTCTACGATAAGACTTATACTGAAAATTGCATCCCGATCCTTGTACTTGTACATTTTTTAAATTATGATTACACTGTATTATATTTTTAAATTTTTTTAATACACGTCGGATTCGTTAAAAATTTAATAAAATTAAAAATATATAGTAAAGAAATAGAATCATGTTATTTTAGAAACCCAAATGCAACAGAATGAAAATCAAAGGACTTAGTAGAAAAAAATTACCAATTCAGTTATCCGAATGCTTTTTGCCAACTTAAAATGACTATAAATAATATATCCGAATGCTTTTCTTCGTGTATATATCTGACTAAAAATTATGTCCACATCAAATTGAATTTTCATTGGCCAAATATAGTTAAATTTCAATTTTTTTTCAAATCAATTGGAGAGGATAATGGTCAAATCATTAAATAAATTTGAATTTCAATTGACTTTTCAAATTATTTGGAGAAACAAATTCAATTATTTGGAGAATCATGGCGAAAAGAAATTTAATTTTCAAGTTAATTTGAATTTTTAAGTTAATTTGATCAGATTAAATTGAAATTTAAATGAAATTAAATTTGAACAAGATTAGCAGTTCGAAGAACTGAATTGTTACCACTTAATTTTAAATTTTTAAAAATGCTAATTTTATATATTGTAATAAATGATATGGATCTGGCAAATAGTTTTGGATTTTCCATCGTTCAAATAATAACTCAATATCCTAAAGATAAGTAATTGTCTGATGTTAAGGTGTATTATAATAATAATTATTATTTGGAAATTATTTAATGAAATTCATGCTAATAATTTTAATAACTTTAGAAACATTTCTAATTACATGACTCAAAAAGTCAAATAAAATCATGTCCACATCAAATTGAATTTTCGTTGGCCAAATACAGTTAAATTTCAATTGAGTTTTCAAATGAATTGGTTTGGAGAGGATAATAGTCAAATCACTAAATATATTTGAATTTCAATTGAATTTTCATATCATATACTTTTGTCATATTAATTAATAATTTGTATCATTCATCAAAGGTCCTAAATCCTAATCACTCGCCAACAAAGCATAAAGAACTGAAATAAAAAAAATATTAAATTATATATCTCAATTGAATTATTTTAATGATTCCTTCGAAAACTTTTCATGTTCATGGATTTTTATCTTCTTTTTGGTAAACGAAACAGTTTCCAGATTAGAAAATTTTGTTTTCAAATTTATACAACAAATATAGAGCAATGTCAGAAAAAAAAAAAAACTCAATATAGAGTACAATAGTAATAGAACTTTTTTTTTTCATTTCAATTAGACAAAATCAATAGTTATTCATTTTAATAGCGTAAAATCTAAACTTATTTATTAATTGAATTGATGTGTTATTCCTTTTTAGTTTTATCATCTGTATTAGAATTTCACTAATTCGGCTAGTTTAAATTTGTATTGAACATATGTTTCTATAATGCAAGAAATGCTCTCTCCAAATATTTAAATATTATTTACATAAATTTCAAATGTAGATGTAATTAATTTTAAAGTCATACTTTTCAAATGAAGTGTCTAACCTTTGTTAAATGTCTAAGATCTAAGAATGTACTTTATCTTTTCTCTTTCTTTAAAAATAAAAATTACAAAACCTAACTTTTAAGCATTTTATTTTTATAATTAATCAATATAGAATATTTAATAATAACCAATCAAACTTTACAAGCAATCTGGTACCACTACTTCGTATCCAACTAATATAGCTCATATCTAAGTTTTAACGTTACAACCATGCATTGCATTTTTCATATATAAAGGTGCAATTTTTGCACTTGAAGGAGTTTTGGATACATCAATTACTGCTAAGATGAGAAATTGATCCCGATATAAAAGTAATAATATCGATACAGAAAATAAGACAGGTGGAATTAGTTCCATAATGGAATTTTCTTTACTTAGGGAATATGCTCAATAAAGTGTATATTAATGTGGACAGAAACATAATTTGAATTAGGTACTGACACATTAATTAGAATATTATTTCCTGAATTATGTTATTGTAACTTCCAATTTTAAATTAACGCCAATTAAGAGAATTTATGTTACCTTAATTGTAGCCCTATAAATAGGGCCAAAATTCTATATTTGGTATGTAGAAAAATTCTCCCTTACCGAAATTGTATGTTTTACTCTGCATGTATTTTCTCTATTTGTCTGTGGGGTTTTTAATTCATGGTTCAAAGCTTTCATCCAGAGACTTGCAAGACATGGGTGAGAGTTAGGCCAGTGATACAAAAACGAGCGATTCAAACTTCAACGGAACTACGCTACGAGAGGTATTTTAATTTTACTTCTCGTGATATATATATATATATATATATCTAAAAATGGTATCAGAGCTAGAATTTTTACATAATGGCTATTTTGTTTTTGTATCTGTGTTTTTGTGAAAATTCAGACATGATTACAGGTTGTATGATATGCATATTGATATTATTTTTGTATGTATGTATTATTTTTTTATCAGTATTTGTTTTTGTGTATTTGTACATGAAAAATTAATTTAAAGTCCGTATTTAAAAATTTTATTTGGAAATTTTTAAAATTTGACCGTACCATTAGACTCTGTAATCCTAAAAATCCCCTCTGAGAAAACCAACGAGAAGGTGTCGCGTGGCCTACACACGCCACTAGTGCTCGATGTGTGCTAAAGGGTACTTCCCCAGCACGCGCCAAATCCACCAGCACTGAGTGAAATGTCACTCAGCCATGTGGACCTGCGGCGGCAACAAGTGGCCTAATGGTGAAGCGCCACTTGTCATCTAACATGGCAAAGGGATCCACTTGGTGCCATATGCCACCATATGGACCAACCAAAAGTTGTTACGTGGCAACCTGTGGTGCTAACAAGTAGAAATAGTCATGCCACGTGGCTTAATGCCACATGGCAGCCTATGGCATTAACACGTGGTATGTGGAGGGAGGTGTCCTGCCACATGGTTTGATGAGTCATGCCACGTGGGCCAGTGACTAGCTCCCACGTAGCAGCCTATGGTAATTTTATGTGTTAGTTATCAGTCTAGTTGGGTGCCACATGGCATCTACGTGGACTAGTGAGTAGATGCCACATATCGGTGGGGTCATTCCACATGGCACTGTGCCATAGCTAGCGCGTGGCTTCTCTTTTGCGCGTGGGGCATGTGAGGGCCACTTTCATCGACACGTAAGCCCTTTTCCGGCCACCATTTTTTACCTAAGTTTTTGCAATTTTATTTTTCATAATTTTTTTAATTTTTTGGTAATTTTTTTAAAAAAAAAATTGCATCAGTATAATTTTTACAAATTTTTTATTGAAAATTTTATGAAAATTTTGAAAAATATATGTTTTCTGCCTTCTTTAATTTTCAAATTTGTTTAAAAATTAATTTTGTAGATTTTTTCCTTACATTTTATTGAAATGAGTTTTAATTATTTTTTTGTTTGCATATGAGTGCACTAACAATTTTTTATTCTATTATGCGTAACAGATATAACGATGATAAGGACGCCTATAGTTCTATACACTCCTCAAGGGGTTGCTCGGGCCAATGAACATGTGCATGAGGTCCATCGCATAAGGTTGCACAAGAAGGCCAGAATTGGTGATATTGATGTTATTGTGGATTATATGGTCAGCATGCATGAGAAGATACAAAGCTATATTTGGGTTGGTGGCCTAGATAGGGGGTGAAATCACAAGCTTCTTTATGATGTTATGTGTGACTCATTTAGTTACCATGTGGTGCTTGAGAACTTATTAGTTTCATATTAGAGTAAACATTATAGAGAATCCATTATTCAATTTTTTATATAAAGAAGCTAAATGAGGATTGTTTAGGAGGAACACTTAGCCTGAGATGCTGCTCAAGAATGGGTGTAAAGTGTAGCGCCCATGGTTTCATGATCACATATAAGGCATCCCTTCATAGTTGATGCGTATGATCAGGACATCAGTTCCAATGACTACGATAGTTTTGGATCTGTATGGTTCCTAATTTATTGATATGAGTGTCATATTAATATCCTTATTTGTGTGGACTTTTTGTTATGAGTTATGCTTCCTATTTTGTTTTGAGATGAGACATATGTGTCTTATTTTGGGATTTATTGGATTTTATAATAAATTCATTTATTTTTATTTTAGATATTATTATGGCTTATCATTTTTATGATAAATATGTTTTTTTAATATTATTTGCCTTGCAATATTTTTTAAGTGAAATAGTTGCTTGATTATTAATTTAAGGCTTAATTATCTATATCACATAATATCCTTAATTAAGTTTAAGAACTTAATTTTCAATAAATCAAATTTACTATACATAAAATTTTAATCTGTAAGATTAAATATTAGGACTTAGATGGGAATTGAATACTATTTGAAACCTTTTCGATTTTGATCTTGATAAATAACTTTATTAGATTCTAATTTTAGATGCTTAGTAGATATTATGTATTACCATATTCTTCTTAATAATGTGCAACATATATTTTATTTTGATAAGAGGATCTAAATGGCCTCAAATTCTATAGTCGTTGAATTGAACAAAGATGTGAAACTCAATGGCAACAACTATTAAATCTGGAGCATGAAAATCCAATATGTGCTTGAGGAGCAAGAGGCTCTTGAAACCTTAAGTTCAGTTATGACCGAACCTGAGGCTAGCACTTTTGCTCAGCATAAATATGACAGAGATGCCTATGCAGATGGAAGAAGAAGAATTCCATTGCTCTTTTCATCCTTCTAAGTGCAATGAAAGATGGTATCACCATATAATTTCATTCATATCAAAATACAATGGGTTTATGGGTCTCATTGCAAGAGAAGTTTGGAGGAGTGTCTCTAATTAGGCTTCGATCTTTAATAATCAAGTTCGATATTTATCTGAAGAGGCTTGATTATTCAATGCAATAACATCTTTGAGAGATAGAGAACATGATTTGTGAGCTTGATGATATAAGTCATTGTTAAATTAAAAACGAAAGCGAGAAACAAAGCAAGGAACTTATGCTTTATTTTCTTATATTTTTCAAAGATATAGTTTAGGCTTATATACTGAGTACGGTTGTTAAGATTCTTAAAAAGTTACAGATGTATATAGGAGATTACATAATAATCTGATACAACAGAAATATAAAAATTACTCTGGTTATGCTTATCAAGTAATACCCGAATTGTCATTCTCTAGCACCTCCCTACAAGCTGATAGTGGAAGAAGGCGAAGACAAGGCTTATCTCTAAAGGTGAGGAAAGGATGAGTATGGCTATGAAATAAACTTTACCAGAATGGAACCACGTTTAACCTGTTTGTGAACGAAATGGTAGTCTAAATCAACATGTTTTGTATGGCCATGAAAAAATTAGGTTGGATGATAAATAAATGGCGCCAATATTGTCACACCAAAGAGAAGCAGGTAGAGAATGAGAAAATCCAAGCTCTTGAAAAAGAGAGCCCATTCATAAAATTTCTGCCATGATATTAACAACCACCTTATACTCAGATTTAGTAGACGATCGAGCCACCGTTAGTTTTTTTTAAGACCAAGAAATTAGATTTAAGCCCATGTACACAAGATAGCCATTGATGGACCTGCAGTCATCAGAAAAGCCGACCCAGTTGCTATTAGAGAAACCTTGAAGCTGGAGTGAGGAATTTTGAGAAAGAAAAAAACCAAATTGATGGGTGCCACGGAGGTAGTGGGACACGTTTCATGGACTGTCAATGCACATCTATTGGTTGATGCATGAACTGTGCCTGTTTATTGATGACAAAGGTAATGTATGGATGCATTAAGGTAAGGTACTGAAGAGCACCAATAATTTGATGAAATTTCTCTGGTTGAGGTAGCAAAGTTCTTATTATTTTGCTAAGATTTGGAGTTACAGCCAAGGAAGTGGCACACGGCTTGGAATTTTGCATATTGGCCTCATTTAACAAATCTATTAAATATTTTTCTTGAGTGAGGAATAGGCCGTCTGGATGATATTTGGCCTGAATACCAAGAAAATAGTGCAGGAGACCTATATCTTTGACTGCAAGCGCTTGTTTGATTTCACTTAAAAATCAGTCAAGCTTTGCTGGGTTAGAACATGTTAAGCCTTAAAGGATAGGAACCCAAGTTTGTGTAAAGGATTAGAGAGGCAGGTAAATCGGGCCCTTAGTGCTTGCTTGAGACCGTACAACAAACGCTGCAACTTACAGACATAGTCTAGAAATTATGAGTGAGGAAAGCCCGCTGGTTGCTCCATATAAATGTCATCTGTTAAAGTGCCATGGAGAAAAGCATTGGAGATATCGATTTGGCGAATAAGCCATTGATGAATGGTGGCAAGAGACAACACCGTGCGTACTGTAGTGAATTTGATGACTAGAGATAATGTTTCTTGATAGTCAATGCCAGATTGTTGGGCATATCCTTTGGCTATCAAACAAGGTTTATAGCAATCAATAGACCCATCCGGTTTTTTTTAATACGAAAAATTTATTTATTACCAATGATGTTCTTGCTTGAAGGACGTGGAATAAGTCTTCATGTGTGATTTTGGAGGAGTGCATTCAACTCATCCTGCATAGTTGCCTACCATACTTAAATAGTCTATACCTGAGTAACATTCTTAGGTTCAACAAGAAGATAATTTGTTTTGGTTTGAACGGCATGGGCTTGGCGACGGAGAATGGTAGTGGGGCATAAGTTCATATGGTGGGTTTTTTGTGGAGTGTGTGCGTGGGCATTTTATGGGTAGGTAGAAAAATCCACAATGAGATTGAGGCTAGGTTGTAGTTGTTGATTTCGGATAGGTGGAGAGGAAGTGGAGCGAATCATATTTTCTGGTTGTTGAGTGGATGATGACGTAAAGGATAAGTGTGAGGATAAGGATGAAGGAGTTTGAGGTGAGTGGGATAATTGAGGGTGAGAAATTATCGATGAAGAGATGGGTGAGTGAGGTGATGGAGATTGAGTGGAGTTATGAGTCATACCTGAAGAGGGGACTGAAAGAGGACTTTAATTTAAGTGTTGCAAACTGGTGAGATGGAGCCAAGGTGGGTTATGGGCAACATGTGAGGGAGGATTAGCTGTCACTGCATAAGGAAAAATCTGTTCGTGAAATTTTACATGCCTAACTAAGAAAATCCGCCCAGTGTTTTTGTTAAAACATCTATAAACAACATAATTTGGATTGAGTCCTAGATTAACACAAGGTTTAGTTCTAAAAGAATACTTGTGAGCTTGGTACGGTATGAGCCATGGAAAAACTGCACATCCGAAAGGTTTGAAAGCCAAATAATTTGGTTTCCTTTTAAATAAAATTTCAAAAGGGGACTTTTTAAGTAACACATTACTGGGCAAAACATTAATTAGCATGTTGCTTTATTCAAGTGCAAAATGCCAAAATTTTAATGGTAAAGAGGAATAGGCTAAAAGAGTTAAGGTGGTATCCACCAAATGTCAAATTTTTCACTCAGCCATTCCATTTTGATCATGCATATAAGGGCAAGTAATCCGATGATGAATACCAATTTTCTTGAAATATGTATGTAATTTTTGGTATTCACCACCCCCAATCGAAGTGGAAAAAATGATTTTTTTCCTGAAATTGTCTTTCAACCATTTTTTCAAACTGAAGAAAAATATCAAAAACTTCTTTTTTATTTTTTAAAAAATAAACCCAAGTGTAGCATGAAAAATCATTAGTTAACAATACAAAGTAATGATGGCCATTAAAGGATAATGTTGGGGATGGTCCCCAAATATCACAATGGATAATATCAAAAGGAAAATGACTCTTATGTTCAAATAGCAACTAATGGAATACGAGACAATTTTCCTAACAAACAACAACTACATGGTTTTAAAGAAGAATTGGTACTTGAAATAAATTTATTTTAAACTAGATCCTACATTTTTTTAAAATTTGAAAGCGTGCATGCCAATCATCAAATGTTGCCATTTCCCCCACCAAGGCTTGTTTGAGTGGTCGCAACCTATACACTCCGCCTTCACTGGGTCCTTACATCAATACCCTCCTGGTGACTTGATCCTTGATAAGAAAATGAGAAGGCCAAAATTTAAAGAAGCAAGAATTATCAGCAGTGAATTTTTGTATTGATAGAAGATTTTTGATAATTTTGGGAACACATAAGACATTATTTAGTTGCAAAGAACCATTCAAGGAAGGAAACAAAACTTTATCGATATGAGTGATGGATAACCCCTAACCATTACCTATATGAAGATTGTCAGTCCCATTGTAGCTTTGAGCATTAGTAAGCTGTTGAATATCAGGAGTAATGTGAAAGTTAGCTACTATGTCAGGAAACCAAGGCTGAGTTCGATATGGTGGGATAGGTTGTTGTGCATAGACATGATTAGCTTGAGGAAATACTAGCTTTGTGGCATAATTAACATGCTGAAATTGTTGCTTGGGGGTGTATCATTTCTTACAGGTGACTACTGTGTGATTTCGAAACCCATAAAGTTGACAAGGACCACGGGGCCATTGTTGATTATTGTTACCTCGATTTTGATTGTGATTACCACCACATGAACAAAATGAAGAGGAACCAGAGGGTACACTTGAGATAGAGGAATCCATAATTTTTTGACCATGTTAGCTTATGGCTCCTGTGTTCCTTTCAATAAAATTTCATGAGACACCAGTTGACCATGCAACTCATAAAAAGAAACTGGCTCAGTCCGAAGATTAAGAGCAATAATAATACTATGAAATTTTGCACCAATGTTGCGATAGATAGTCGCGTTGAATTCAGCTGGGGAAAAAGGCTTACCTGTAGCTTTGAGTTCATCTGCTAATGCCTTTGCCTTTTGAAGAAAATGTGATACGAATATATCATTCCATTTTAGTTCTTGGAGTTTTATATGTAGCTATAGTTGTTGGTTCTGTGAGATTGAACCAAAAGCATTGGCTTGAGCTATCCATACTTCACGAGAGGAGGAAAGCCCAATGACATACAGGAAAATTTTCTCTGTTAATGAAGAAAAGAGCCATGAGAGAAGCATTTGATCCTTTTTAAACCAGATGTCATATTCTGGGTTTGGAATGGGTACATCAGAGGTTGTAGAAATCATTTGAGGAGGGGGTGGATAAGTGCCATTAACAAGACCATTAAGATTTTGATAGTTAAGAATAGGTATGAACTAAGTTTTCCAGGCTAGGTAATTATTTGTGTTTAATTTGACAGAGAAGGAATGAGTGGAAGAAATAATAGATGGTGTGGATGAAATAGAGGAAGAAGTGGTGGAAGAAGAGGAGATTAGAATAACAGGTTGATCACCCATGGTTAAATGGAGTTATAGCTCTGATACCATGTTAAATTAAAAATGAAAGTGAGAAACAGAGCAAGGAACTAATGCTTTATTTTATCATATTTTTCTAAGATAAAATTTAGGCTTATATACTAAGTACAGTTGATAAGATTCTTAAGAAGTTACATATGTATATAGGAGATTACATAATAATCTGATACGATAGAGGGATAATAGAGAATCTACTCCTGAAGGTAGGAAAATTCATTTTCCTTGTGGATTTTGTGGTCATGAAAATGGAGGAAGATAAGAAGGTGCCACTCATTATGGGGAGACCATTTTTAAATACAGCGAAAGCTTTGATAGATGTTCATAGTCAAAAGGTCACCCTACAATTTAATAATGAAGAGTTAGTAGTGGATATGAACAAAGCTCAAAAGTATCCATCAAGTGATTTGAAGGAGTCAATCTATTTTATAGATAAGGTGGATAAATGTGTAGAGGAAATTCAGGAAAAAGTATTGCTAGATGACCCGTTGAATTTAAGTTTAATGTATTCTTTGGAAAATGAAAAGTTGGATGAAGCAGGAGGAGAATTGATAGCAGCACTGGAGATGGATTGTGAAGAGGAGGAATCAAAGTAAGAAGGGACTACTCCACAAAAGGAAGATTCAAAATCTAAATTAAAGCTCTTCTATGTTGTTAGGTTGTAAAGAGAATATGCTATTTGAAGTGTTAAATAAGCATAAGGGAGTGATTGGATGGGATAAATAAGACCTAAAGGGTATTCACCCAAGTTGTTACAATCACCAAATTCTTATGGAGGAAGAATACAAACTGGTAGCTCAACCCCAAGAGAGGCTTAATCTAGTAATGCAGGAAGTGGTCAAGAAAGAGGTACTCAAACTACTCGATTTAGTAGGAGTTATACTTGGACAAAGGCAGGAGCAAGTGTTCTATGCAATTTATTATGCAAGCCACACCTTGATAAGAACCCAAGTTAACTTCACCACAATCGAGAAGGAACTTCTCGTAATTGTCTTTGCCTTCGAGAAGTTTAGGCCATATTTGTTAGGGGTTAAAATTATGGTATGGTTGGACCATATGGTATTAAGACATCTCTTTACCAAGAAAGAGTCAAAGCCAAGGTTGATAAGATGGGTGCTCCTTTTACAAGAGCTTAACCTGAAGGTAAAAGATAAGAAGTGGGCAGAGAATTCTATGGCAAATCATCTATCTAGATTGGAGCATGTTCCTATTAAAAAAGAGGGAAATTTTAGACTTATTTTCTAATGAGTATATTTGCGCTTTGTTTGCATGCGAAGTTATTATGCCTTGGTTCGTTAATGTGGCTAATTTTCTTATAGACACATGAATGACCCCCACAGGTGCCTTCTTACTTGAGCTAGCTTTGCTCCTGTTTTGCTAAGGAATTGGTGATTTGTATCTTTCTTTCTCTTTCATTTTATTTCATGGATTGTCACAAGCTACCCTTCACAACCATATGTTCGACTCTCTCTTACTGGCAACACTCTTCTATTTCGTGGCCTTTGTATATGTGAAAAGTGCAGTAGAGGCTATGTGTAACACCCTAAAATTCATATCTAACATATAGAGTATGTTTTAGTGCATGAATAGTAACCCTAAAACAATTTTTGGGGTAACTACAATAGTACAATAGAGAAAAATTTGAAAACACATAAGTGTTAAATATGATCAAACTAGGAAAATTCGAGGATGGGTGACCTGATGGGCAATTTAACTTAATATTGGAATAATAAAATAGGTATTAAATGGAGTTTGGTGGTATAATTTGAGATGGAATTGAGTTTAAATGGGCCTTCAAATCAGATGGAGAAGTTTTTACTTGCTATCGTAAAAAGGATTGACCAAAAGTTTGATTGGGTCTTAAAATATTATAAAGACCTTTAAAAATTATTCCAATGATATATATCCATTATAAATAGTATAAAAAAGCTATTAGAATTGAAAAATAATTTTTTTGACAGTTTTAAAATTTTAAATTTTGGATCTGTGAACTTTGCCTTTGGAGTTGAAAGTATACCAAAATGGCATTGAAATAGCTTGAAATTTTAAAAATAAGCTACTGCATATGTTAGTGCTTATGGGGAAAATTTTCAAACCATTCTGACAAGCAAAACATCGATTTTGAAAAATGATCAAAAATCAAAGTTAAATTAATTAGTAGGCTTAATTGCTATATTTAAATTATCTAAGGGCATAATTATCATTAGAAAATGGGCTTAAATCAGCTAAAATTAGATATAGAATTAAAATATGTGTAGGGATTAACATGGTATTGACAAATAGCTTAAAAATAAACCATTGAATGAAATTGTAAATGGAGGAATTATGGCCATTGGATTGGTGGACTTATGGGCAGCATAGAGAGGTCTAGAATTTTCTACATTTCTATATAAAATTATGTAAATATCCCATTTCTTTCTTGTGAAAATTGAAACCCTACTTTCATGGCCATTCCACCATTTTTGTCTTCACCTCTCTCTCCTTTCACTAATTTTTAAACCCTAATTTCTCCCACATACAGTAAAAAGCTTCCTCTTCAATATGAAAATCAGTATGGAGCTCAATGAAGCCAAGAGATAGAGAATTTTTAGTGAGAGAAAGTAACCCTAAAAAGATAAATTCTTGAATTTTTGTTAGGTTTAATTAGGGCAATTGTTAGAGGCTTGTAGAGAAACATAAGTAGGATTATTTAATGGAAATTAGGTATTTAAATTCAAAACATAAGTTTATTAATTATTCCTTCCTAAATTCATCCAAAAGAGGGAATTATAGGAAAAGAGAAAAGCAAGGAGAAGAAAGGAAAAAGAGAAATTGGAAGAATAAGGGATTTCAAGCTATCAAAAGGTTAGTGGATATAAAAACTACACTTAATTTTCATTTATTCCTTGAATTTTACATGAAAATTTCATTATGTAATCGTATGAAATTAAAGGGAAATGGGAAATAATTTAAGATAACATTATAAAATAATATTTTAACATGAAATAAGTAATAAAAAAAGAAGAGATTAAGCTTAGAATAAAGAATCTCATAATGGCCGAATTGTACATAATGTGGTATATTATGATAATTTGATGTTATTTAGTATATTAAGGATAAATGTGTAATATTAGATAACATAATTTGATTAAATTGAGCTTGAATTAATATTTGGATATAGTGTTGAACATGTTGACATAGTGATGTATTATTATGTAACTATATAAATTTGAATAGAAATATGAAATAATTTAAGTTAGTTTGGTAAAGTGATGAATCAATAGGAAATAAATGTATATTAGTGAAGAAAATAATTTAAGAGTGAGAAATCCCATGATGATCGAATTAGGTACTAAAGCATAATGTGAATTAATTTGATAATTAATAGCATAATTAGTGTGGAACACATAGTATAATGTATAGAGAATGCAATGGAATTAATTAGAATTAAAAATAATAAGTAGACATAATTATGTACTAGTTAACATAATGGTAGGAGTTAAGGTAACTAAGGGTTACTAAGATAAAATGAACATATGACAACTTATGAATGCATAAAATAGCTTTTGAAATGTATATGGCATGAGAAGGAATAAGAAAGCACATGGAATGCATGAGTTTCCATTAAGGCCGAATGGTATACCCTATGGGAATGTTATATTTTCACCATGAGTAGATATTAATTATCGTGTATGTTATGATTTCATATGTAATATGGCTAAATGCATGAAAAATGAGAATTTATGATATGATACATAATAGTAATAACATAAAATTAATGTAAAAATATAATATAATGTATAACAAATGGTTACCCTTAGTATACGTGGATAATCCGGGATCATAAGATATAATGGCTAGCCATAGGGATATATATATCACGGTACCATTATGAGATATGATTATTACAAACACTGATAGCCGGCTCATTGTATACTGGAGCAATGGTATCACACCAAGTGCACGGTCCCTCCAGTCCATCAGCATTATCGAAGTCCTCATCCCGCATATCCGATTCGAGAATTTTCACTGGTCATCACTAGAGGTAAAATGGTAAATATATAAAAAAAAATACGAGGATAAAATGATAAACCATGCATGAAAGATACCATAAAGTTAATTAAATAAGAAAAAAAATGTGAAAAATGTACATAATAGTTTAAAAGGGCAAAATTGTAATTACATAAGAAAATAGGGACCAAAAAGTAAATTATGCATAAAAATATCATAAATGTGATTAAACGAGAAGTAAAGTGAACACCATGGTTAAAAGACCCCAAAAAGGGTAAAAAAGAATTTACATGAGAAACTAGGGAGAAAATCGTAATGTGGTATCAATAAAGTGATTAAAGAAGTAAAAATGATCAAATAAGTGAAAAGGGACAAAATTGCAAATTATGAATTAGGAGCCAAAATGGAATTTACCACTTTATAAGAAAACATAAGGACTAAAATGCAAATTTTTTCGCTTAGAAAGGAATAGAAGTCAAAGGAAGCAAAAAAAAAGTCAAAATTAAGGCCAAATAAGGCAACCATATGGAAATAAAAAGTTTAGGTATCTAATTATAATTTTACATGCAAGTAGAAATTATTTAAGATTTAATAAAATGGATATTTAAATGATTAGTGAAAAAGAGCAAATTTGAGGTCAAGTTAAGCTAAATATAATGAGATAAAAAGTTTAGGGACCAAATTATAATTTTACACTTAAGTAAAAATCACGTGGAAATTAATGAAAAAAATAAGTATTAAAAGAATTAAATAATAAAATCATAGTAATGATGGGATCAAATTGATTTAACTAGTAAAAAGAAGATAAAAGGGTAAAATGGTAATTTACCATTACATAAAGAAATATTAAAGACTAAAATGTAATTGAGAAGTAAAAATGAAATAAAAGATATAAAAAGACTAAATAAAGGTAAAATGGTTGATGAACAATAAAACTTCAGACAGAAAGAGTAGAAAGAGAATTTTGACCAAATTTAGTAAATGAAAGATGAAATTATAATTTAGTGAAAAAATTGGAAAAATAGAGACAATACAGTAATTTTGGCAAAGAGAATAAATTGAAGGACTAAAACGAAAGAAAATGAGATTTCATGGTGAAAAACATTAAGAAAAAAATGGAGAGTAAAGCGGTAATTATAAACAAAGAGATGATAAAAATATCAATTTAGTTAAAAAAAAAAAAGAATTAAATGTTATTTTGTCAGAAGCTAAGGACCAAAATGAGATTTTCATAAAGGGCAAAAATTTTAAATATAATTTGGTAAAAATTGTGGAAACATAAAAAGACCAACGATGGAATTTTCTCCACATAAGAATTTTCGTATATAAGTTAAGTAAATAGAAAAAAAAAGAATAAAATTAAAAATGTCTAAGAGTGATTAAAGGATCAAAAAGGATAAGGCCTTGTCTAACTAAATCAAGGTGAGAATTATATTCATATCGAGATTTGAATCATATAATCAGTATGCTTAGTAAAATTAAATTTCTAAATTATAATGAGAACAAGATGAAATTAAATTAAGTAAAATGAATAAATAAGTTAAAGATTAGACAAAGACATTATATAATTAAAAAATGCAGGGGCATAAGTGTAAATTGATGATGAAAATTTTACATGACAGAGGTCAGATGACAACAAGGTGAAAATGTAAGAATAAAAAGACAGCTAAGACTAAACAATAATAATAATAATAATAATAATAATAATAATAATAATAGTAATAATAACAACAACAACAACAACAACAACAACAACAACAATAATAATAATAATAATAATAATAATAATAATAATAATAAAGATAGAAATATATTTATTTAAATGAAATTTTGTATAGTTGTATCCACCACTAGGCAACGGTGTTGCTTAGCGCATGGTTGTTGATTGCGCGCAAGGACAAGTAATGGAAGACACGGTGTGTACATGTATTGCGTTTATAGGCACGAAGATTAGATAACTCGTGTATTAGGTTTTGGATACGTTGCTAATGATATAGTATGTTGTATATGATGCAAACTCAGAGTGAAATTATTTAAACGTATATATTTTAAACATGTGTGTATGGAATTTTGTAACTGAGTTGTAATGTGGATTGATGATTGATTGTAGAAGTGTAATGAATGCTTGGAGTATTGGAGGTGGAGGTTGCCTTTTAGGAGTGTCAATTCATCAATTTGCAAGTTTGAATAGCACGGTTTACAAGCCGTTATACTGCCGAAATTTATACTTAATGAATAGTAATCATACAACTTCATTAGTAATAATATACAATATACGAAAATTATGAATGAGCATAGGATGTAACAATCCTTGTTCAGATCTTCTCTCATTGGTTTGGGCTAGCTGACTCGCCCATTCTGTTTCATCCATACTAGAATCTTTAATCTGGTGGTATTTAGGGTTGTGAACCTATCTTCCTTCCTATCCTCAGGGAGAGGGTAAGCGACCATATAAGCCAGTTGGACAAGTTGGTGCCCCTGTAGGCTTTTGATTCGCTCATGCCTTCATTTCCCTTATCTTGGCTTGTTCTTCTTGTGTTATCCCTCTATGTGATTGTCTTCTTGTATGTGTTGTACTGTAAATGGTGAGCTTCATCCATCCTGATTGCTCAGTAAAATCATTTAAAGGCTTATTGCTCAATAAATTGTTGAAGTCTTGGCATCTTGTGTTCCGAATTAGTGCATTGATGGCCACTTTGAGATTAAGGTTATGTATATCCATTGCCACCATGTTGAATCGCTCCACATAAGCCCAAAGGGGCTCCCCTCTTTCTTGAAGTACCTGGTTCAGATTGATCGAGACTTTTGTAGGTCGGATGGCAACCACAAACTTTACGATGAACATATTGGTAAATTGTTCAAAATTGTCCACTGAGTGCTTGAAAAGGTTTTGGAACCAAATCTGAGTGGAATCCATCAACGTTTGTGGGAAAATTTAACATAGTGCAGCATCATCTGTGGTCAGTACTAACATTGTATGATGAAATTGATCTAAATGGGCTCAAAGGTCGGCATTTCTATTGTATTTGGGTAAGTTGGGGAGTTGAATTTTTGGGAAAGGAGTGGCCAGGATTTCTTGGGATAGAGGTAATCAAAAATTTCCTTGGTATTATAGGGTGTTCCTGTTTTAGTATTTCTACATTTGTTTTTCAAAGAGCCTCTCGAATTGTTCAGCTATTAGGGTGATGGTGGATCCAAGTGCAGGGGGAATGCTAAGGGGAAAGGTCTCTGGCAAGCGGCTCGAAAGGCTGCAAGGGTGCAATCTAAGGTGCATGGAAGCTTATAGCTGACAATGTCGCAGGAGAGATTGTATTGTTTATGGAATAAGGCCAGGGATGTTGGGAATGGCTATTGCGGGGGATGTTAGGTCTGTAACATTGGCTGGTGGAATGAATTGTTGTGTGGGAGGGAGAGCTTATTGACTTTTTTGGTCAGGCTGGTCCTCTGATGAGGTAGGGATGAGACTTAAATCTATGAAAATGTCCATATTCCAAGCTCACTGCACCAAATAATAATTATATGAACTCTTTGCTATGATCGAACACCTAAATAGATAAAGAAAAATCAATTGGGGTATTTCGATAAGGGAAGATTCAACGGTCAAGTTAGTATTTTTGTGATAAAAAAAGGATAATGAGAAAAAGCTTAGGTTTTATCCCTGATTCGAGCTCTATATATATGTCAGGAATTATTTTTTGATTATAAAGAGACTAGTGGATTGCCTTTCCTAGAAAAACTCTTATTCTCCTTGAATGGGATAATCCTCTTTTTTCCTAGTTTTACGGAGCGAATTCGGATTTTAAACGATATTAAATAGATTCTCTCAATGTTTAATAAATCAAGCTAGTGAACTGGGTTAGTGGTTCTTTATGAATAAATCGAGCTGTTGTTGGGCCTTGTTATTAATCATCATCATCATTATTATTATTATGTAAATTTAATTTCTTAATAAATTTAAATAGTTGAATATTATTATTATTATTAGAAAATTTAATTTTTTAATAATTTAAATAGCCGATTATTATTATTATTATTATTATTAAAAAAATATTTTGATATGTTTTCACTTATAGGTAATTGAAAGATATCGACATATACCGACTTTTATTTGCACATGAGAGGAGAAACAAGATATGAAGCATTAGGTTTTTAATATGACATAAAATGCCATTATAAGGAGATTGAGAGTTAAAAATAAGTCAATTCTTCCTGAATTGGTCCATAAAATTCAAGTTAAATTGGTTTAGGATAAACAACGTGATTTTCAAAATTATTTACAAGAGTCCAATGTACAATCTAGGATCATTATGTTATACGTCGGTCAATGCGGCGGATGACGATGACATATATGCAATTTATAATAATCCAAAGAGATATGATAATTGCAAATTGATGGAATTAATTATTGTAGTTGGTGAGGGAGATGTAGGAGTTAGTCGACCCACGTATGCACTCAGGTATCAATTTACAAGGGAGGCATTGCAAATGGAAAACATCGAAACAGGTCATCATCAATGTTTTAATGAAATTGCTCCTAGTCAACTAAGACAATCCTTTAGTCGTCAAGATATTGAAATATTTTCTCAATATAATTTTGGCAAGATGCATTACAAAATTTAGACTAAAGTGCACAACGATGATGTAATAGCCACCGAGGTGATGATGTTTTCAGTCAGCCAAGATAGTCTATCAATCTACAGGATGGTGAGTTATTTGGAATGTAGGCTAGTGTCAGTTCAAGACAAGATCATTTACGTCGATCAGTTAGTAGGTGCCTCATGCTCAAATGAGACAATCCAGTCAAAGGGTTGGTAATTTTTTTAATAAATCACTTTTTGAAAATAGATCGGGAAGTCATTTTACTGAAAGGAATTTTGTTAAGGGAATAGGTGTAGAGCTAACTTATAGTATAGAATATAACAGTCAGCGCCATTCAATTTTCCATTTCCCAGATGTCAGTCAATAATGTTTTATTTCCCATATACTTGCTGAAGGCCAGTAACATTCTGTTTCCCATATTTTTGCTAACAATCAATGCAGTTCTATTTCTCATATTTCAGATATCAATCAATGGCTTTCTCTTTAGTAGGTGACATATGTAGATCCTAGTCAGCATTGGTAATTTGTTAATAGAAGAAATGGTGATTTACTATGTGATAACATTTTTGGCAACACTCAAAATATGGATGCAAATGAGGGACATTACTATAATCCCACCATTGCAAATTATTGAAATGAATTGTCAATTAATTTGAGAGACGAGAACGATTTTGAAGATATTCCAATGTACAATGATTATCTATCGCCTAATGACGATGCAGAGGCAAAAATTGCAAATATGACTGCAGATAGTGATGACGAGGATTCTGATCGTACTTAATATACTAGTCCTTTAGCATACATGCATCCAATTGATGAGACAGATGAAGCCAACTTCGTGTTCCCACCAGAGCACTACTCAAAATTAAATTTTGATGCATCCAAAGTTAATTTTTTCGAAGATGTTCACTTTAAGACTTAGGACGGTGTCTTCAAGTTATCAATTGGCTTGGTTTTTCATAGAAAGAATGAAGTAAAATCTTAAGTAAAAAAGTATTCAATAATGAGAAATGTTGACTTTAGAGTTGTTGAATATAAGCCATATTACTAGGTTTTGAGGTGCGCTAAGGCTAATGATGGCTGCAGATGGAGGTAAGAGTAACCAAAAAAGGTAAAAACCATTTTTTAGACTATCACAAGTTTTTAGGGACCACATTAATACCTTGGTACTAATGTATCGATAAATCATAGATAATTGGGCTCTCAAATTATTCGTAATTGTATCATGAGCATAATAAGTAAATAACCGATCCTACTTATTGATGTTATTATTATTGCTATTAAGCAACAATTTAATTTTAAAGTATTATACTATATGATTTGTTACGCGAAGATGAGAGCCATAGAGTCTAAATTTGATAATTATGTTGAATCCTATCAAAATTTGCTAGGTTTCTTAATTGCTTTACAAACGTACAATCCTATAACTGTTTATGAGTTTGTGGTGTAAGAAATTCGAAACCTCGATGTTAAGCAATTTCAATGGATTTTTTAGAGTTTTAAACCAGCCATTGATGGATTGGCTCATTATAAGCCAATTCTGTTGATCGATGGTACCTTGTTGATTGAAAATTTCCAACAGATACTTCTTATTGCAAGCTCAGTTGGTGGTAACAGCATGTTGCTGCCAGTTGCCTTTGTGTTGTTAAGTTTTAGAATAAACACATGGTTCATGTCAATGCTTAGGAAGAATGTCATTCAACGTGTCGGTATTATAGTAATATCAGATCAGCATGCTTAGGAAGCATGTCACTCATCAATAATGTTTAAACATATAAATAATAATGTTAAATCATGCTGATGAAAGCTTCAATCATGGTTATCTACCTTCTTGTGCATGATGTAAACCATTGCATATACTGTGACCTCAGATGTAATGGTGCATGAAGAGAAGGACCCATAATAACATGATTATGTCGATGATTGCACTCATAAATAAAACTTGAAAATTTTACTTCCCAATTTTGATCAATATGCCCTTTTAAGTTGATTTAGTGCACCGAATCATCGTAATATGGGGGGAGTGTGATCGATTGGTCCATTTCAAATTATCTTTGACATCGATCGGGTTGGTGCCACTCGATAATATAAAAACATATGGTGGCACAATTGATGTCCAAATGGGATTTCCACTGGTACAAAAATGTAGCGATAAGTGCATCACATTCTTGTAGGCTCCCATTCTATCTACAGAAAAAAAAAATGCATGTGTCATATTATAATAAAATATTTTTTCTATTTGATAAGATTTAATAATTTATCATAAAAAATAAATTAAATGTAATCCTGGTCATCATGCTATAAGTCTAAATCGAGATGATACTTAAAAACATTTTTGTTATAATTTTTTGTTAAATTTGATAGGGATCACCACCTTATAAAGAACAAGAATGCACTCCATGTCAGCATATTAAATGAACAAATTAATATATATGATATACAATAAATAAAATTTACTTATAACCAGAAGATATGGTCTGATTGAGAACATATGTGTGGATAAAAGAAGGTCGAATATAAGACAGTCTTTCCCATGCCCACATTTATATCAATTGATGGTAACCAATAAGTGAATGGCACTCAGTTGATTTTCACAACATAGCTCTTTATACAACCACGTGAGGTATTGTAGCACCCTAATTCTATAATCTATACATATCACTTCATCCCTCTCAACACACATGTTTTACTGTGCAACATAAACATATATCAACTATATAGAGAACTGATATTCATACTTAATCTATAAGAGTGCTATACTATTAAGACTTCACAATATACATTAGAGTCTCTTTACAAAATATAACCAATGATAACATCTTACAAAATAGTTGTACTTTTACAAGATTTCCAACACAACATAAAACCTTTGAAATACAAAAAGGAACCAAAAAGAAGACTATATACTTTATAATCTTCAACGACTTGTGTTGGCCAACCAGCTACAGATATCATTCCTGCAAGAAAGTCCTAGCCTTGCAACCTACACTGATGAAACACCCGTGCTAAGCTATAAAGCTTAGTGGGGAACTAAATCATGATAAACGACCACTCACAGTGATCGTCAACAAGCACACAACATGCCTCAAATACAACAATGATTTATTTCATGAAATGAAAGAAATTGAATATTTACATTCACTTATAGAAATCAATAAGTTTAATCGTAAGAATTTGTATTAACGTTTCAATTATCATATATGATCATACAAGTTCCAACTTCCTTTGAACTTAAATTGAACGAATTAACATATGATTATTTTATTAATCAATGCTTAATCATAAAAGTATAGTTATCTATTATTAATGTTCCATAAACAATCTTCACAAGTGTTGAAATTAACTTACTTCTATTCTTGTATGTCCATGATATACACACATCAGAATTATACAACAATTCAACACTTTCAATTAACGTGAGATTATAATATTACTATAGGCTTACTTTATATTCCATAAGTTATACATGTTATAGCATATGTATCATAAGAATAAGCCTATCAACCAAACATAACAAATACACGTTAAAGAATGTGTACATGCAATAATGTGAACACATATATATAAGCATAGGAAAACACATATTTCAAAAACAATGGGTGTTATAGCATAACTCATACAATATAATACACATAAAAATAAAGGACATATATATAGAGAGAATTTAGCAATTAACATGCATTTTTTTTATGCTAGCAGTAAAGATACATATACTATTGAGCATTCTTTTAGACATGTGTTTTGTATGCAACAAAAGGAATTTCATATGTAGAATAGTATAAAGTCAACTAAGAATTTGCATGCCTTATTAAACTTTTCTTAACCTTGATAATAAAGGCTGCACTATTCTAAAGAAGTGGATATCGGGATATACGGTGGTACCCGAAGGTACAAATAAGATACCCGAAGGTATTAAATGATGATCCCTTATAGGGATAAAACTATATGATAAATCGGTGGACCCAAACAAGGTCGAACAAATAACATGGACCCAAATGGGGTCAATCAAATAACATGGACCCAAACGGGGTCAATCAAATAACATGGACCGGTCAAGCGGACCCAAACGGGGTCGGCTACAACCCACACGAGGGTTGTTAAATTAACTTTAACTTTTAAACCCAAACAGGGTCACTATACTTTTAAATTCAAGTGGACCTAAATAGGTCTAAATGTTCAGAAGCAGCTGCAAAGTACCCTTATAGGCATGCCTATCTATCCACTTCCTAGACTCAATGCAGGCAGTAAAATCTCTTTACGTTATCTTTTCTTTATTCATTCATATACATGTATACTCTTATATAACTATGTACAAGGTAATCATATACATGCTCACGTATAACTTTCTGTAAACATGTGATCATATGCACAATTCGATATTGCTATTCTGTACTTTGCTCTATTCTCATCATATACATATTGATGTTCATACATATATATTCATGTATATATATACGAGCATGGTGTCATAGATATAAACGTATAAGTTTTCTATAAACATGTTATCTTGAGAACAATTAAGTATTACTATTTTGTACTTGTAATCCCTTCAAATCAAGTAACTATTTTACATATGTAATATGATGATAGATAACATCATGCTCTGTTGAGTTCCTTTAATCAATGATGTGTATGATCATGTTCACAACAGGTTAACCTATATGCGTACATACATGTATGACTATATATATATATATATAGATACACATAATCACACTCAGGTATCAAATCAAGCAACTGTAATTATATAATACTGTAATCATTTACCTTAACATATTATTCAGTAGACATAAGCATATAGGCATAATCATATTCATTAAAATAAGTAATTATCCATATGCTGGTTCATGGTCTTGTTGCAAACTATATTTCCTAAACTTTTATACACTTATAGCTTTAGTTTAATACTATTATCATACCTTTTTATCGTATACATATATCATCTAACACCATAGTCATGTATAAATTTACAATACCACTATTATTACCTATAATTATACAACCAGCAATGTCATTGAAAACAGTTTGTATGACCACGTTGAAAAATTCGTGGAACAAAATAAGCACAGAATTGAACTAACATTTATTCATAAGAGTTGTACTCCCATAAGTCTATTTTAACTGGAATTTTTTTCCATAGCATTTTGACCTCTACAAAATTAATTATGCACAAAATCCTGCAAACTGTCCACCGAAAAAGTGCTGTCAACAGTTCCAATTTCGAGTCACTTTTTGACATATTTATAAACGGAATCAAATTATGATTTCTTCACAAAAGTTGTAGATAAATAAGTCTAATTTCATCAGAATTTGGAATCATCTCATTTCAACCTCTATAACAAGAGATACACTCAAATTATTACAGTCCATTCTCGTTTCCTAGGCAGCACTTTACTACACTTAATTCAGTTTTTATTTTAACCATAATTTTGTTTCAATGGATTTAGACTTCTCAACAAATATTTATAGCAAAAATACTGTAACATGTTCTTAACAACTAGGTAGCAGCTCAGTCCAAATTTTAAATTAATTTTAGGAGCACTTAGAAGCAGAATTAAATATAGGTTTCTTCTACAAAATTTTAGGTCCAAATCCTAAGAGTAAGTACCAACTGAGTTTACTCAAATCAGAGTTTTAAAATTCAAGATATCCACAAAATCCCGAAACTGGTTCATAGAAACTTAACTCAAAATTTCAAATTCATTAACTTTTTTTCTTTCAAAAGCTACTGTTTTGGGCATTTTTGAGGACCTTAGAGGCAAAATTTCATTATTGTTATTTCTATAACATTTGTAGGCACAGAAGTCCCGGTTCTAACCCAACTAGTAACATCAAATTCGGAGTTCAAAAACTCAACTTATGATCAAATTAGTCATTGGAGGTCAATCCGAATTTTTGGACAGCACTTTCACATTAATGTCTAATGTCTTAATTCAAGTCAATATACTTATAAAATCCATAATGAACACAATATTAATGCATGCAAGAAATAATAGTTCCCAAACCTGGACATGCAACTCAAATCTTCTTTAAATTCTCCTTGCTCTCTACTCTTTGTAACTACTTTTCCTTGTTTCTACCCTCCTCTTCTCCTTTATAACCAACATCATCTTTTAATCAAAAACTCCAGCACCATACTCAACCATTACCTCAATAAAATAAGAATGAAAAGAAGAAGAAGAAGATGGAATTCATTAGATTAATTACCTTAAAGTTGTTACACAAATACTTCTTGATTAACCATCATGAATTTAACTTGATTTGCTTGAGAGGATACAAAGGAAATGAGAGAATAAGGGATAAAGAATTTCTGGTTTTTCCTTCTCAAATGGCCGACCAAACCTCTATAAATACTCCTAAATACATTGCTTTCATGGTGAGTTAAGTGGAAAATGACATCAGCATGTCCCACACAAATATCCCTTTTAATCCTCCAACTATTTGCATGTTACACAATAAGCCCACACTTCTTTGCATGTTAATTTGTCCCCACCATTTAATCTATTCTATAAATTAACCCCACCATTTATTCCTTTCCTTAAATTGGCCTCTCAATTATTCATTTAGTCACATTTGCCCCTAAAGATGCCGTAATTATAAATTTACCCCAAATTAATACTTTTTACTTCAATTACACCCTTGAATATTATTAAACCAACAATAATAATTTAATTATGACCTTATAAAATTCATACCATATAATTTACACATTTATCACATAATTATTGATAACTTAATAATATTTTTGCCCCAATTAATAACTTAACTCTTAATAATTCATCAAATAATGCTCAATTAGACTTTAATAACATATAATTGCCCTTGAATTCTACTAGGGCCTATTTTGGGTCCTTACAGGTATATTGATCCTCAGCTGTACTCATCGGCAACTTGTAAATTCTCCAATAGCAAGAGCCACATCAAATGTATATAGTTATTTGACTATGCTATACATAATAGTCCATCAATACATTGAAGAATCCATGCTCGAGTAAAACATTGTATGTGGTAGTTAGTTGCATCAGGCAGCAATGAATTAAAATTTCTTAATAGCCATGTCATTTTTACACTGTGTCCCTTATTATGTTTTCTGTGGGAACTTGTCCTAAAAGATGGCCATATAGATCAGCCTAATCATGTTTTAGATTTCTAGTTATAGGATGTCATTCAATGGACAAGCCAGTGAGTATAACATCTTGTAGCGTTATAACTGCTTCACCTACAGGAAGGTGAAAAGTGTGTCTCTGGTCGCTACCTCTCAACAAGTGCAGTTATTAAATCAATATTAACATGCATCACACCAATTTGTGATACTGGTTCTTCGTGTTACTAGCACATTATGTTCAACCTGAAAATAAATAAACTATCAGTATTGTATACATAATTATTTATGTAAATTTAAGTTATTTATAGAGAGAAAATATAATTATCCTTTAACTCCAAACAATATCCGCTCGATATTTGCCTCGTAACATTAGGAGATCATCCACGTAGAGTTTGAAATTAATATATTCTTGATTTCTAAATTGATCCATTTTGTATCAACCTAAAAGTAAATACAACAAAAAGTGTTATATTTGCATTAAAAAAAATATTTATCATCAATAACTAAATATATATCCATATTAAAATTATTCTATTAAGACAATTTAAATGATATAAATTAAAAAGGGAATAAAAAAATTATACGTTTATCTATATAAATTTTATTCATAATTTTAATAGAAACTACCATTATTTTCTATTTTTAATATTTTAATTATAAGTTTCTTAATATTTTATTGCACGTCAATTTTAGGTATCATCATATAAAATTATCCACATGACCATCAAAATTAACAATTATTTTTAACAATATAATAAAAAAAAATTACAACCAACTTTCAACCATAATCGAAATGCATGCCTCTTTTAAATTAAACCCTTAGAATAAATGATAGATCTAAGACTTATTCCAACAATAAATAAATTTCTACACGTTCTTCCTAAAATCAGTTTAGTTCTAACAAAATAATATAAGTAAATTTCTATATCAATCCATAATAAAACTATATATCAATTGATAATATTAATTTAATTTAAAAACAATATGCATATCATAATTAAATAATAAGTCTTAATTTCTGTAATAAATTAATATTTTAAAATTTAACATCACTATATACATTACAACAACATTTATAATTAATTGAAAATTACATTTTATATATTTAAATAACAATTTTTAATAAATTAAACTCAATATTAAAAAAATAATACAGATTTGACATTTTATCTTCACGCATCGCAATATTAATTAACAAAATATAGCTGTAAATTAAACTTTAACATAGTTAAATATTGTATTAAATTAATATTTTTAAACACTTCTTCAAAAATTTTATCATAACTAATGAAATTAATTTTTTAACCTTAATGAGTTTTGGCATATAAATCAATGATTAATCAACCAAAATTTTTTAATTTCAATAAAAATGTACAAATAACAAAATTATTAATTGGATATATATTCTAATTTCAGTACTAAATGCATGAAAAAAATTGACAAACATATTTTTCTTAAAAAAAGGTACACACTTAAATAAATAATAGGTTAAATTTGCATACTCTACGTTAAATATGATAACTTGTAATACTACATGAATTATTGTTATACCAGATTTTAAGTGACATTTACATAAAATTTGTATTTCTTGTTTAAATCTATTAGTATAATAAAATTAAATTTAAAATTTATGAAATAACTTGCCTTTTTATCTCACATCAAACAAATTAACAAAACACTTGTAAATCACAAAATAACAACATTTAAGAATATTTATAATTTTTTATATAATTAATTCTTAAAATTTTAATTAATTTACTCACCTTTAATTTCTATAAAGGTCGAAAAATTAACTACAACACTTAGCTAAAACACTAGATTATTAACAAAAAAAAAATAACAGGAAAAAATTGAAGTGTAGCTTCAAGATTGAAAGAACAAGAAGCAGAAGGAGGGGATGAAGTGGGAAAGGTAGGATGAATGAGTTTTGTGTTTAAGTAATGGAAGTTATAAAAAAAAAATTAATTTTTGAGTCAAAATGAAGTGACATAATATTTAGGGGCTTTCAAAATTTTTGATAATGCGCATAGATTAAAGTTAAATTTGTCTGCAACGGTTTCAAACGCGCCAAACAAAATCAGCTTTTAGCACGCCTAACAAAACCATTACATATGGCAGTAGTTTTATACAAAAACACCAATTCCAAAAATAGTTTCTGACACACTCTATTTCTGTAATTATAAAAAAACATCAATAAAAATGTCCTATATATATATATATATATATATATATATATATATATATATATATATATATATATATATATATATATATTTATATATATAAACTTTGCTTGGAATATTTTTAGGCACGCTGGTTATCGAAAATATAATTATTTAATATTTTTGATGTTATAGTTATAAAATAATATTAAATTTTTTTATTATTAGAGCAAAATTTATAATTTAATTTTTGAATTTTAATGTTTTTACTTATTAAATTTTTACACTTCAAAAATTATATATTAATTTTTTTTAAAATTTTATGCATTTATATATTAAATTTCTATACTTTCAAAATTGCATATTGAATTTTTAAATTTATCTATTAAAATAAATTAAATTTAAATGAATAGTAAATATAATAGTATTTCGTTAAAATATGTACAATTTTAACCGAGCGTGTATTATATTATAGTTTATGCCGTGGATTTTAGATTTAATGTGTTATTCCTTATAAGTTTAGAAGTTCAAGCCCTGTTTACTTGTAGAAAATAGGACCTGTTTTCTATAGAAAATAGGAAATAGAAAATCATATTCACGTAATGTAATTTTTCCAAATTGAAAATAGACAACAACTTTTCTAATTTTCTAAAATATATAGGGTGCATTTACTTATATAAAATAATTTTCTGTTTTCTATTTTCTTAGAAAATTGGAGTATTTATGTTTTGTAAAAAATTTAAAAAATGCGTTCATTTATCAACAAATGAAAAATTATAGTATTTATTTTCTCTCTCTCTCTCTCTCTTTCTCTCTCTCTCTCTCTCTCTCTCTCTCTCTCTATATATATATATATATATATATATATATATATATATATATATATATATATATATATATATATATATATATATGTCTCTGTGTGTATGTATGTGTATGTATGTGCACATATATATGTATGTATGTGTGTGTGTGTGTATACATGTATGTATACATACATGTGTATGTATTACATGTGCACATATATGTGTATGTATGTACATACATATATATACATATCCATATGTATATATATGTATGTACGTACATACGCATACACATACATATACGTATGTATGTATGCATATACATATACATATACATGTATATGTATGTGTATGTGTACGCACGTGCATATGCATATGCATATATGTATATGTATGTATATGCATAAATACATATGTTTATATGTGTATGTGTGTACGCGCGCGCATACATACATATGTATATGTATGTGTATATATGTACATACATATATACATATCCATATGTTTATATGTATGCATGTACTATATATACATTACATGCATTTACTTATGTCTGTATACATGTACAAACACATACATATACATGTATATGTATATATATGTATGTGTATTAAGATTATTTAAAAAATTTGAAAAACATATTTTATTAATTTTCTAATTTCTTCTTTATTTTGAAAAACTAAAAAATTCATTTTCTGTTTTTTATTTTAGAAAACTTATCAAAATAAATATGATCTCTATTTTTTATTTTCTGTAGAAAATTTTTCTGGAAAATTAGAGCAGTTTTCTGGAAGTGAACAGCCCATATGTTCTCCAAAATTTTTTTTTTATAAAAAAACAATGCATATTTTGCGGGAACGATGTCAAAATGTTGATTCTGCTATTTTTTGTCTTCCTAACCTCTTGCATACTCTACTCATAAACTCTACTCACGATTTCTTTTAATTTATTTCAACCAAATTAGATAATTGCAATCAAAAACATATTTTGAAACAATTTGGTAAATTTGGTTCTCCCTATTTAAACGAACTTTTAATATTTTAGAGACAATCTCAATTTCTACAAGGGTTATTTATTGAGAATATTACATGTTTCTTTGCCTTTTTTTCTCTTCTCAGTGTAAAACTTGTAATTTTTAGCTGGTTAGTAATGTACTGGTAATTTTTTAGCTAAAAGTTCATATAAGAATCTATCAAATTATACTTGTAGGTCCCGAAAGATACTCAAGAGGGGGGTGAATTAGGTGTCTTAAAATTTTCTGGCCAAATTTCTAATGAAACAAAATTGTATGCAAGTACAGATTTCAAGAGGGGGGTGAATTAGGTGTCTTAAAATTTTCTGGCCAAATTTCTAATGAAACAAAATTGTATGCAAGTACAGATTTCTGATAGCTTTTCTGACAGAGAATGTAAAAAATACAAGATAACAATAAAAATAAATTTTGCAAGTTTTTTTTTAAAATTCAAATATATTTCTAAAAACTATGTTAAATTTGTTATGGATGTTTCGGAAATTCGTTTTACTGAATTTTGAAAACACAAATTTTAGAATGTAAAACAGAATTGTAAAAGATAGAAAATAGAGCAGAAAAGCAGAGCACACATAGTATTTATAGTGGTTCGGCCAAACTGCCTACCTCCACTCCTCAAGAATCACTCTTAAGCTTTTCTCTCCACTCTTAACTCTTTTAAGGACAAGAGTCAAAGCAATATACAATCCTATGTATATCTACCCACAATCTTTTTCCAAAGTAAAAGATTAAAACACTTACTAGAATTTCTTCCTTAGGTTCTAGCCAACCCAATTCACAATCTTTAACAATAATAATTCCTCAAAAATAATTACAACCAAAGCTATAATCAATAGAGGATGATATATAAAGATGAAGTGCAAGATAAAAAGTGAGATTTAAAACAAATAAGCTTTCTCTTAAGAGTTTAGAAAATCTTTCCAATATATTCTCTAACCTTCTAAATGATCTAACATCATATATTTATACCCAAAAACTTAGTTTGAAGAGTGAAAATACAAAAATAGCCGTTTATGACTGTTAGAGGGCAAAACAGATAAATCTACCTCTAATTGGCCATTATTTTATCATGTAGTGCGAAACAAATTTTCGATCAGAAAATTGTCCAGATTTCTAATCCAATTTCTAAATATATGAAATTCTGACAGACCAAAATTTTAAGGCATTTTGTAAAAGAAGCCAGTTTGAGTTAAGCTATTGATTTTATGACATAAAAACATATTTATGCAATTTCTAAACTTAAAAGATATATGTATAAATGACAAATTGATCTTCAAATTGATCTTACATTTTAGTAACCTAATTTATTTATACTAAAATATTCTTGAGATTGATCTTCATGAATCCATTCCACAATCTTCATTTTTTATAATTGCATCAGAAAGATATATAGAAATATCTACAAAACATGCTTAGAACAAATTTCTCAATAGAGTTTATATAAGGTTTGATTATCATCAAAATTTGTATATGGCCTTGAGCCAACATTCTCCCCCTTTTTTATGATAACAAAACCTTAATAAACTCCACTTAGAAGTCTATCTAGGTTAGTCTAAAAAGCTCCCCCTGAATATATGCAAGGGATATTTATAGAAAAAATAAAATATGTAAAGTAAGTGTAAATCTCTGTAGAACTTCAGATTTTATCGAGGTATAAGCATGCAAATGAATTCTGTAAAAATTTTACTTGAGATTTGATAAAAAATGTTTTTAAAGAAGTGATGCATCATACTAAATCAAATAGTATTAATGCAAATCAAATCATATAACCATATAGCAAATCATTTCTCCATTTTTAATTATCATTTTTTCTCCAAAGATTTATTCATTTTCTTCCATTTTTCTCCCTTATATTTATTCATCAACATTTCTTTGTTATTCTCCCCCTTTGTGTCATCAATCACAAAAGGGATGGATAATATAATATGCATAAAAAACTTAACGAACCCAAACAAATATAAAAATTCAAATATCATTAAGAAAAAAATTATGCCACAAAATAATCATCCAAAATAACTAAATTTAATTATCTAAAATAAGTGAAAGAGAAAAACCTGTCCATCCTTGATTTTTCCTTCAATGTGGTCGATCGAAGTAGATCGTTCCAAAAAAATTGAGCACAATTAGGATGGATTTACAGTAAAGATAGAGCCTTGAAAAATTACTTTGATATTTTCTTTCTCAATTTCGAACTGAGAGATGTAGAACTCTCAAACTAGATCGGGATATAGCCTGCTGCTTCAATGTGTGATTTGAAATCAAAGTGGTATTGAATTTTGAAGGAATGATTTTGGAACTTTATGAATTGGGATGATGAAGGCTTGGGTAGAAAGAGAAGGCGTCGGTGATGGCAATAGAGACCGGCGAGGATGATGCTTGGCAACCATTTTTTATCGATCCATTTGCAGTAACGATTCAAATTAAGAAGGAATAAAAGAAAGAATAAGGGAGGCTGAGTTCTTTAAAGAAATGGTAATTTGGATTTTAGAAGAAGATAAAGTATTTAACCCAACTAATTAAAAGTTATTTTACCCAAGTAAGAGACTTTTTTTTAAGAGAGATGGGTTCCGTAAAAATCAAAGTATCATTTGCTTTTGAAAAAGTTGTTAAAGAATTAATAAAAACTTTAACTAGAAATATGTTAAAGTTGGATTAACTTTTGTAAAAATCAAGAAATTATTATTTTAATTTCAAATAGATGACTTACGTGGGAAACCATTTCACTTAAAAGAATCAAATAGATGGTTTGCACTTTAACCACTTTAATATGCCAATTATAGGTCACGTTTTTCTAAAATAATATTTATGAAGAATTAAAAAGACAAAATTTTCAAAGGTAAATAATTAATTTTGTTGGAATAATCAAATATCACAATTTTTAAAGTCAAAAAGTTAACTTTTTAAAAGTAAGGAACAATTTTTAAAGACAAAAGTTAACCTTTTATAAAGTAACATATTTTTCAAAGACAACAAGCCACATTTGTAAAGTGAATCACATTTTGGCATAAAAGAGTGGATTTGCATTTTGAATTAAAAAATTAATTTGTTAAAAAATATTTGACTTGGAATTTGTAAAAGTAAAGTACACGATTTTTTAAATGGTAAAAAGCAACTTTTTGAATTTTAATTAAAAAAATTAATGTTTTGAAAAAAAATTGCCTTGAACTTTAAAAAAACTGTATTGAAAATTGTATTTTTGCAAAGATTAAGAAGGTGAAAAATTATGAAAGTATAAAATGACATATTTCGCCCTATAATTTTTAAATATGCACAAATAGAAATTAAGGATAAAAAAGATAATATGCACACATGCTTTGTAAAGTAAACCACTCAACCTATCATATCAATTTAATGCATGGCAATAGAAGGATAAAAAGTAACATTTTCACGTGCAGAATTTGTCATAGAAATTCACATACGAATTTCTAAACATAGAGTTCACTCAACATAATTTTGTATGAATTTCTTAGTGATTTTTTTCAAACAAAGTTTTGATAGCAATGTACCTTTGGATATTTTCAACCAAAAAAAATTGAGCAACAATATAGATGGAACCTTGCAAAGCCATTTTGAAACTTTTATCTTCAATCTCGAACCGAGAAAGAAAAACTTCTTCTATATTTGGTTCTCACTGTATCATGTAACATCTGGGACGTATTGAATCAATTCTTCCTAAATTATAATTTTTAGATGGTAACAAAGGTTGATTTGAATCAAGGAAGCAACGTATTTTGAAGAATGGAGTTTTATTTTTGTGGATCGAGATAAGGATGACTTGGGTATGAGAACCGAAGTGGCTTGGATGGAATGAGATGTTTGGGTCATCGGAGAAGGTGCCGATGGTGATCAAAGAAACCGAAGAGGATGCCATTTTGTCACCACTTTTGATTAGCCCATTAGAAGAGCGATTTTGGCAAGAAAGAAAGAAAAGGAAGATGGAGCAGCATTGTGAAGAAATAGGTGAGACAATTTTTTTTTAAGAAGAGAACATACAATTAGGGATTTAAAGAAACTAAATACCTTTTAGTAGCTGCAAGATTAGAGAAACTGATTAGCATGCAAAAAGATAATTCAAAGTTTAAAATATCATAAAGGGACTTGAGAGAGTTTTAAGAGATAAAAAGATAATAATTGTAAAATTTAGAAACTAGTTAATGAAGAGAGAGATAAATTCAAAATTCAAATTAAAATATTGTGAAGTGATTTGATAGATGGAAGATTATGCATGCTCATACTATCATATTATATAGGAAACTTGTAATTTTGTAATTATCCAAATGCGGGAACCAAAAATAAGGGAAAGGTCAGGGCTGTCCCTATATAATTTTAAAACAACACACATAATGCTTAGGGGTAACAAAGACAATTTGCATGAATCTTGACTATGGCCTCTATCTTAAACTTCTTTAACACGTAAACCCTTCTTAAAAAATAAATTCCAGCAGACCAAAGATAAAAAATCACATCTTAAAAAAAAAAACTTGCTCTTAGAGATTTAAAGAAAACGCACCTTTTTAGAGAGAAAATTAATGCTCAGATATACCCATTTCAAGTCTTCTTCTTTGCTGATAAGGTTTGTCTTTCTTCTTCTTGATTGTTTTCTTGAGCCATGATTTCAAGTTTTCTTTCTCATCCAATTTTGTTTTAAACATCTCATAAGACTCATGCATGACTCTTCCTATCATTTTTTTTACTTTTTTTATTGAATTTCGGGATTGTTTTTCAAGTTGGCATACCTTGCATACATGGTCTACATCAATCTTCATTTTTGGCATTTCCTTCACTAAATTTTTTCTGACCAACTTTTCTAATGAATGAAAGCCTATATATCTCATTTTTTTAAGTAGATATATCCAAATCTTTACTCTTTTAGAATGGATTTTCTTGTTTCAACATCTTCTACTCTTTTCTATTATTAGCAAAACTGATAGAACCACTTTCAGATTTTTTTCAACTTAGAAAATATAGTTTTGTCCCATATCTTATGCCTATAGCAGCCGCTATTCATATACCACTTTTCTATCTTGACACTCTTTAGGCAAATCTGCAAAGAAATCAAGTATTTCTAGGTATCCAACCTTTCTTGGGTCCTTCATGGTTAGTTAACATATTTGCAAAATTTTTAACAACCCATTTATGTTTGGTAGAATTAGCATTCTTCTTATAATAACATAATTTTGAAATATGTCCTTTTCTACAGTAATAAAAGTATGTAGCAGAGTTACTAATTACCATTTTATCATATGAGTATTTCTTATACCTTTTCTGGGTGTATTTTCTGTTATAATTTTTTTATGTACTCGCATGAGAATTATGGACAGATTTTGCATTTAGATGTTTAACAGAATTCTTATTACACATACAAATCTGTTTTCCTTTTACATTGCATTTTTCTTGCAAAGCAATAAATTTACCTTCCAAAATAGAATATTCATTTTTCATTTTAATTTTTGTTTCCTTTACATTTTCATATTGCACAAGTAATGCATCAAAATTATTCTTTACTTCAATATGCGTCTTTTTAAGCATAAGATATTTATGATGCAAATTTTCAAAACATTCAAGCATTTTCTCATATTCATTATCGTTTTCATTTGAATCAGAATCACTTACCTCATAATTTTTTGAATCATTTTCAGGTGAACTTCTGTCATCAGCATCTAAATTAGAATTTTGGTCTTCACGATCAGAAATTGCCATCAGACCAACATCATCAGAATTTGCAGATTCTGGTTTACTTATGCTTGAATCTTCACTGTCACTCCATGTAGCTTTCATAGCTTTCTTTCTAAACTTTTTCTCCTTTTTTTAGATTGGAAAAATTAGGTTTGATGTGATCAAGTTTGTTGCATTCATAACAAATCATTTCTCTACCAAATTTTGATGAATTTTTTGCTTTATGATGGGAAAATTTCTGATGCTTCTTTTTGTACAATTTTTTGCCTTTTCTGTACAACTTTTTGAACTTCTTTGTAATTAAAGCCATCTCATCATCACCTGTAGAATAATTACTTCCAAATTCTACTTTGAGAGCAATAACCTTCAATTTTTTATCTTTATCTTTTTCTGCATCTTGAGACTTAATGTAAAGCTCATGAGAAATAAGAGATCCACAAACATTATCACAATTTAAAGTACTGAGATCCTTATCTAACAAAATTGATGCTTTTGCTTTTCATCTAGATGTGAGACCTCTAACAAGCTTAGCAATTTTATTATGTTCATCAAGTTTCTTACCAAGAGCTTTAATTTTATTAGTTAATTTAACATACATGTTGATAACCTCAGAAATTGACTCTTCTGACTTCATTTTGAATGCTTCATAATCTACCATAAGAACATGAGGTCTAGTATCTTTAACTTGATTTGTACCTTCATATGTAGCTTATAGCTTATCCCAAATTTTTTTTGATCTATCACATCCAGAAACTCTGTTAAATTCATTTGTATGCAGCGAACAGAAAAGTATACTCATAGCTTTAGAATTTAGCTGCACTTTTCTCTTCTCAGCTTCTATGAACTCTTTTCTGTTCTTAGGAACAGTAGCAGATTTTGAAACTCCTACCTCATCAGAAATCTTTCGTGGATGCTTATATCCATCTTCAATAATATTCCAGCAATCCATATTTTGTGATTGGATAAAGTGTCTCATGACAACCTTCCAGAAAGGATAATTTTTACCGCTAAACATAGGAGGATGATAGACAGAATGTCCCTCTTTGAATGGAGTAGCAATTGGAGAACTACTTTATTCGACCATTTTTAGGATCACTCAAGGGTATTAAACCTTAGCGAATTGAGAACCGCTCTAATACCAAATGTAGGTCCCGAAATACACTCAGGAGGGGGGGTGAATTGGGTGTCTTGAAATTTTTTTGTCAAATTTCTAATGAAACAGGATTGTATGCAAGTACAGATTTCTAATAGCTTTTCTGACAGATAATGTAAAAAATGCAAGATAACAATAAAAATAAATTTTGTAAGTTTTTTTAAACTTCAAATATATTTCTAAAATGTATGTTAAATTTGCTATGGATGTTTCAGAAATTCGTTTTACTGAATTTTGAAAACATAAATTTTCAAAATGTAAAACAAAATTGTAGAAGATAGAAAATATAGCAGAAAAGCAGAGCAGACATAGAATTTATAGTGATTCGGCCAACCTGCCTACCTCCACTCCTTAAGAATCACCCTTGAGCTTTTCTCTCCACTCTTAACTCTTTTCAGGGTAAAAGTCAAAGCCAATATATAATCCTATGTATATTTATCCATGTTTTTTTTTTCAAAGTAAAAGATTAAAACACTTACTAGAATTTCTTCCTTAGGTTCTAGCCAACCTAACTCACAATCTTTAACAATAATAATTTCTCACAAATAATTACAACAAAAGCTATAATCAATTAAGGATGATATGTAAAGATGAAGTGCAAGATGGAAAGTGAGATTTAAAATAACTAAGCTCTCTTAAGAGTTTAGAAAATCTTTTCAATATATTCTCTAACCCTCTAAATGATCTAACATCATATATTTATACCCAAAAACTTAGTTTGAAGAGAGAAAACATAAAAATAGCCGTTTATGACCGTTAGAGGGCAAAACAGACAAATCTGCCTCTAACTAGCCATTAACTAACCATTATTTTATCTTATAGTGCAAAACATATTTTTGATCAGAAAATTATCTAGATTTCTAATCCAATTTCTAAATATATGAAATTCTAACAGACCAAATTTGTAAGGCATTTTTAAAAGAAGCCAGTTTGAGTTAAGCTATTGATTTTATGATATAAAAATATTTTTATGCAATTTTTAAGCTTAAAGAATATATGTATAAATGAAAAATTGATCCTCAAATTGATCTTACATTTTAGTAACCTAATTTCTACATATTAAGATATTCTTCAGTTTGGTCTTCATGAATCCATTCCACAATCTTCATTTTTTATAATTGCATCAGAAAGATATATAGAAATATCTGCAAACATGCTTAGAACAGATTTCTCAATAAAATTTATATAAGATTTGATTATCATCAAAATTTGAATATGACCTTGAGCCAACAATACTAAAATTTTTGTTATATTTCCTGGGTTTTCTATTTGATTGTTTCTTTGGATTAGTGATTTAGTTCCAGCTTTAAAGCTTCTAATTAAGTTTTTGGGTTTCTGCCTGCACAAGAACTTGAATCAATGGCGATGATTTTTGTTTAAGGTACCTTTTTCTACTCTTTAATTGCCGATATTTGTTTGTTTTATGTTTTTGGATCTTCAAACCTAAAAGGTCGCATCTGCAAGATCAATTTAGCTTGTTATCCAATTTTTCCTTTCTTTATTCATGTTAGAATTTTCTTTCTCATTTGTTTTTCTCTATGTGATGTTTTTGATTTAGGGGTTTTAGACTATTATTTATAATTTAAAAGGAGTAGCACGTGATCTGCTGAATGAGATCATATAAACGAATATCTAATTAGTTTTAATTATGAATGTTTATTGGAAAAAACATTGGGAAATTGAAAATTATCCTATTAAAGTGGCTCGTCTCCTTTGTATTTCTTCATTTTCTCTCGTCTATTGCTTCTTTTAATTGCTAAAAATGCTAAAAGGTGGAAGTTAGAAACTGCAGTTTTGTTTTCTAGAGAGACTATTTGTAGGTTGTTGAGAAAAAGCCTCCAAGTGGATCCAATATTTATGCATCATCTTGATGGTATAGAGTTATGTTACTTGGACAATTCTTGAAATTTGAACTTAAGTCTTATTTATCATTCTGCACCAACTGTATTGGTGGAAAAATGAAGAAGAGTCAAGAATTGAATTTGGGTTCAATTTGTGTTGTTTCATTGTTTTAGTGAAATTGGGTCTGCCATATCTGTCTTTGATGATAACATAAGCTCTTCCCATTTTGATAATCTAAGCCATGTTAGGAAAATATATATTACTCGAATATTTTCATCTAACTTTGTTGCTATGTAAACATTTGTTGGCAATTTTAATGGTCGTGAGATTAGGAGATCTTATATCATGGCCAGAAAAATATGACCTACCTTGTAATCATAAAGGATATATATTGTAATGCACCAAAAATCACCGATCACATGAATATTACTTTTCGAGATGAATAGTACCACCCAGGACTCACTAGGCCCATAAAATTTTTTCTTCACCATTAGAAAATTACTATTCATAACGAATCCAGTGGTATAATTTGGGCTGAAATTGAGATTAAATAGGTCTCCAAAAGGAGAAAATAGAATAAATAACGGGACCGATATAGTTGACCGAAAACTTTGACTGGCTTAAAAATATTTCATAGGCTTTATAAAATTATTCTGATTACACCAATTGACTAGAAATTATGTATATGAATTTTTGGAATGATAAAATAAATTTTTTGAAGACTTTGAAAATTTAATTTTCGGACTGATTAAAATTTACATTCGAGGCTAGTTTGATATTGAAATGATCTCGGATTGATCCAAAATTTTAAGCATTGCCTAATTAACATTTTTAAAAATTTTTGATATAATTTTTATCAAAAATTGACAACAAAAAGTGTAATGACCAATTAAATAGTGATATATGACATTGGATCCACTTAGGACTTAATTGATTTTGTCCTAAAATAGGTAAACATTTAATGTGGGCATAAGAGATCTTTATCTCTTGGTTTTGGCCGGCCAAAGGCCATTCTTTTCCCATTTTATGATGTGCCTTTCCTTCTCTTCTTCTTCCTTCATTTTCTTTATTTTCTAAGCTTAATTCCTACGATTTTTCAACCCTAATCTCAATTAAAGTATTTCATCTTGCTTCCCTTCATTCTTTGGTTGCTATGGGTGGTGATAGAAGCTGAAAATAATCCTATTCTTCAAGTGGATAATTTGGTGAGTTGGAAAAAATTTATTTTTATTTGATAAATAGATTAATTAAGTGTTGGTTATAGTATTGTGTGAATTATTTGAGCAAAAATTTGACTTAATCTATGGTGAATTTGGACATGAATTTGCTACCAATATAAGAGCAAGGAGAAGGAAGCAAATCAATCAAAAATAAGGGAAAATGCAAAATTGTTGAGTGATTTGGAGTGAATTTTGGTAAGTGAATAATTTTAAATCCTTTAATTTCACAATATATATGTTGTATATATAATTAGGAAATATTTAGGTTAATTATTAATTATCAATTAATTGTGAAATTAAACTTAGAATTGTGAAATTAGATGATAAATTAGTGAAATTGTGGTATTTAATTAAAATTTAGACAAGTTTAATTTTAGGAAAAATTTTGATCACATTAAAAAAATTAGGGAATAAAATGTAATTTTTTGGATAAAATTGAAATAATTGAAAAATATATGGTTTTATGTTTATTGTGATTAAATTGAGTAGAAAATACAATTTGTAAAGAAACTGGAATAATGTAACTAAATAGGGACCTTAAAAAATTTATCTATTTTTGAGAAATAAATCGGAATAAGTGTATAATAGAGTATAATTAATCTATATGACATGCAAGAAGCATGTATTGGAAAAGAAAATAATAATTAAAATAAATAAATGAAATAATTGTAAATGGACGGTATGATTTTAATTGAAAAACTGGTATATTTGAAATGCCGAGACTATTTTTAATAATGTATATTAATTATTACCATAAATTGGTAATGATGCATTATTATAAACTATGTTAAATTATAATTGTATTTTGCCCATAGTATTGGATGTGAAATCAGAAATTAGGATGTATATGGCTAGCAATAGGGATATTACTCTAACCGCGGTAGCAAGTCATGGCGACTTGTATAGTGGTAACCTTAATATGGTTCCATGACTGTATTGGAGTGTTTGGGGGAAACAAAAAAAAAAGAAAAGAAAAATAATATATGTATAATTGATACTACTGGAGTACTGGGATCCAAGTGATTCATACTTTTGCTCATCCTGATTAGTTATATATTTTCATGCTATACTAGGAGCAAGAGTATAAAAATATTGTATTGGCTAAAGCATAAAAATATTGTATGAGTAAAAGCAAAAAAGATACTGCATGAGCAAAAAGTGTAAAACTTGAAAAGAGAATAAAAATATTGAAGTATAAGGGTAAAACATATAAAAAATACCGAAATACAAGAGAAAGGTATAAAAGAATTGAAAAATAAGTAAATTAGGATAAAAGTATATTTTTGAAACTTTAGGGACTAAAGTGAAAATTTATCCCCGTAGTATGGAATTTGAATTTAAAGTGATAAAATTTGAGAATAAAACTTAAAAGTCATAATTGAGAATAAATTTCTCAAGCAAAGACAAAATAGTAATTTTTTCAATAAAAGTTAAATTTAGAATTTAATCAAAAATTTTGTATAATAATAAAGTTAACTGATGAAAAAGAGATAATGAAGTACAATTATGAATAACATGTGAATGAATTGCAATGAAATTATGGGGTTTTAAGTTTATATTCACTACTAAGTACTTTTGTACTTAGCATGTAGTTTTGTACTGCACGCAAGAGACAGAGACTGAGTTTGTGCTGGAAGGAAATCAATGCAAGAAGAATCCAGCATTTTGTATTTTCTTGTTAGCATGTACATATGGATGTTACATTGTAGGATAGCATGGCTAGTTTTGGAGACTGTATATAGTTTTGGACTTGTATATATATGTCATGTATTATAAATAAGTTTGCTGAGATAATCAAAAGAATTATACTGTATATATGTATGTTTATATGTACAATTTTGGAAATGACGGTTGTTCTATATTTGGCTGATCTTGTGGAGTATATATATTGTGAAGGTTGGGTTGAATGCTTGTGAATATTTTTAGGAGTATTTTGTAGCTTTTGCAGAAAGGCAGAATTTGGGTTTCAGCTGTTATGCTGTCCAAATTTCTGTAAATTTAATAACAGTATATTCGGATTGTATGACCTGCGAATTAATGATTAAGAATATGAATATTATAGATGGTTTAATATTATGATAATTTATGGATCACCGCAGTATTTTGTGATACCGGTATTCAGATCAATGTCCGGCTATCGAGTGTTACATATATACACAACAGAGTGTTGAAGATGGAGCTAGCAAGATTTTTTCCATTAAGGGAACTGCCTGAATTATCAGATATTTCATGACAATTTGATTGTGGCGTTCAAGAAAATTGTTGAGGTATTGTGTTCATATCTCATTGGAACCAAGTTGATTTTTTTCTGCTGTAACTTAATTTGTGATTGGCAATTTAGAACTAAATGTAGGAAAATAATAACTTGGCAACTTGTAATGGTGGAATCGGTTGGGATTTGAGACCTTTGGTTGTGACTTTTTGGTTGGTAGTTAACATTACTGCCATCTTCTGTTATATGTTTGTTAAATTTGTTTTTGAGCAATCCATGATTGAGTTGACTATAAGCTAACTTACCTGATTTTGTCTCCCTAAAGAGGTGATGCAATTAAGTTATTTGAACGGTATATGTTTCAGTAATTTATGTTAGGTTGATTTTTGTTGCAGGTTGGTGTTATTTCAGACTATGACTTGTTAGCGCTAAACTTTATATCAGGTATTTTCAAGTCTTCTAATTCCAATATTTATGTACTATATTTTTGTTTTGTTTTTTAAGTGAATGCTTATTGATTTTTTCTCCTACATTATTTGACCTTGTTAAATAGAGAATTGTTAGATATGTTTTTCCTTGGATTCAATCTCCTGAAGGGCTAATAGGTTATACTTAAAAAGCTCATCTACACATTATCCGTGATAAACAAAAAGAATTCCTAAACTCTAATACCATATTGTGAAATCTAAAGCCAACTTAAGATCTGCATGTTGACGTTAGAGAGACTAATAGGTTATAAATATGTTCTGGACCTTATAAGCTGACAATGTGTGATTTATGATAAAACAATGGGACAAGGAAAATATATTTAACATGAGCTATGGAAGAGATGTCATAAGTTAGTCAGCAAGTGTTTGATTACAAAATTAATTATAACCACCTCATATGCTGAGTATATGATGGAACTTGGTTAGAATTTTAGGAGAGAGTTCAACTGAAGAAACTGATTTTCGTGTTCTCTTTCATTGGCAGAAAGATGTGATTCTTGATCTGTAGTTGAGGATTCACTCTTAGTCTTGAAAAGGCCTGCTGTGTAATGCATATTCTTACTGTCCATCGTCTATTACATTTCATGTCAGATCGACTTCCTATACTTCACTCTCTACTAGTACTTTTTAGCAGCAGGTGGTTTATAATTATTTCTGTTTGAATGCTAAAGGTTGGAATGATTGCACGGGATAATGTTGTTCGAGCTGCCCTTGAGATAAAACGTGCTACTGAGAGTTCGAGATGATATTTTGGATCTCGTAAACTTATGGTCTGTAGCCAATTTATTATGCTGCTGCTGCTGCTGCTGCTGATTTGATTATTGGTTGGTTGTTCTAGTTTAATGTAGATTGCATCATTTTTTACAGCCAATATTTAATTGCAAGTTATAAATTAATGCATATATAGGCTTGGAAAATCGATGACAAATTTTCTAGAATGAGATAACACTTGGCAGTAATCCAATGCCAAGTTTTCGCATCAGAAACAACATTCTTATTGTTTTTACTACATAGATTTGCAAGGGTATATACAAGTACTTTCACATACTAATTCATATTATCTGTTATTATCAATTTAAAGAATTTGTTATTCTGAATAAGAACTTCAGCAGTTTCTGTTCGTTTTGGGTTAGTTTCATATACGGTTGCTGACTTCATTAATGAATTTTAGCTCTATCCTTCTATTTTTAATATAAAATCACTTATGTTTTCTGTTTCATCAAAGTTATATTGTTAGATTTAGTAAATCTTTTGACGTCAAGAGCAAAAATTATTTCTAATAATCCCAATGACTTGAAAAGAGAACTTCTATACAAGATTTTTGATAAAAAAGACTTTGACGGTCAAATTAGCGCATTGAATTTGAAATGGCAAAGAAGGTCTAATTTTTGAAAATTTAGAGAAATTAATTGACTGTACTAGCATTCCAAAAATTTATAAATATAAAATTTAATTGAAACATCTTAATAAATTTATAATTTAATTATATATATGTATTATTTCAATTTTAAAAATTAGAGTATACGTCTTTTTTTAATAATATATAATTTAATTTTTTTAATTTAGAAAAAATTTTCCATCTTTAATAAATGTATATATTTTCTTATTTTCTGTTTTCAAGAAAATAATTTTTTATTGGGTTAATTACAAAACAAATGCCTCAAATATAGGGTATTTTTCAATATTTGTACTAAATTTTATTTGGTTATAATTCGAACACTAAACTTTTAAACACTTTTCATTGTTGGAACTCCATCAATATTTATGTTAGTTTAAACGGAATCAGATGATGCGGACGGCCATGTGGACTTAGCAACGGAAATTTCCGTCGCTATTCGGTCGCTAAAATAATTAAGCTGACAAATCAGATTTGTGTTTCCCAGAAAATTAGCGACGGATATTTCCGTCGCTATTACATTGCTAAAAATATTTAATTTTTTTATAATTTAATTAATTAATTTATAAATAAATTAAATTATTTAATATTATCTTTATTTATATTTTCTTAAGAAATTAATTCATATTAAATATTTTTTTTCTGTTTTTCATCATCTTTATAATTAATTTTTTATGATGCTAAGTTCCATGTTCCTCCATTTATTATGTCCATTGTATTATTCTTATCATTATTATTATGTGAATCTATTGAATTGAGTTACCACTTTTCAATTTTTCTTTTACTACTTAAAAACGCCTATACTTGTCTAGATGGCAACTAATGATTAATGGAGTATTTCTTAAAGAGGGCTTTTAATTCTTGCCAACCTAAATAGGATTTTTGTTTTAATTAGCTCTGAAATGTATATAAACAGAGTATCCAATGAAAATGGTAGTTGACGACGAGGATGAAGCTCATTAGGGATGAGCATGGACCGGTTAACCGGTCCATTAGCAAAAAAATTAATTAGTTCATTAATATCGATTTTTTAAAATTACTAATTATTAACCAGTCCGTTGCATTCGGTTAACCAGTCCATCGGTTTCGATTTTTCAGTTTCGTTAACCAATATTTTTTGGTTAACCATTAAAATTTATAACATAAAATTATAAAAAAAAATTAGACAAAATTCAATTCAATTTCAAATGTGTAAAGTAATTTAATATAAAAATTACCAAAAAAACATAATTTACTGATCAAAATTCATGTTATATAGATTAATAGCTGATATTATAAAATAGATTTGATATTTGTTGAAAATTAGAATATGTTTGATTTTAAGTTAAATAAAAATTTGAATAATATTAAATATTATAACATAAACTCTAAAATATAAGAAAATATAATTACATGCTATTAAGTAAAATATGAACATCAATATATGATAAAAAATAATATATATAAAAGTCAATCAGCTACTATATATAAATATTACTATATAACTAAAGAGAATGATATAATATACATTTAGTTTAATATAAAAAATAATATATATAAAAGTTAATCGTATACTATATATAAATACTACTATATAATTAAAGAGAATGACAAAATATAAATTAAGGTATAAAAATAAAAATATAATTTAAATATATTTTAAAATATTATTTTATATAAATTTTAAAAACAAATAGAAAAAAATTGAAGATATAAAAATTATATATATATATATATGAACCGGTTAATCATTGACTAACGGTTAACCGGTATCTAAAATTAACCTAAATCATAACCATTAACCAAAAATATAAAAATTAAAAATCGTAATCGAATCCATCGGATCGATTAACCATAAAAATCGATTCGATTTTACGGTTAATCATATTTTCGGTTTTTTTTCTCATCCCTAAAGCTCACTTCCCAATTTTCAATATTTCTAGAATTCTCTTCGGAGGCTACGTACAAAATTCATGGTCCTAATTTTTTACACTAAATATTAAATAATTTGCCCGCGCCCATCTCTCTTATATTATGGATATGTACATATTTGTAGGGGTGTGCAAAAATCGAACCGACCCGATCAACCCGACCAACCCGAACCGAACCGATCAAATCGGGTGGGGTTAATCGGGTTAGTAGGGTCGGTTCGGTTTTGGATATTAGGGGTATTTCGGGTTCGGTTCGGGTCGGGTGAAACCCGAACCCGACCGAACAACCCGAATTTAAAAAAAATAAATAAAAAAATTAATTTCTCTAAAATATTAATTAATATATAATATATATTTAATGTAATTTTGAAATTATTAGTTTGTTGTATTTTTAAAATATTTTTTATGGTATATAATATTATTTATTTGTATTAATTTAGGATTTTAATTTAAATATATAAATTAAAAAAATAAAATTTCGGGTTATTCGGGTCGGGGCCTCAAAAAATCGGATTATTCGGGTAGGAGCCCGAAATTTATTTAGGGTAGGGTCGGATGAGAAAAATAGGTAATTTTCGGTTTTCGGATTAATCGGGTTCGGGTCGGGTTCACCCGAACCCGACCGATGCACACCCCTACATATTTGTGTTGAAAGAGACCACGTTATACTGTATACATGTAGGCTGTAGCCGTACAATTTTTGTTATAATAAAATGCCATGCCTGTAAATTAAAATTTAATTATGTATTTATAACAACTTATATATTACTAATTTGATTAAATAATAAATCAATGAAACCAATTTAAGTGTCTTTAAGTTGACCTGTGCTGTATAGGCGACGCCACTTGAAGGGGAATTGTTCCCCTTAATTTTTGAAAAAATTTTAATTATATATATATTTTTATATCTATATAATAAATAAATAATTTTGCCCCCCTTAAAATTTTATTTTTATCCATCTCTCATTAACTTTTTTTCTTAAGTTTTTAATCAATCAACCATTTTATATTCCCACTTTCATTAAAGCAAAAAATACAAAATTCTATTCTTATCTCTTCAAATTTTTAAAAGAAAATCAGATAAATTTGAGAAAAAACTAAACATTATTGCAAAGATTTACCTTTAATTAAAGGTTAGTAATTTAATTTTACAATTATTTTTGCTTTTGTCTCTTATATCTCTTAAAGGTTAGTAATTTATTTTTTGCAATTTTAGGTTTTTGCTTAAAATCTGTTCTTCTTGATTGACTATTTCATTGCTTAAAATCTGTTCTTCTTGATTTCATTCTAATTTCTTATGCTCTTAACCATTTGATGATGGATTGATTATGGTTATACTTGATTATGGTTATGTTAGTTTAAAGTTCGAGGTGTGTAGCAAAGGTTTTATTTTTCCTTTGTGTTTTGAGGCTTTATTTCTTTGTTTTTGATAATACTTTCAATTTTGGTAGAGGCAAGTTCAAGAGCTTGATAATATGTTCAATGAGGTGAATACGGAGTTGCTTTTATATTTTGCATGTTTGAGTCTAGCTAATTCATTCTCTGCATATGACAAAGGTAAGTTCGTGTTGCTCAATTTTATCCTATTGATTTTTCTACTATCCAGCTCATAATTCTTGAAAATCAATTGAAAAAATATATCATTGACATGAGGTGTAGTAATGAGTTTTCAAATATTACAGGAATTGATGATCTTGCTGAATAAAATGTGCAAATATAAAAGGATATTTTATATCATTTGTTTTATAAACTTATCACTTTATCACTTATTTTACCCGTTGTGACTGCAACAGCTGAAAGAGCATTTTCTGTCATGAAATTTATAAAAAATCGATTACGTAATAAATGAAAGATCCATTGGATGACTGATTGTTTAATCACTTACATTGAAAAATACGTATTTAATGCTATTGATAATGAAATTATTTATCGCTATCAAGACATAAAAACTCGTAGACAGCAATTATAATTTTTTTAAATATGTTAATAAATATTTTTCTTTATTTAACAATTTATTTATAGTATTTATATTATATTTTTTCTTTTAAACATGATTTATATTTTTGCCCCCTTGATTACAAATTCTGGCTTCTCCACTGGCTGTATATTTAGATAATTGCATTTATTTATGCCTAGGAACCAAATTAAGCTAAGGAGCCTTAGATAATTAATGGATAATTATAAGGTATTCATGAGTGAAAACCATAATGAAAGTTACAAATAAAATTCTTAACTACACAATAAAAATCCCTACTTAGTAGCAGCATTTAAGCAATTAAAATTAAATTGACACAGGTGGAGTAAATGGTTGAGGTAGATATTGAATGTGTACGAAATTATTTACGATTGAATAGAAATAAAAACAATAAACGAAAAGGATATATAGATGTGTGAAAATATTAATTGTTATTAACAGTTATAAATTCATTTTTTCAAAATATTAAAAAAAAAAACTTGCTCTGTACCAAACCTGACGATTTAAATTACCTTACCAAAATTGTAAAAATCAGCTCAAAATTTTAAATAATTATGAGCATTGAGCCGAAGAAGCTGAATAGAATGAATGAAACAAATAATTCATTTGCAGTTCCTTTTACATCATTCGAAAATGTATAAAAAAACAATTGCAGATTTAGGTGAGAAACCAAACTGCCATTACTCATTACTTTGAATCTTCTTGTTTGGCCATTTGTATAGCCAAAAATTAATTGTAAGTGTAAAACTGAAAAAGCAATACAAACTTAAATATCCTTTTTATTGTATAGACAGGTATGGGAAGTTTCGCAATGATGGTAGATGGTAAATACTTGTATAGTGTTTGTGGCCTAAAACAGCAAATTGAAGTTTCTTTTCCGTTATTATTTTCCTTTTTTTATTGTAATTTATTTATTTATTTTGCTAGGATGATATAATAAAAAAATAATTGTATGGAAATAAAAGTAAAGAATAGAAAAGAAAGTTATAGTTAAAATAATGAATAAAAAGAGGTGAAAAATGAATAATGTGGAGACATGGTTGGATATTAAGAAAACCATAATTTTTTTTTTTTATCGATACACTTTAAATAAGACTTTTCCTAAAATTCATATTAAGAAAACCATAGCAAAGAAATATCTATGGTTAATTTTTTTAAATTAATTCATATTAAATATTTTTTTCTGTTTTCCATCATTTTTATAATTAATTTTTTAATAAAATATAAATAAATATAATATTAAATAATTTAATTTATTTATAAATTATAATTATAAATTAATTATAAATTTAATTAATTAAATAATTTTAGTGATGGAATAGCGACGGAAATTTTCGTCGCTAATTTAAGCACAAACCTGATGTGGCAGGTTAATTATTTATTGCAACGGAATAGCGATGAAAATTCCAGTCCACATCAGCTACTTCCATTTAAACTAATAGAAATATTGACGGAATTCCAATATTAAAAAATATTTGAAAGTTTAGTGTTCGAATTGTAAAGAAATGAAGTTTAATACAAATATTAAAAAGTACCCTATAATTGTGATCATTTTTTTTTGTAATTAACCATTTTTTTATTTATTGATAGATGAACGTATTTTTTAAATTTTTTATAAAAAAATAAATACTTTAATTTTTTAAGAAAATAAAAAATAAAAAAATAGTATTTTATTTTTTATAAGGCCTTATTTGATTGGTAGTATAGAATGATTCATTAATATATTATTCTATTGAGTACAATATTTGAAAGCATAATTCTTCTTATGTTATTACACTCAATTGCTTTGATATATGATTCTTAAATTATGATTTTATCTAATTTTGATAATCACTAATTTAGTGATTCTTCGTTATTCTCATCATTTACTTTTACTTTTACTTTTCTAATTTTATTATTTTTATTTTTTATTATAATTAATTTTATAACTATTTATCTTCCTATAATAAATCATCATTATTTTATTATCCCATTGCTTCAACTAATATTTAAATATTATGAACCTAATATTTATTATAACATTTGAACTTATTTATATTATGATATGTTTAAATTATTTATTAAAATTTTAAGTTAATATTTATTAAATAAATATTAAATTTATAATTACTTATGGGAACACTTGTTACTAAAAATAAAAAAAAAATTAACCATTTGAAAAGGATAAGTGGGATAATGAGATTTGGAAGTATGCTATTTGTTTTTATAGCAAAAGAACCAAAACTTCCACTTCCTTTTTTTAATGGCAAAAGTTTGTCCAATTCTTGGAATTTTATCTCATAGATCTAATTGAATGGATAAGATAATTATTATTAATTAATATTTATCCAAAATTAATCGAGATTTTATCTTTTTTAATTACTTTTTCCGTTTTTTTATCTGTCACTTTTATTATTTTTATTTGAATTAATAAATAATAAATAAATTTAAATTTAATATTAAATTACGTAATTAAAATTAAATTATCAAATCTAATTGATTTTAATTTTATTTGAAAAGAAAAATAAATTAAATTATATTAAAATTCTATGGAAGTGTTTGTTAACCTTGGAAAGGTCGGGATGGAAAGAAAATAAAATCATTCCAACTTTTCCGACATTTTCAAACGTTTGTTAAAAAAAATGAATCCCACAAATTTTTTTTAACTACCTATATCTTGATATTTCAATATATGCATATCTTGACATAGAGTCAAGATATGCATATCTTGATCTTTCAAGATAAAAAATAACTAAAAATTTGAAGAAAAAAATATTTTTAATTCATCCCAAAAAAATTTAACAAACGATTGAAAAAAAATTTCGGAATATTTTTCAGTTTTATCTTGACTATTCTATATCTTGATCCGAAAAGTATTTCAGCTTTATCTAAAAACTTTTTATCTGGATCGATTTAACAAACGTTATTTAAAAATGACAGATAAATATTTGATTGGTAGTATAGAATGATTCATTAATATATTATTCTATTGAGTACAATATCTGAAAGCATAATTCTTCTTATGTTATTACACTCAATTGCTTTGATATATGATTCTTAAATTATGATTTTATCTAATTTTGATAATCACTAATTTAGTGATTCTTCGTTATTCTCATCATTTACTTTTACTTTTACTTTTTTAATTTTATTATTTTTATTTTTTATTATAATTAATTTTATAACTATTTATCTTCCTATAATAAATCATCATTATTTTATTATCCCATTGCTTCAACTAATATTTAAATATTATGAACCTAATATTTATTATAACATTTGAACTTATTTATATTATGATATGTTTAAATTATTTATTAAAATTTTAAGTTAATATTTATTAAATAAATATTAAATTTATTATTTTAAAATTGTATTTTACCATATTGTACCGTACATCCATGAATCACATACTTCACCTACTACCACCGACCAAACAGGTCAGGGAAGGCACAATGTTTTGAAAAGTGGAAGGATATTGTTAAAGGACCAACCTATGGAACATAATGATCAAAATGAATTAGCTCCAAATAAGCTCCTTAACCCTCCCTTCCCTTCCCTAAACCCTCCATTGACCCCAATCCAAACATAGCCTAAACCCCTGATTCGACAATCCCTAATTCGCAGTACCTGTCCTTTCTTTTCTGGTTTCCCTCACCCAACAAACAACGCCCGCGCTTCCTTGGCCGACCACCGATCATAGCGTCACCGACCAAGAAACAACACCGAAGCTCTCTTCCTTTTGAGATCGATCCCTAGCTCCAGGTGAGCTTTCTTCTTCTCGGAAAAAATTGCAGTGTTTTTTTATTTATTATTAATTTTCTGTTTCTAATATTAAAAGTAAATTTCTTTGATTTCTTCGGTTTCAATTTCCATTATAAATTTCAACGACATAAATTGGAAGTTTCTGTATAAAATACTTGATATCTTGGTATTAGCTGCTGACAAGATGAGAAAAACGTTTTATCATATATTTCTGAATTTCTAAGAATTCAAGAACTTTATGTTCTAAAGACAGGGAGAAAATTTTGTAATTTCTATTTTAAAAATATTTATCATTTAACCTTTAACTCTTTTTGCTTTATGAAATATTATGGGAATGGAATTCAATTAAATTGAGAAACAATCGGTTATATGTTCATTATTCAGCAATTTTGTTGAATGACTATCTTATATTTGTTTTTGTTCAGGCAGAATTGGGGTGGCATTCTCTTCTCGTTTCAATTTGGTGAGCAATGCACATTAAATTGGGAATTCATTCAATTATTAGAGCTTAGAATTTTATTGGTAGAAATGAAAGGGCTCACTTTCTTAATTTGTTATGAGTTATTTTTCTGCAAAAATTAACCCGGTTTAAAGCTTTTTAGACTAGTGATTATCCATTTGTATTTACTTGTTTGCATGTGCATGACTACCTAAGTTCAGGAATGATACTTGATTTTGTTTTGTCTCTCTTTGATGGAGTGATGCTTGATCTAAAGCAGGCTATAATTTCTCAATAAATAAAGTTTTAGCAGGTTATGACTTAATTTGCGGTATGTTACATTAAACTGCATAAATAACTCAATTATTGTCATTAGACCCCTTTCAGTGAAGCATGAGTGCGAGTGTATCTTACTGCTATTCATGAAATAAGGTTTTTCAACTACATGGAGCTTTTAAGAGACATTATGATGCTCTTTTCATTTCTCTTAGTCTTAGCTTGCAGCTTTCTTTTCAAGTATGGACCAATCTAATGCTGGAGATGCTAAAATCTAAGAAGCATGGGGCTATTGATTGAAGTGTTATACTTCTTGAATATTATGATAATGTGAAAATAAAAATTGATTTTTACTCAAATATTATTTTTGTAAAGTTTATTGTCTTTTTATATTTTTATTTAAATAAATATCTGAAATGGATAAGAACATATTTGGTTATAATAACTTATGTTTGAACAAGTTATTTAATTTATATTTGCAAGCTTTCTTGGACATAAAATTGATATTTTTAGACTGATGTTTGATAACTAATAGGTTTTTAAATGTATTTAACTTTTTTCATATATTGATATTCATACCATGTTTTTAATTTTTTTTAAAATAATTATATTTTCTAAAAAAGTAAAAAACTTGAGTCAACCCGGTTGAACAAAATAAACCATGAACCAGTTGACATGTCGATTCAACATCCAGTTTGATTCTGAAAACATTACGTATTTTTGTACCCCTTTTCCCCGTTTCTGCCTTAGGATTTTCAATTTATGTTCATAATTAACGGTATTAAGTTTTTCATTCATCAATTTTTCTACTTCATTTGTTTGGGACTATCTAGCTTCCAGTGACTTTGCAACAACTTGTTTGCTGTGATTATGTCCAAATAGTTTGTTCACCTTATACTGTATTTATTTGAATGAAATTAGTACATAAGAATTGTTGGAGTTTAAGCTTTCCATTAGTGGCGGAGCCAGAAAACAATCTTTGGGATTGGAAGGGCAAGCGGAAAGTAAAGAAAAACTCATGAATTATTTTTAAAAAAATTGTTTGGTTTGACATTTGAACTAATCAATTTGCTCAAAATTTAAATTTTAGGCTAAATTAACAAATAATTTTTAATTTTGTGACAATTTTTCCTTTTCATCACCAAAAGGAATTTTTTCACAAAATTTTAATTTCTCAAAAATTTATAGCACAAGAATTCAGTAAATGGAAAAAAAAAAAGAAAAAAAAAAGCAAGAAAGAAAAAATAACAGTATTGTTAATTGGGAAAAGACTAGAAAAAAAATTGATAAGCATGCCGTAAAGGTTTCAAATTTGAATCACGAGAATGAAACATCTAAATTAGTTAGATTAAGTAGGTTTTGAACAACACATGATTATACAAGAAAAGACACCTGTATGAATTTATTTTATGGATATTGGAATTTCTTTGAATTAAAATAATTTCAAACAATTCAACTCTTTCTTGTATGAATAATAAGACTTGTTTGATTTCTTGCACTAGTACACAGTTATTGTTTTTGTCAATATTATTTTTTTATTCATTTATTTCTATAGATTACAAAACTTCTTGTTAGTTTTTACTAATAGCAATGGAAAACAGTGCTAAAACTCTTTTTTTTCTGTTTGATTTAACTATTTATTTAACATATTATTCTAAATGAAAATGTCAGAAAAATTTCGGCTGTTAATTATCTGTTATAGTTTGTGTAACCAATTGTTAATGGAGTAATAGGTAATTTGCAGTTTTCCCTGAACAAAAACGCCCTTGCATGTCAAAACGACTAGCTGTCCGCACTGTATTCTGTAAAATTACTTTGTCAAAACTCAAAACAAAGGAGAACTTCAGGTAACGAACTTGAAAACCCAGAAGCAATTTCATTTATTTCCAATTGAACTAAGGGAAAAAGAGTTGCTGGTTAGATCATTTCCTGACTTTTGTTTTAATCATATTAATCGTAGTTTCAGAAAAGAATTGAAGGATATTCTACAAACATGAGTTATAATCAGTGCTGCATTCATATTTACTAAATTCAAACTTGGCTTGTTTGATTGTAGCTGGTGAAACGGAAGTGGCTGATTATTGATTCACTTGAACTTGAATTAGATTTATTATAGAATGGAAGATGCTGATATGATTTCACCTTTTGCCAGGCAAGTTGATTTTTTTTTCTCTTTTTTGAAAATAAAAATGCTAGCATAAATTTTATTTGATCAATTGCAAACTATTCTTTTGCCAATTTGTGTTATTTATAGATGATGCCTGCAGTTTGCTATATCCTTTTAGATAAATGGTTTAGTCTTTTCATTATCAGGTGAGTGCACCTGTAACCCAAGATGGTCTTGGGGCAAAGAATCTTACTTCAGATTTTGATCATATTAATGTAAAAGACGGGTATTCGAATGGCTATGATGGCCAAAATAGTATTATTCTTCGGAAAGATGGCTTGCCAAATAATGCTGCTTCGAAGAAGGAGGAGACTGTTGGTTCTTTGTCTTTTAATGTAATTGATGCAACATCTCCAATAAAAATTAGTGGTTCACCTGGACTGGTAGCATCTTCAGGTGTTGGAAATAAAGTAACAGATTTACAAGAACCAAAAATTCCTGCTAGGAGGCCTGCACCTAGAGCCAAGGTTCCTTTTGAGAAAGGTTATAGCCAAATGGACTGGCTTAAGCTTACACGAACTCATCCTGATCTTGCAGGTACTATTTACCATGTTCTTGATGAATCTTGTCCATTTGTTTCTTTTAGTTGTTTTCTCATGTTTGTTTAATTTGATACTTTCAATATTTGATCAATTGTTATTTCCAGTTCACATATAATTTGCAACTTCTTTGTTAGATGTCTATCTCGATTCTCTTGTTGGCCATTTCAAATGATCCGCTCAAAGGAAAGTTTTGGGTTTCAGTAATTAGATTGGCAGGCTGAAATTTAAGCAAATTCTTATGGCTATGTGCCTATGGCTGATGGTGTGAAGATCGTGTAGTCACACTTTTGGATTCTTGTCAGCTTCTAGGCTATTAGCTATATATTAATGAACGGTAGACATTTTACAGTACTGATGGATGATAATTGGTTCTTTGAAGTTTCACAAATCTAGCTCAAGGTCTTTCAGGGACATAAATATGGATTTAAATTTATCCAATGAATTATTTGGTCAAACACATTAAATTATTGTGTAATTGCTTCTTCGTATAGAAACTTGAGTTTCCCTTGCTTGAGCATGTGCTTCCAACGTCCATACGGATCGTGTGTGCGCGTGCGCGCGCTCGCATGTACACATGTGCTTTTACGTGGTGTACTAGCTATATGGGTCTCTTTCTTTATGCCTATTCACAAATCTGTGCTTGAGAGAATATATGGATGTCTATATTATAATTGTAAAGTTTATATGCTGTTTTGGTTTTCAACTGTTCAATCTGCTCTGCGATCTTATAAATTTGTGTCTGCTTTGTATTTGGATTATAACAGTTCAAATACTTGACATTGCATGGATATACATTTATAGCCTTTGATTAATTTGACATCCTTTTCCATTTGGCATTTGCCATGATATTCAATTTTGCTTCGTGGATTCTCTGATACAGGATTGAAAGGACAGTCTAATAGAAGGCGCATTTCTATGAACGAAGTTAAACAACACAGAGAAGAAGGTTCCATGTGGACTGTTCTAAAAGGTCGCGTGTATAATTTGTCTCCATACATGAAGTTTCATCCTGGAGGTATGGACTTGTTGCTATGCTGATTAATTTTCCTATAAATGGTGCAGCAAAATTTGTATCCATTGATAAATTGCAGATCTAATGAATGTAGTGTCCCTTTCTGTCAATATTTCCGTGTCATGTATGTGCATGCCTATGCTTTTGTTTAGTCTTCAATAAGTGTTGCTTAGTAGTAATTTGTCGCATACAATGGCTTTCTCCTGATGAATTCCTTCTTTCAGGTGTTGATATGCTGATGAAGGGTGTCGGAAAAGATAGTACATCCCTTTTCAGTATCCTTTTCTAGATTGAGTTCTTAAAGAGGTTTTCTTCATGTAGTATTTATCCTCCCAGTACATGCATATTAGGAATATTTTTCCTGGAGCAATTTTATATCCAGGACAAATTATATAGCTTAAAAAAAAAAAAAAAAGGCTATCACGTTTTGCAATAGACATTTAGAGGTTGAGGCTTTATTTTTGGAGGCTCTCTTTGAATGGCATGGCCCGGAAGAAATTCATGTTTGTTTTATCGGCATATTTACTAGCAATTGTGGATGACACATCTCTTCTGAAGTCTAGTGAGCCTTATTAATACTTAGCTGTTTGCTTGTGCATTTTCCATGGCTGTCAATGCTTAACAGTTTTGCTTTTAAGATCAAATGTGATCCTTAACTTCATATCAGACAAATATCATGCTTGGGTGAATGAGGAATTTTTACTGGAGAAGTGTCTCGTGGGTGTTTTAGATGATAGTCGGTGAAGACAGTTCTTACGTTCATACTTTTCATACTAAGCTGACTGGCCCTCATTATTTGCCTTTCTATTGTGCATTGGTTATCATGACAGCAATACCTTTTTATCTTTTTATCATTTGTGTAGAGGGCCACTGGCATAATAATTTCTGGGTGACCGTTGGTCCGTTCATTCATTTAAGTTTTATGATGTTGATATATGAATTTTGATCATTTGATTTGGCATTAATTGACTTGAGAAATTATAAAATAGTGATGCATCCAACGAAATTACTTGTAATTTATAGCAATAATCTCTATGCTTGTACAGCTCTCTCTAGACTTTAAATATCACTACTTTCCTGAAAAGGAGCTTATCGGTTGCATGTATGCCGTTTAGACTTCAGTTAGGTTTTTGGCAGAATGACTATTTATTGCTGAAATTGTAAAGCGTAATCATTACACAGGAGATACTCACATGATGAGTTTGTCCCACCATGTGAAGGGGCAATCAGACTTCTAGGAAAATACATGGTTCAGTTGGATACATAAGCAAAACATGTGCCTCAACGGTCAATACAAAGTTTAGATAGTAACAGTAGCAAAATCTCAGTACATTCAAAGGTCAAACAATAACATTTTCTAATAAGCAATTGGACCAACCCTAACTTGGTCGAGAACAGGACCACAGAGAGATCCAAAGTCATCCATCCTAGTGTGGTAGAATGAGCTGTAAAATGTGATTCTTGTCCTGGCTGAAATGGCTTTGAACTTGAAGCTAACTGGCTTGAACTCGCCTTTTCCTCGCGAATTGAACGGAACCTTAAACGTGTCCTTAGCAGCGAATGTCTCGACCATCATCGAACCATGGCAACCATTCCTTGCATCTCCAACCGTGAAGGTGAGGTTATAGAATTTGTTGGGGATGGTTCTCAAGATCTGGGCAATGGCACTTTCTCTCCCTGCAACTAACTCGACTGCAGCGAGCCCGTAAGGAACATTGAAGTGTTTCGAGTCAATGAACTTCACAGCTTTAAGCGATTCGATGATCCAACCAGGAAGTGGGGATGTGAGATCCTCTTGTTTCGGTGGGAGGAGGACGCCATTGGAAGTGTTTACCAAGCGGTGAGGCCCTTCCTCGAAGCCAGGATTCTTTACCAGGTTATCTACAAAGATTTAAATAGAACACAGAAATCAAATACAAAAACCAAAGAACAAATATCCTCTTCAACAAAAGATTACACAATGAAGCGTAGATTAGATTGCGTATTACCTCTTGTGGGCCTTGGTGGAAAGAGCTCCTTAATAGCAACAGCATCAATGAGAGGCCCACAGGCAGGGTCCTCTTGGACACCAGGATTGTGAAAAACAACCCTAGCAGTTTTAGATTTAGGTATAAAACCCCAAGCATAAGTATCACCCCCATTAGTACTATAAAGAGTCTGCAAAGGCAAGTCTCCAGTAAGAGGAGGCACAGAGACTCTAAGCACCTCATTTTGGGCACAAGTTCTGGATGCACCAAATGTGAGTGCATAAAGAGAGCCTGGTTTTACAGTTATTGCTTGAGAAATTGATGCCTCATTGCCTAGCCTCACAGCATGAACACCATGAGCAACAGCAAAATACATCCCACCTGGTTGTGGCCCCGCAGAGATGTATTCCACAAACCCATTTATTTCCCAGCCAGGCAGTGCATTTTTCCCTTTGAGTACTGTCTTTTGAAGGTCACTGCTCTTTGGTCTCTGCTCAAAGTTGCCATTTTTAAGGAATCCTGCAACCGAGTAGCAGACATAGTTTGGGCATTATAGAGTTAAAATCCTTCAACAAATCTCTGCATTATAAAGTTAAGATCTTTCAACAAATCTCAGTGCCAACAAGCAGATCAGCTCTTACAGTCTAAGATGGTCAAAAAAATTGCACAGAAAACAGAAGGAATCTAAAAACTAGAAAACTTAATGACCACATTTACAGTTTAAGATGAGCAATTACCTTCCAAGTACTGAGCAGCAAAGGCAGAGCCGTTGAAGAGGAAGAAGAAAGAGAGGAAGAGATAAAGCCCCATTGCCATTTTTGAGAAGGTAGAGAGGAGATGGGAGGGAGTGAGAAAGGGTTTATATTTATAATTAAAAATGAGAAAAAACGACAGGTACAGTGAAATAAGTGAGGATGGGACATTATTACTGTAATATATATATATATATATATATATTTTAATGCAATCCACGGTGCATCAATTCAAGTGTTTTTGACTGGCACGCAATCAGCTTGTGTCCATTTAAACAGTTTTGATTACTAAAATTTAAACAATTAGATAATTTAAATGTATACGCGTTATTGAATTACTATTTTCTATATAATATATTAATATTTTTATTAAAAAATATTACAAAATAAATAATTTTTAAATATCGATGTATCATTAATTTAGTATGAAGTAACAGTATATTAACACCTAAAAGTAGCTATGAAAATGGAAAAATTTCTTTATATATGAGGGGCCAATTTAATAATATATTAATATTTAAAAAAATTATTAGCAGAAATCGCGTCGGATAGCTCATCCTCAAATCAAACTTGCCTTTTCCATCAAACCGACAACTTTTTCCAGTCTCCACAATCCATGCCAATGCTACGCGTAACTTAAGGATTATTTTTTATTTTTTTTTTCCAATTTGTGTTTTGCTTTTTCTACATAATCAAAATTGTAATTCTGGTTAATTAGCATCTTGACAAGGAAACTGTTCCTGCAAAAATGATAGGTTTAGATGGTGTTTGGCCATTGTTTATGAATGTATACTGTCCAGCGATATAATTTGACAAAGTATGATTTTTTGAAAAATAATATTTAAAAAACTGTATTACTTTATAATTTATCTGTGTTTAGTCTGATAGTATCGTATTGAACTATTTTATATTAAGATGGTATCAATGTTCCAAATTATTACAAGATAACCGTTTAATAAGGATTTGTTAGAAATTATAAAAACTAACGAAGGTTATAATGGAAAAGTTAAAATATTGTATGGAAAAATCAAATTTAATGCACTTAAGGCATGCATAAGATGATATAGTTTTGCTGAAATTTTGGCTAGGTAAAATGCTCTGTGTTTTGATACAGAAAATATTAATAGAAACATCCACAAAAATCACCTTTAGGTTGAGATTTTCGGCTCAGGTTTAGTATATACTGAGATTTTATCTTTTTTTTCATATGTTTTAATTTAAAATAATAAAATAAATGATAATCTTAGAATTATCGAGAAGGAAATTGATCTCTTTCAAGCATAAGCATCATCGAAGATCTGAAATAAGAAAATCTCGATCAGGCCGGGTGTGTAGGATCTGATGCCTAAGTCAATAGTTTTTTTTTTTAATTATATATGTAGAGAGGAAAAATAACTTTGTTTTTTCTGGACGTGTGTATCTTATAACTTGTTGTTCCTTCTTATTTGTATGGGATGCGACTCAATGTGGTAGGTATGCCAAGTAGCTAGGTAGGCACTTGATAACAATGTCAGCACCTCTAACACAATTGTTGCAACTGTCAGTCCGATCGGATTGACGACGTATCGACGGGATTGATTTGTCTGCGCGAATGGGACTTCCATCATGCATATGAAGTTTGTCCCCTATTTTGGGCTTTAATAGGCTTTATAGGCTTGGTGGACTAAATAATATTTCGTCCATTATCATTTGTCCCCCCCACCTTAATTCGATCGAGTATCGACGCGACTGTATTCTAATAAGAATGTGTCTTATTATTATATTATCATTTACTACTGTTGTTTTTTGGCGACTTTTCGTGTTTTAACGAAAATCGAAGAAAGTTGTTTTGCAGGGGGCATCTTGTTTAATGCAGTACTAATGATGGCTCTTCAGTAATCGTGGCGTCCCTTTAGTTGCTCAATTAGGAGCTTACACGTGTACAGAGGAAGTTGGGGTGATTTTTGCATTTTTTTGCCGTAATAAGTGATTTTTCGTTTACTTTCACCCTCTTCTTTTCAAGAAAATTTTGTTGATTTTTGTTTATTTGAGTTTACTGCAATTTTGTTTCCCTTTGGTGTCTCAAGAGCTCATTCTCTACCTACCGCTAAGTAAGTTTTTGGATGCATTTTATTGAGATTTCTAATGACTGAGACTTCCTTATCTCCTTTGTCTTTTTCGTCGTCTTCTTCTATTTCTAGTGAGATTGCTCCTATTTCTTTAGAATATCTTAGGTATCATTTTCTGAGCCATTTCATTCAAAAATTGCTACTGGTAGTGGGAGCGAGTTAGATATTTCTTGGTTAGATTCGTATCAGAATATGACCACCATAGCGAATTCTGCAACTAGGTTGGTGCCGACAGTCATACATTTTATTAAGGAAAGGTATGCCCTTTCTCGATGATATGGCTGTCATGGCTTATCCATCATCAATATCGGCCAATGAGGGTCATTTTGGGAACCCTCCAGAATGGTTTATTTGTTCTTAGGTTAGTTTGGCTTCCGGTATAGAATTTCCTATTCTTCTTTTGATATTACTGTGTTTAGAGGGGTATGTGTTGGCTCCCAATCAAATAAACCCTAATGGTAAAGGATCATTACCGATTTTAAGGTGATCTACAAGAATTTGCATATTGCTTCATCCTTGCCAATGTTTACACATTTTTTCTATATATTCGATCGGATCGAATCATCCAATTTCCAATTTACTAACAGGGTAGAAAGGAGGCTTATCACTCTTCCTTAATCTTTGAAAGGTTATCAGGATATATTCTTTATGATCGAATGAAAAAGAGGTTTCGGGGTAAATATCTACCTATCGGATAAGCCAAAAACCTTAGGTGACTTATCTCTGAGTCTTGATATGTATACATCCGACAAAAAGGCTCTTCTCGATTTCACTGAGAGCCATAAAGGTGAACTTCCCTCTTTAGATTTTCTATTAGGGGAAGGATCTGATAACACCTAACATTTCATAAGTAAACTAGGCCAATAAGAAGCAGAGCTCGAATTGATTGAAAGGCCCAAAGAAGATGATCGTGCCATACTTACCTTGGACACATTGCCAGAGGCAAATCAAAATTCATCTGACAGGATAGGCCAATCGGCCTTGACAACCTTATTTTATCATATGTGCCTAACATACGCTACCGCCACTTATCAAAAATCACATCGCCTTTGAGTTATTCTGATACAAGAACTAGGCCTCTCAAGTAAATTTTTCACTCCTATAAATACCAGATTCATTCCTAAAAATACATACATACAAAAGAACTTAACTCACTATATTCTCTCTTTAAAATTTTTTAAAACTGACTTAATCATCGGAGAGTTCAATTCCAGTTCAACTGGGCTAAGCTTGTTTTTGCAAGTCTCCCACCTAGATGAGTTGACCATTCCTATCTCCCAACCATGTGCTAACTTAAATGGCACCTAATCCCTTCCTCACACATTCGACTCTTCTCTTTTTAAAAATCTACAAATTATCATTTGATACTTTCATTGAGAGTTGATGGCTTAGCAAAAGCGCCTAACCTCTGCACCATTGGGAGAAATTTAGTTAGTATTGATGGAAACCAAAATTGAGCTAGAGAAAATATTACTGGGCCAAGATTGAGTTAATTAAGTGCCATTAGGCCAATTGGGCCAAGTTAGGTGGACCAAAGTGGTTGGACCTGAATTGGCCCAATTAAGATGGGTATAAATAGGACAAATATCAAAAATTTCTAGAGAACTCAGCCATCTTCTCCTTTGTTCCATCCGTCCCTCAAAGTTTCTCTATCTTTTATGTTTGTTTCTTCATATTCTCTTAGAGTATAAAAGAACTCGTGGAAAAAAGAAAGAAAGAAAGTTCAGTATATGGGTGTTAGAAGAATAAAAAAGCAAGAAAAAAAAAGAAAAGGAGTTTAAAAAGCTCAAATAAAGTGTCTTGGTTGCATAAAAAGGTATATAAACCTCCATACTGTGAGTGTGTGTGTGCTTAGGTTGTTGACATGAGAAGCATGTTTATTAATATGTGTATATATTTTTCTGTGTGGAAATTAAGCTTAAGATGATTTAAGAACCAATTTGTGCAAAGAACCTTTGAAATATAAAATTATATCTTAGGATTTAATTCACCCGTCCGGACTGATTTGGTGATATCTTAAGTTACAGTGATTCAAATTGAGAAATTTAAGTTGGGATAGAAACTAGATACACATATCTTGATTTTGTATGAAGGAACCAAAAGCTGAATCATACTGCTTGATATTGAAATTTTGTGTTGAATCCTATGTGTGGCTGCTGCCCTATCATTGGGAGCATTATGTGGTTTTTGTAGAATATCTTTAGATATACAGATTAGATTAGAGTGATTTTTGATGATTTGGAAACTAGAAAGATAAAGGAATAACTTTGTAATAGGTCACTTTGGCTAAAAATATCGTTTTATAGCTCTAAAAGCATGTACAAATCAAGATTGGAAATATGCCTCTGGGCAGAATAGACCCTACGGTCAGCAGGTTTGAGCTAATGACCGTGAGGTAGTCCACTTTTCAGTCCAGAACCTTACAGATACCTATGTCACGATCAGTAGGTATGATCTAATGATCGTGACCCCTTCTCGTGACCTAAGGTCACGGTTAATAGCTAATAAGTAATGATTGTGAGGTAGTTTGGCCTTAGTCCAGAACCCAAGTGCAACCTATGTCACGGTCAACAGGTATTGGGTATTAATCATGGCCCCTTCCCATGAACATAAGTCACGGTTAATAGCTATTCGATACTGACCGTGACCCTCTCCTATCTCAACATGAACATGATTTTTAAACCTCCATAGATATCAAAGTCTACCTAATTCTCTCTAAGTCCTTTAGATCATTTTAAACATAAAATATATGGTGATATGTGACATTAAACATGTGAAATGTATAAAGAATCCAATAGTGAAGTTATAGTATTTGATACATGAATGTGTTTACTTAAATAAGATTACATTATGATGATTATGCACTTGTGATCATGGATATGCCATGACAATTATAGAAACTTACTATATTGTTCAATTTATCATATTATATAGTAAATTGTATGCTATGAATCAAATGATACATGAAATATGAACAATTGCCTGCACACACAACTTGATGGTGGATAGATAGGCATGCTTATAGGGTTATAGTCGCAACTGCTACAGTTTTGACCCCGTTCGGGTCCACAACCTATCCTCTCTAGGACCATAATTTTGATCTTGTTTGGGTCCATAGATTTAATACCTTCGGGTATTTATATGTTTGATACCTACAGATATCTATAGCACCCGTTATCTACACCTACGGGATTTTAGCAGGTATTTCACAGAGCAAAATGGACAATATACATTGGGGATAAAAACTTGATTAGTTCATTATGATTTATTATTATACATAAATGTTACAAGATTAAATATGATATATGAATTGATGTTGTAACTGCCTTTCAATATTGTAATTATTGTATGTTGATTAACGAGATAATTGTATCTTGATATTGGTATTGCTTGTTGTGTACTTAGGGATGACCACTGTGACTATTTGTCCACATATCTTTGTTCCTCACTAAGCTATATAGCTTAGCACGGGTGTTTATCCGTGTAGGTACTTGAAGCCAAAATTCTTCTTGAAGGGACAAGATCTGCTACAGGTAGGCCAACACTAGAAATAAGAAGAGTATAAGTATGTAATTATATTTTTATTATCCTTATAATTTTTATATTGTATTAAGTAGAATGTAATATGAAGAACAGGATAAGAGCTAGTGTGAAGTAACCTAGAACTTCCTTTATGATTTTCTTCTATATGTGGATGTATAGTATATGAGATAGTATTTATATGATGACAGGTAATAGGTGGGATTAGGGTAGTCCTTACATGTCTAACCTGGGCGCAGTTAACAAACTACTCGCTGAGCATCGAAATGCCCAGTGATGGATATATATCATAAACTTTCCACAAACATTATCATTCACACAAGCACATATATGCATGCATACGCACATACATACACATATGCATGCTTCCATGAGCATTCTTTAATATTAATTATTTATTTTATCATTTTGATGTGTATCATACAGTCGTACACATGTACATTCAATCATGCATAATTGTTCGTTCATTCAGTAGGATACATATGTCATTCTCATTTTTATGCTTATCTTTCAGTCATTTATCATATTAACTTTCAGTTACAATTAATCTATTTAATATTATTTACTGATCTTATTTATACATTTCATTTATTGCTCATTATGCAGTTTTTAAATTTTGGTTCTATTATTCCTTAGACAAACATTTGATCATTTAGATATACATTTATTTATCCAGATCTTTAAGCATTTACCCAATTACTTAACTTAAAAGGGATCTTCTTATTTCAATCACATATGCTTTTAAAATTTAATTTTTCCTTTCTTCATTTTTAATACATATTATGGCATGAATAATCTCGATTTAGTCCCTATTTTCACTTAAGTACAAATATTTCACTTTTGATCCCTATCTTACCATATAATAGGGTTCATGCATAACTTTAATTTTCAATTATATTCTATTTATTAAATTATAATTTAGTCCATGTACTTTCATTAAAGTATAGTGGTGCTTTCTCTTATAATTTGTTTACTCTAATTTGTTTATATGACATGTAATTTATCATTTTACTACAATTACACCACTTTATGGCGAATTGTATACAAATTCCTTAATTTTTTACTTATTTCCAAAATTGTCATTTTACATTCTATTTATAATTTTGTTATCAGTTCACTTGTTCTCATTCTAAGTCCATTATTTTGCATACTAATTATCAACCAGTTTTCGTTTTAATATTTTCATGTGAAATTATATGTTAGTCTACCAGGACTACAAAGGATTACTTTTAAGCTTTCATTTTTTATAACAGTCCTTTTTCCTTTTTCCTTTTCATTTACATTTCACATTTTGAACTTTTATATCATTATTATCGTTATGCCCCTAGTACATTCTCGATAGAAATCTTCAGACCGGATATACAGGATATGAATTCCATGGGCCCACAACAGTATAGTACAGTAAGGGATGATCCTCAAGGATCAATCCATCTCAGATAAGATCAGAACAGAGCAGAACAGTCAGAACAGATACTATGGATGATCATTACGATCCTACCATAGTAAAGCAAGTCGCCATGACTTGCATCGCGGTATAAGTGTTCCTATGGCTAGCCAATTAAATCATTAGCTAAATTAAACCGTCAGAATCTCTTTTTTCTTACATTTCTAACATTTCAATTACTTTTGTAGTTCAGTACACTGTGTATACAATGCTTTCATTGTCACTTTAGTATATTGCTCATACAATGCTTTTCTCATTATTTCAATACATTGTTTATTCAGTTTTTTCTTTTCAATTCAGTACACTGTTTATTTAGTCTTTTATCATTTTACACGTCTGACTTTTCACTTGCTTTTACATTTTAGCATATTAATCATTCGGCATATTTATCATTCTCACCCATTTCATAAGTTATTTACTTTTCTTAAATTCACTTTTAATTTTTTACACTTTCACGTACTTTTACATTTTTGTTCACTTATCAATTAACTTTTCTGTCACTTTTACACATTTTATAAATTATTTCATTATAATTTATTATTTTCACCCATTTATGAATTTTTCACTATAATTCAACAATTTCATTTTCAAAAATATTTATATAATTTTCATATGAATTAATACTATTACTTTGATAGACTTTTCAGTTTAGTCCCTAATTTTTTATTTAATTGTAAAATTATTCTTTTTGCACATTAATTATAAAATTGCCATTAATTCACTTATTTTCGTTTCACATTCATTTATTGGCATATAAATTTCTGTTTGGTCCTTATTTTAACTTTTTACGTAAAATTTCATTTTAATCTTTCAATTCATAAAATTTCATTTTTAGGCTGTTTGTTCGCTAAATTATCATTTTACCCTTTTTATTATTTCTTTATCTCTTTTGCTCTTTAAATTCAATATTTGAAAAAATATCGTTTTACCCCTAAACTTTTCATTTCTTTTCAATTAGGTCCTTTTTGCATTCTAATTTTCATTTTTACTGTTCTTTTTACCTTTTTCATTTACATTTACCATTATTTCTTTCTTTTCCATACTTATAGTCCTTGAACTTCGTTGCTATACAATTTTATTCCTCTAATTCACGTTTATTTACAAAATTATCATTGGATTTATATCTTATATTTTTAACTCGGTGTACTTTTATGGAACTACGATTTAGTTTTCAAAACAGTTAAATTACCATTTTATCCTTTTTCCTCAATATTTTTCACGGTTACAATTTGTCTTTAAACTTTCAGTTTCTTTCATTTAAGTCCTTTATCACCTTAATTTTAATGTTACTTTTCAGATTTTTAATAGTTTCAATAGCTTATTCATTACAGTAATTATGTTAGTTAACTTTTTCAATACTTTGGCACAGTTTATGAATTATTTCACAATAATTCATCATTTTTTACTTATTTAATGAATTATTTTACAATAATTCAACAAATACACTATATACATAATCAAATTCTCTTCTCTAAAATACTTAAATAATTTTCATAAATTTTACAAAAATTCATGGACACATTAATTTATTTCTAGGTTCATTTTATGGCAAAAATTCATCAAAATACACAAAATACATTTTAGTTCTCTTTAGGTAACCGTTCGGCCATGGTAAGATTTCTCCTTAATTTTTATTTTCTTTTTATTTAAATCATTCAAAACATTATTTTTTTATCTTTTTAATCATTTTTATATCAATTAATTGAATTGCCCATGCACTAATCACATACATATATAATAAACATAACCAAAAATCACACCAAATTTTGTCATACCATTCACGAAACAGTCCTTTCTGAAAAGAAACTTAGCTGAAAATGGTACGTTTTTTTTTCCAAACAAAACGAAACACTTAAAATACTTTTTCATTAATTCCAGAATCAAACAACAGTCTAACAATAAATAAAACAAATACCAAACATCATACCAAAAACTTATACTATCCATTCATCCATGACAATTAAAAATACAATTGAAGCTTTTACCTTAATAGTCTAAGTATATACATGCCAAAAGCTTACACTAACTAACACAAAAATCTTCTCTTCTGATCTGGACCTTCAATGTACTGTGCTCCAGCAACACTTCAAAACTTGCACGCAGTAAACACTACGTGTTAAGCATTAAATATGCCCAGTGGTGACTACTAATCCAAGAATTTTTCAGAATAAGCATAATTTCGTAATTTATGCTACTGCTATTCTTATTTCATTAAGCATGTTCTTCTACTTCGGTTAACATTATTCATGTTATTAACTCGTATTTTGATAATCATTGTTCTTTTGTTTCTAACCTTTTAACTTTACTTTACAGTATCTTTTTAGATGGTTCGATATCGAATTTACTTATACTTTTACGATACTCTTTACTATAATCTTTACTTTATCATTACTTTTGTTGTATCTTTGAGCCATAGCGATTTAATTATTATTTCATTTAGCAATGTATATTGGTACTCATGTTTTTATTAGTACCCAAAATAAACTATTTTAATGCTTGATTTACTGGTCAATTATTCAATCTGTATTCTAACTTCACTTTTTACTATTTATTCTATTACTTTACTTTAACTTTAATCTAATAAATACATTTCTGTTAAAAGACTTATAAGTTTTATCACAAAGCGATATAGCTATTTTAGAGTACTTTGCAGTTAGAACTTTTCTTTTCTTCTTTTATACATTTACCCATTTTCAATTATCTGCTAGGACTTATATCTTTTACTTTTTCCTCATTGGATAATTTTATGCCTTTATACCGTTTTATTTTTCATTTAACTTATCTTTCAGAAAAGCGTTACCTAAGCATTAAGTTTTACTTCATATCAATATCATTACTGTTTAACTTTAAGCAGAAAAATTAATATTATTTTCTAGACTTGTCATTATTTTTACAGTACTAATTGGTACAAGAAATACCAATCAATTAAAATTATCTTTTTCACTTAAAAAAATATATTTTAAATCCTTATAAAAGCTTAACTACACATTAATTTAATATTTTATTCTTATAAAATATTTCTTTTTCTTTTTCTTATTAATTACACTTTTTTCATAAATCTTTCCAGATTTATTTCAACTTTGCATTTTCTTTTAAACGAATCATTTTTCGTTATAACTTTTTATATTCACTTCAATTAAACAGTACTTATTTATTCATTTCGATGTGTCCTTAGTGCAATATAATAGGATTCTCAAAGAGGATACCAGGGACTGGACCCGAAGGTCTCACTGAACAGATAGAGAAATGATATCGAAATATCAAGTCTCACAAAGCAGAAACAGATATATTTTCATTTTCACTGAAGTTATGGAGATCAAAGATCCCACCCATAGCTAAGCAAGTTGCCATGACTTGCATCGCGGTACAGAGATATCTCTATGGCTAGCCAATTATATCCAAAACAAGAATAATAATACCTATCTATCGCTAAGGGCAAACATAATCAATCACATTTGTAAACGTTTTTGAACATTTAAAAATCTTTAATTTCTTTCTTTTATTCTTTTGTACATTATATTATGATCAAATACATTTTTTTTGTACTTTTGACTTTTCAATAACTTTTTTTTCTTTCACTTTATCTTTTCAAGTCACTATTGTGAATTATTCTTTAATAATTTACTCAAACACTTGGACTTTTCAGTCTTTTACACAAATTATGAATTATGACATTATAATTCACAATTCTCTTTTATTCTTTTTGTATAATTCTTTACGAATTATTGTATAATAATTCAAGTGTCAACTTTTTATGATTTTTTCCTTCTCTTCTACTGTCCAAATTTTTCAATCATTCATTATACCAACTTATTATTCGTCGGTAAAATATTTTATAAATTATTTACTCCTTTAATACTTTTTATTGACTAATTTATTTTGATAGATTAGTCATACCTTTATTTTACTACTTTTTTTTATGCAATTAGGAATTCTATTAATATAATTTATTTTCATTTTTATTATATACTTTCTTCTATTATTCATCATTTATTCTTTATTTTATCATTTTCGGGTAAAATTATATTTTAGTCCCCATACCATGAAAACTTTATCTTTTGACATAGTTAGGTCTCCAAAATTACCATTTTGCCCTTATTACTATTTCTTACTTATTTTTACTCGTTAATTATCCACTTTGACAAAATTATCATTTTATCTCAAAACTTTTATTTTCTTTCATTTGAGTCATTTTTTCATATAAAACTTTATTTTATCTTTGTTTTATTTACTTATCAATTTATTTTCATCTTTTTCATTTATTTTAAGAATTATCTACCGATAATTCATTATTCTTATTATTTTTACGACTTAATAATTATTTCAAAAAATTCATCGGTTGACTTTTTATTTCTTGTCGTTGATATTAATTTAATTTCATATTAATTCATCACTTTAGTCATTTTTATACAATTATGCATTGATAATTCAATTATTTTCATTGTACATGTTCACACAAAAATTCCAATAAAATTCCAATCAATTCAATAAATTTCAATAAAATTTATTTATGCATTATTTATTATTTAACATCATTTTTCACTAAAATAATCAATTATTTCTCATTATTTCACAATTTTTACTGTAGACATAACCATTTTATAGGCTTTAAAATTTTAAAATAAATTTCAATAATTCATTAAAAATCCAAAGGCACCAATTATCATCACTATATTCAATTTAGGCCATCATATATTATTTTCATGCAAAATTTCACATATTTCTCTTAATGCATAATTTGGCCACCACTACCTTTTCACCCTAAAAATTTTCTCTCTTATTTTCACTTTCCATTTATCTTTTCTCTAGTCCAATTACAATTGTCCTAACATAATTACACCAATTAGCTACTTTAAATATTTTTACATTAATTACATAATTAAGAAAAATTCATATTAATAGAAAAACTAAAGGATTTTGTAGTCACTTACCTTTTTCCATGCTTTAACTTCCTTAGGCTTCCTTTTTCATGACTTAAACCAAAGAAATTCCTCCATCATCATGAAAAATCCATGGGAGCCGAATTCTTCATCAAAGAAAACACTATGATATCAACCTTTTTAGCTCAAAATAACACCAAATCCAATCTCTATGCATCCAAAACTATGAGAAAACACTAAAGAACTAATTAAAATCACTTAATTTTCTTAAGTTCATCTTACCTCTTTTTCTTTCTTCACTTGATTCCTTGCCTTTTCTTTCTCAAATCACTTAATTGAGGCCACTAGGGTGACCTATAGAGAGAGAAATTCATCTTTTATGTTGGGGTCTATGAGAGATTTAGAGTGAAAGAAGAAGAAATCAAGGAGAGAGAGAGGAGGGAGAGGGTTCGGCCACCATAGAGAGAGAAGAGGCTGGAGTTTTCTGGGAAAAATCTTCAGATTTTTAGCCTTATATACACTCTCTTGATGGACCAAAATTGGGCTTAAATGAGTAGGCTTTGCCCCTTTAAACATTAAGGCTCATTTAGGTCTTTTTAAAGTTTAATCCAATTTATCTCTCTTTCTTACTTCAATTTTAATTCCATCATTCTTAAAATATCAAAAATAAGTAGGACATAAATTTTCGGCTCAATCGGAGTCCGTTATCGGTTCGATTCAAACTTATTGGTTCGATTCGATAACTGCCGGTGTCACCGAAAAATTCCATTCTCATCACCAAAATATTGTACATAAAAATTAATGTAGGCACACAAAATATAAAAATTTTTGGAGTTCGTTTACTATTTTTTATTATTTATGAAAAATCAAGTCTTCTTTTCTATTAAGAAAATTGACTCAATACATTTTTCGTATTTTTGACTTTTGGAGGACCATTTAACCTCAAATTCACTTCAAATTTTAACCCTAAGCTTACCATGATTATTCCTTTCAAATGGTCCAATAAAATATTTTTGACTTTTGGATGTCCTTTCGAGTCCGAAAAATACTATTCACTACCAAAAAGTATTATTCACAACTGACCGGGTGTTGAGACCATTACAAAATCAATAGAAATTAGGGGATATTGTATCTACTTATCTTAAAAGTTTATTTTTCACTCTTAAACCTTCATTTCCTTGCCTTAAATTCTAAGGTGGCCAAATTTCATTATCAAAGAACCCACCATTAAAATACTTCCTTAATTCAATATAACATCACAAATATACTTTACACATCTAGATCAATCAATATATACCTTTAATTTAAATTAGAAGTCTCAAAATCACTTACCTCAAAAAGACCTTTTACACTTTTACACTTAATTTCTTCTACTTTTCTTCATCTAATTAAAGGATAAAGGCTTAAATAATATTTTAGAGAGGTAGAACTTCATTTCATATGTTTGGATTGAGAGAGAAAGAGAGAGAAAACTTGAGAAAATGGAAAGAAAAGGAACAATGGTGTATTTGTCCATGATGGGGGAAGAAGAATGCTGAGGAGATAAGATCTCTCCTTCAAAATATTTTCTCCCATTTTTCTTTTATAGTGGCTGAATGGGTTGGGCTTTGGTTCAACCTAAAACCCACTCATTCAAGCCTAAAAATCCTATTTAGGCCTATTAAACAATTTTTCTGTAATTCTCTCACTTTTTAAATCCAAATAAATTCAATTTTGATTTCATAATTCTTATCATATTTAAAATGGGATGTACACAAAATTTTCGTCCAATCGGAGTCAGTTACTAATTCGATTCAATCAGATCGGTTCGATTCGATAATTACCGGTATTATCGTAAAATTACTTTTTCACTATCAAATAATTTTAAATATCAATTAGAGCTCAATTGAAAATTTCTATAATTTTTAAAGATCATTTGCTATTTTTAAAGTTTTGGTCAAATACACGGTCAACAGGTTACTAATTAAATCGAAATCATAATTTTTCTCTTATTTCTTATGTTTAAATCTTCCTAAAAATACTTTTATAACTCTTAAAATATATTCGTTAAGTTTCGTGAATATTTTTGAGTCAGTTAGAGACTGTTTTTCGATCTGGTTCATTTTTACATGTCCAATAATCCAATTTTCAAAATTATCAAACACTTAATTTTTTATTATCATATAATTCTACATCTCTTTAATGTAGATATAAAAATTATGGTAATTTTTGGAGATTATTTGTTATTTTTAAAGTTTCGGTCAAACTTTAATCAACCCGAACACTATATGAACCGAAAACTGTGATTTTTTTCCTTATTTTTAATTTTTGATAACCTATTTGATCTCATTTTCATTCTAAATTTGAACTACGGGCTTCTGCTGACATGCTTTTTTTAATGATCAAATAAAATATTTTTCGACTCCGAAAAATACTGTTCACCCTAGTGTCACTATTTACAATCGAAAAATACTATTTTCGACTAATTTGGTATTTGGACCATTACAAAAGCAAGTAAAATTCCCTATTATATGGATATATACTCCCTTTCTTTTTTTATGGGAACGCTCGATAATGAGAATGAAAACATGGAATGCCTACAAAGCACAAAGAAGCGCGAAAGAGCAAAAGCTGAACGAAACAAAGATAATTAGAAGACCCGTTTGATGAAGTTTCATTAAAGCTTAAAAAAGTTATGGCAAACCTGACCTGCAAAGCAGATGGCAAACCTGACCTGCAAAGCAGATGGTTAACAAAGTTAATAAAAGCTCATCAAATCCAAAGATCATGAAAGTCACCCTCGAAAGGGCACTGAATGGAATCATAACAAAGCGGCTAAAAGCTAGCCCTCAAATAGTGCATCCACGTGCCAAAAACTCGAACGGATAGACAGAAAGATTGTCCAACCAAGTATTAATAAAAAACCCTCTAAATTAGGCTTCACAATGAAGTAGCTGATTTGCGAAACGCACAAAAAGGCTTCCTGACAGCCAGATATGTCAATTGGAGCATCAGAGGGGGGACAAATGATAACATTCAATATTTCATAAGTAAATCAGGCCAATAAGAAGCAAAGCTCGAGCCAATCAAAAGGACAAAAAAGAGGCCCATGCCATACTTGCCTCGGACACATTGCCAGAAGCACGTCAAAATTCATTTGATGGGACAGTCCGATTGATCTTGATGGCCTTATCTTATCAGATGTACTTGACACATGCTACCGCCACTTATCAAAAATCACATCGCCTCCGACCTACTCTGACACAAGAAGTAGGCTTCTTAAGTGAATTTTTCACTTCAATAAATACCAAGTTCATTCCTAACAATACATACATACAAGATAATTTAACTAACTATATTCTCTCTCTAAAAAAGTCTGAAATTGACTTAATCATTTGAGAGTTCAAGCCCCATCCAACCGGGCTAAATTTTCTTTTGCAAGTCTTTCACCTAGGCAAGCCGACCGTTCCTGTCTTCCAATCATGCGCTAACCTAAACGGCATCCATTCTACCTAGGCAATATTTTACAATTTTGATATTTTTTGGTACATTTTTTTAATGTTGTAGTAGTTTTATTTTAAATCGATTGAATTTGGATGAAATTGGAGGAGATATCCCAAATTTTGGAAGAGCATTTCTTTGGATTGGGATTTTGTGTTGACCGAGGGTTGTTGGGTTTGCGGCAATTGCATTTAATTTAATATGTTGCTTTAGATCTTCTTATAGAAATTATTGCAACTTTAATGTAGGAAAGATATCACTTGGGAAATAAATTAAAGGGAATCTCACCTTAATCCGTGCGGGTTCAATGGCTTTTAATAATTAAAGCACATGCCCCTGCCCTCCCACTATTCTTATCTTTTAAAATACGAAGGGCTTATTCTTGATTATTTAAACAATTTTTATATAAGTATTTCCCATTGTAATATGACTTTCAACTTATTCATTTTTTTTTCTTGGTAAAACACAGTTTTTTTCATCGGGTATTTATTTTAAAAAAATTTATATTAATCTTTTAACTTTCAATTTTGTTCACATTAAATCCTTAACCAAATTCACGACAGTGCGTTCCTCGAACAGGTGGAAAAGCGGTTATCAGTGCTACTTTATACTGTCAGTTAAACCAATAAAAATGATTCGCATAAAATTAAAAATAAAAAGAAAAACTCGTAAATTAGAAAATGTACCGTTTCAAATAATTAATCAAACCATAATTTTTTTTAAAAAATATTAATATAAAAATCCATATTGATATGTAAAAAAGAGTCTCACCGCCAGCAAAAGCGTTCGATCACAACAACAGGGCCATAAAAATCATATGTGAGGTAATATATACCTTAACTATACTTTTGATATACTAATAAGTAATAATATACTAAAGTATAAATTGTTATTATTTTTAGTTTAATTTTATTTGATGATAATGTATCCCATAAAATACCTTAAATATATTAATAATAAACTAAATCGCAAATCAGAAAAAAAATATAAATTTGAATATTAAAAAGTTGCATATATGAAATGATGAAAATTAAATGTGAATGTGGACCGATTAACCAGTACATAAGCAAAAAAATTAACCAATTCATTAATATTGATTTTTCAAAATTACTAACCATTAATCAGTCTGTTACATTCGATTAAACAGTCCATCGATTTCGGTTTGGTTAATCAATATTTTTCGATTAATCATTAAAATTTATAACATAAAATTATATAAAAAAATTAGACAAAGTTCAATTTAATTTCCAATTGGTAAAGTAATTTAATATAAAATTATGAAACAAATATAATTTACCAGCAAAAATTCATGTTTTATAAATTAATAGCTAATATTATAAAATAAATTTGATATTTATTGAAAATTACTATATTTAATTCTAAATCAAATAAAATTTCGGATAATAATGTAATTAAATGCTATTATGTAAAATATGAACACCAATATATGATAAAATATATATAAAAGTTAATTAGATACTATATATAAATATTGCTATATAATTAAAGATAATAATATAATATAAATTTAGTTTAAAGTATTATATAAATTTTATAAAAAATATAAAAAATTAAGTTATAAATATAAAAATATATTTTAAAGTATTATTTTATGTAAATTTTAGAAATAAATAGAAAAAAATTAAAGATATATATATATATATATATATATATATATATATATATATATATATATATAAACTGATTAACCATGAACTAACGGTTAACCAATATTTAAATCTAAACCGTAATCATTAACAAAAAATATAAAAGATTAAAAATCGTAATCAAATCTATCGGATTGCTTAACTGTAAAAATCGTTTCGATTTCGAATCGATTTTACGATTAGTCATATTTTCGATTTTTTGTTCTCACCCATAATTAAAATAGAAAATATGTTTGTACATAATTCCCCTCTCTGTCACATTTATATAAAACCGTTAGCTTCACCACTACCACCAAAAAAATAAAGATATATATACATAGAGAGAGGGGGCTGGATGTTCTTTAAGCCCATAACTTGAAATAGCTAAGTTTAAAGTAATATTATTTCTGGTCATTATTGTGCATGATTTTTGTGCGTTTTATGTGAGTATCAAATGTTTTTAAAAGTAGTGATATTTTTTAAAAAAATTAAAGAAATAATTAAACATTGAAGACTTCAGAAAATAATCCGTTAAACCACAATTGTTTATGAAAAATTTATATATTATCTATCTCCTTTATCGTGTGACTTGAGCATCCGAAGTAGACACCCACTAATGGCATTATGAAGCCCCCTGTCCATGTGCACATCATTGGACTGCCAACAAGTCAAGGAATTATGTTATAACCCACATGAACTTGCTGGGGAAGGATCCTACTTTTTTTTTTTTTTTAATTGAGAACGGTAATAAGGAAAGGTTAATTATCAAAATTTATCAACTTTTCACCTAATTAGATCCAAAGCTTAAAAATTATAACTAATCAAACCCTAACCTATATTTATAACATTTTGATTGTTTGCATATTTACTTGTTTTTCTATAGATTTTTTCATGCTAATCATGCTTAAAAATTTTTGTTGGCTCCAACTGCTACACTAAAACTTAGTTTGGTTTTGATTAAAGATGGTAAAATTAATTAAAATCCAAAATTCAATCCAAATTCGTCCAAAAAAATTAATTCAAATCCAATCCAACTCAAATAAATATCCACTGAGTCGATTCAAAACTGATATATTTTATTTTTCAACCCAATCCAATCCAATATCCATTGGATTAATTTAAAATTTATCCATTTCATTTTTCAATTATACCCAATGGATTTTTTTTTTATCAAAATTTCTCTTTCTTTCTCCTTTAGATGGATGTGATTTGGTCAATGCAAGCTATAAATTTCAGAAAGAGCTGATGACGGTAAATATCCATCCTGTTAGCCAGCAATTTACTTGCATGTGAGCCTTTTTTTTCTGGTTTTGTTAAGAGGCATATCATGAGAAGTCACCTAAATATTACTATAAGCTTATAATCCCATCCTGTAGAGCTTTTTGTAATTAAATAAAAAATATAAAGTTATTTATATTTAAAAATATTTTCTTTTTACTCCCATTTTTATATATAGTATTGATTATTATTATTGCTGAGGAGAATCCACCAATGTTTTCTTTTGGCTTCAAAGTCTATCGAAGACAATTACAAATATTATAATCCGCTGGCTATTAAAAAAAAGATATACAAATATATGGATGCTCTTACAGCCTTAGACAAAAAAAAAAAAAAGATGCAACACGTATTGATAATCTAATAGCCTTAAAACAAAGAAATTTTCTTTAAATTATCATATATGATAATAAATAATTATTTATATTATATTTTTAATTGAATATTATTATTATCGGATCTATTAATTAATTAATAAAAATTTATAATAATTTACATTAAATTCATGGATCGATCTAAATCCGTCAAATGCATTTGAATATTGATTAATTTATGACTCGTATTTTTTTTATGCATTTATAATCCAACCTATTAGTGACCCTTTCATTAATTATCAAATCCAAATCTGTCCAATCCGTCCATTTGCCACCTATAATTTTGATGATAACAATAATTTATAGATTCTGTAAATTTTTATTTTAATTTATTTTATGCATATCACAACTAAATATATAAAAAAGATATTTAATTAAGAATAAAAAATCAGAGCTGATAAAAGAAAAATTATCTGACGTGTACTGATTCGACTAAAACTGAAATAGATTAAAATTTAAGAATTTTATACTAGAATAACAAGTTTATATCATTAAAATCGTTTTAAAAAAATACTTTTTCTGAACAAAAAAGATGGATTTAATTTCTAAAATACATTCTTTGCGAATCTGACTGTCTTTTGTTGTTGGGCCTGGGCTGTCCACTTGGGCCGTCTTTCGTGGCTTAGAATTTCTATCAGAACAATAAAGTCAAAATCTCAATTTCTTCAGCATCCAGCAATATGTGTCTCCCATATTTAGGCAATTTATTCATGGAATATATCTTATGCTTTTTGTTGTTCTACCTAAATATCTAGTTCAGATCGGATTATTCTGGTAGTATCGGATTTTGAACACCCCTGGACAATGCACCCAGAATCTTCCAATTAAGGAAAAAGAAGGGGTGTGGGTGGAGCCAGCAAGTACCACGCACCCAAGTGATAACCCTAAGCTAATCTCTACCATCTGTATTTTAAGAACCTCAATCTCCACCGTCAAATTCAAAATCCCGCCTTCCCTTAAAATTTCAAATTCAAATTCAATTTCCTGACCGTTAGGCCCCCAACCTCCTTTTGACGGGCATCGTTTCGCTTTATTAAATTTACTTCTCTCTGCCTCATTTCTCTACTCCCTAGCTACACTTCTCCATTGCAGTCCATAGACAACATCTCTGTGTCTTTCTCTTTCTCTGCATAAGCCCTAGTTTTTCTCGCTAAAGCACCAAAACAAACCCTAAATTTCTTTTCTCAAAATCGAACCAGAAACAATTCCCATCCAAATCTGAACTAAAAACCCTGCGATTCTTATCTTCACAAGAATCAACGATGGCAGACACTAAAACAGTGCCGCTTACGACCAGCAACAGGGCGAACATGGGGGGCCCGCACAAGACCATAGAAGAAACCTACCAGAAGAAGAGCCAACTGGAGCACATCCTGCTTCGACCCGACACCTACGTCGGTTCAATTGAGAAGCACGCACAAAGTCTCTGGGTTTACGAGGATGAAAAAATGGTGCACCGTCAGATCACCTATGTGCCGGGTCTTTACAAGATCTTCGATGAAATCTTGGTCAATGCTGCCGATAACAAGCAGAGGGATCCGACCATGGATTCGTTAAAGGTCGTAATTGATGTGGAGAATAATCTGATTAGCGTTTATAACAATGGGAACGGAGTTCCGGTCGAGATCCATAAGGAGGAAGGTGTTTATGTGCCGGAGCTGATCTTTGGGCATTTGTTAACTAGTAGTAACTATGATGATACTGAGAAGAAGACCACCGGAGGGAGAAATGGGTACGGTGCCAAGCTCACTAATATTTTCTCCACGGAGTTCATTATTGAAACTGCTGATGGTAGCCGGCAGAAGAAGTATAAGCAGGTTAATTGGGTTCTGTAAACTTTAATTTAAATATAATTAATTTATGGCCATATATATAATTTAGCTACTTTTCTGTTTGTTTGTTTTGGTAATTGATTTATTTATTTTTTCTTGATTGCAAATATGAAATAGGTACGAAACCTCTGACTGGATTTTTGTATGTGTTGGGCTTGAACACGTCTTTAATTTTTGTAGAAGGGGTTTTGCCTCTGCTTAAAAGATGCCTTGTGGAATTAAAGTTTTAAGTTAGTTTGTGTTATTGTTCTCAAGATAGAGAACGTGGTCTTCATATGAAAACTAGTCTGATGCTTAGAAAGAACATCATAACCTTAATTTTCCTGTATTAAATCTTATAACATTTCAAGCACTTATAAATTAAGATCCATTGATTTCAAGGTCTTCTCAAACAACATGGGTAAGAAGTCGGCGCCAAGCATAACGAAGTGCAAGGAAGGTGAAAATTGGACGAAGGTTTCATTTAGGCCTGACTTGGCAAAATTTAACATGGTTATGCTCGAAGATGATGTGGTTGCTCTAATGAAAAAGCGAGTAGTTGACATGGCTGGCTGTATTGGAAAGACTGTGAAGGTTGAGCTTAACGGGAAGCGGGTTCCTATTAAATCATTTCAGGATTATGTCAAATTGTATCTGGGCTCCGACTCAGAACCTGGATCAGATGCCCCTAAAAGGTTACTTCTTTGAACTAATTGGTTCACTATCTAGAGTTTTTATATTGTCAAATTTCTTGTACTCTTCTGATATCCCAATTTATCTGAGCAGGTTCTACCAAAAAGTAGGTGAAAGGTGGGAGATATGTGTGAGTACTACCGATGGTCAGTTCCAGCAGGTAATTGGAGCCATATAATCTTAAGATATACTCGTATTTGCATTAGACTGTCTTTATCAAAAGGTATTGTACTTTTTTGCCAGGTCAGCTTTGTCAATGCAATAGCAACAATTAAGGGAGGAACTCATGTCGATTATATAACTAATCAGATCGCGAACTATGTGGTGGGTGTTGTAAATAAGAAAAACAAGAATGCCAACATCAAAGCACACAATGTGAAGAACTATTTGTGGGTTTTTGTCAATGCTCTCATCGATAACCCAGCTTTTGATTCTCAAACCAAGGAAACTCTGACACTTCGCCAAAGCAATTTTGGCTCCAAGTGTGAACTCCCTGAAGATTTCCTGAAGAAAGGTCTGAAGCATTATTTGACCTCATTAAGCTAAAGTTTTCATTAATTAAGAACTTGAGTTTGATGTTTTCATGCTAATTATACATGCAGTTGCAAAGTCTGAAATCGTGGACAATCTACTCTCATGGGCAAAATTCAAACTGGACAAAGATCTGAAGAAATCTGATGGAACAAAAAGAGGGAGGGTTAATATTCCGAAGCTTGAGGATGCTAATGAGGCTGGAACTAAAAACTCTCATAAATGTACATTGATTTTGACAGAAGGAGATTCAGCGAAAACTCTTGCGGTAAGATTGTTATGATTGACAAACATGTTCATTTGAATAGCAAACTTCTGTCTTAAATAACTTGGGGTTATACAGATATCTGGCTTAGGTGCGCTGCCTCAAGATGTTCGCGATTATTATGGTGTGTTCCCTCTGAGAGGTAAATTACTCAATGTACGGGAAGCCACTTGTAAACAGCTGAATGAGAATAAGGAAATTGAGAGTATCAAAAAGATTCTTGGTTTACAGCAAAATAAGGAGTATGACAATGTCAAGCCCTTGAGATATGGTCATCTCATGATAATGACCGATCAGGTTACGTTCCATGTCCCCTTGATCTTTGTTAATGGCTTATGATTTGACAATTTTACGGAGACTGGCTAACAAGAGCAATTCCTACAGGATTACGATGGCTCCCATATTAAGGGATTGCTGATCAACTTCATTTATTATTTCTGGCCATCATTACTGAAAGTTCCATCTTTCTTGCTCGAGTTTATTACTCCTATTGTCAAGGTTAGTAAATTTCAGTATTTTTTCTTAAACTATTGGGAACATATGCAGCTCTAAGTATAATTTGTAAATTTTGATGTTTCATTTTATACAGGCAACTCATAGCAATGGAAAAGTTTTATCCTTTTATACCATGCCTGAATATCAGTCATGGAAGGAAAGTTTAGATGGGAATGCAAGTGGTTGGACAATCAAGTACTACAAGGTTTGCTAAATTATGATGGAAGTAATTAAGATATTTCTATTGTTTGTGTATGGCTCTACAATTGATATCTATGGCTAGTTTGTGCTCAGTAATGGAATTGGTAATCTGACAGGGGTTAGGAACAAATGACAAAAGAGAAGCGAAAGAGTACTTTACAAATATAGAGAAGCACAAGAAAGATTTTACGTGGATAGATGAGCAAGATGGGAATGCCATAGAGCTTGCATTTAGTAAGAAGAAGATAGAAGCAAGGAAGAATTGGCTTCGGCAATTTGAGGTAACATGCGCATATTCATTAGTTTTACTGATTTATTTATTTATTTTGTTTTAGATACTCTCTACTGTCTATGGAGTCTGATAATTTTGTTGATTATTGCAGCCTGGCACTCACCTTGATCAGAAAATGAAGCTTATAAAGTACAGCGACTTCATCAACAAGGAGCTTATTTTGTTTTCTGTGGCTGATGTTCAGAGATCTATTCCATCCATGGTTGACGGAATGAAACCAGCTCAAAGAAAGATTCTTTTTAGTTGTTTCAAGAGGAACTTGGTCAAAGATATCAAAGTTAGCCAGTTTCAAGGTTATGTATCCGAGAAGTCTGCTTATCACCACGGTGAGCAAAGTCTTAATGCTACAATCGTTGGAATGGCACAGAATTTTGTTGGAAGCAATAACATCAACCTTCTTGCGCCTAAAGGACAATTTGGCACGCGTTGCATGGTAATTATTTGAAATTTAACCCAGCATTTCTGATTGAATTATTTTGATTGGAAAAATGCACAGATCTAAGAACTTTTTTGTGAACCTTTTACAGGGAGGCAAAGATCATGCAAGTCCAAGGTATATTTTTACATGCCTTTCTCCAATTACAAGGTCCCTCTTCCCCAAGGATGATGACAGCCTTCTGGACTACTTAGAAGAAGATGGCCTTTCTATCGAACCCACTTGGTAATATTTTTTGAAGCCAATGATCAAATTCATGCGATTTTAGGAATTCAAAACAGAAAACTTACATGTTTTGCATACAGGTATGCCCCGATTATACCAATGGTTCTTGTGAATGGTTGTGAAGGAATTGGCACCGGATGGAGCACTTTCGTCCCCAACTACAATCCAAGAGATATTGTCGCAAACTTGAGGCGGCTGTTGAATGGTGAAGAAATGGAACCTATGCATCCTTGGTATAGAGGATTTAGAGGAACAATTGAAATTGGTGCAGCAAAGGACAATGGATTTAGCTATACAGTCAATGGACTCATTGAGGAAGTCAGTGAGACAACAGTGAGGATCACTGAATTGCCAATCCGTAGGTGGACTGATGATTACAAAGACTTTTTGAGTTCTGTCGTTGAAGGTGTTAGAGATGAGAAGGGCAACTTACCCAAGGATGCTTTTATCAAGGTATTTCATATTGCATATTTGGTTTTGGTCGCAGATTTTGTGGTGCTTGCAGTTTTTCTCATGCTCATTGTTTTTATTGCAGGATTTCAAGAAGTATGGAGATGATGTAACTGTATGTTTTGAAGTCCTCCTGTCAGAGGAGAAGATGACGGAAGCTAAGGATGAGGGTTTGCTAAAGAAATTTAAACTAACTACGACAATTAGCACTAGTAATATGCACTTGTTCGATCCAAGAGGCATCATTAAGAAGTATGGAAGCCCTGAAGAAAGTATGGATTAGATATTATTGGAATCAATTTAAAGTTTCACTTTGTTGTACAGTAGATTAACAGTTACTCTTGTCTACTGTCATTTTGCAGTTCTTGAAGAATTTTTTCACTTGAGGTTTGCATGTTATGAGAAAAGAAAGGTAAGTGCATAATGGGTTGCAGCAATGACCAGCAGTCACTGTTTTATGCAATCTCCCAATGAGAGACCGGGTTTTGAACTGTAACTATTCTTGTTTGCAGAACTTAAAAGTTTTAGATCTTGAAAGGGAGGCACTAATATTGGAGAACAAAGTTAGATTTATCCTTGGGGTTGTGAAGGGGGAAATTATTGTGAACAACAGGAAGAGAGCTGATCTGCTCCTGGAGCTGCATCAGAAAGGTTTCACCCCTGTTCCAAAAAAGAAACCTGTTGAAGCAGCGGTTGCTGGGGCCGTTGATGATGATACAGATGAATCAGATAAAACAGATGAGGTGGAAGAGAATTTGCAGACTATTAGTGCCAATGGGGTGCGGGCCACTGATTACGACTATCTCCTGTCTATGCCTATTGGAAGCTTGACCCTTGAGAAGGTTCAGAGGTTATGCGATGATCAGGATAAAATCAACGAGGAACTTGAAAATCTAAGGAACACAACTCCGAAGGATTTATGGCTGTCAGACCTTGAGACTTTTGAGACACAGCTTGATGTATGGACCGTAGAATGCACACTTCATTCCTTCTTTTCTTCGAATTTCTATTTATATTGTCATTTTAAATTGTCTTGGGTAATTCTATAATGCTTCTTCATGAATTTTGGTTAATTCAGAAATTTGAAGCTGAAGAAGGGGAAGAAAGAAAGAAGTCGGTGAATCATATTAATGGTCAAGGTGGTTTTAAAGTTTCTAGGCAGCCACCAAAAAATCCAAGGAAGAACAATAAGACAGCTAAAAATGCAGAAGCAGCTGCAGAGACTGTAGGAAAATCATCCAAATCTGCAATGGAAACAGGTGAAAATCTATGTAGAAATGTTTTTATAATTATTTATGTTTAGTACATATTCATGGATGGGCTAAGGTCATATATTTTTGTTCTTGCTGTACTAGAAACTGTTCCTGTGGTAATGAAACCAAAAGGAAGAGCAGGTTCCAAGAATGCTGCTGCTGCTAAGGTATGTCTCGTTTATACATCCCCTATTATCCCATTTATCTCCTCGGAACTAATCACCTAATCATTTGTTTACCAGCAAGAAAAACCCACTCCTGTGCTTGAAGATGATGATGATGATGAAGTTGAAGCATTAAAAGATCGTTTAAAAGCATATAGACTTGATTCTTCGCCCGAACAATCAGCAGGTAATTTGTTTTATGACTAATCACTTAATATTTTTATGAAAGCCAATAGTGACTTATAAAGGGCTTTATACTTTCAACTTCCTACAGCCATGGAAACTGATGGGGCTGAAAAACCTGCAAGAAGAGGCAAAAGGGCTGCTACTCAGAAGAAGCCTGCAACAACTGTTTCAGATATTTCCGACGAGGATAGTGATGAAGTAGACCTTAGTGATGACTCTGACTCTGACATAGAAGTGGTACCTGCTCCAGAAGCTAAAAAGAAGGGAGGGAGAAAACCTGCGGCAAATTCCAGGGCAGCTAAGCCACCACCCCCTGCAGCCTCTGAGAAAAGAGGACCAGCCACCAAGCAGTCTCGGGGTCAGAAGTTTCTAACCGAAATGTTGAAACCTGCTGAAAATTCAGGAACATCACCGGAGAAGAAAGTGAGAAAAATGAGAGCATCCCCTTTCAACAAGAAGAGTGGTTCTGTGTTGGGCAGAGTGGTCAACAAGGAAAGTGTGATTGTTGAGGAAAGTGAAGAGATGTCTGAACCAACTTCCACTAACATTGAAGAAGTTATGGAGGTACCTGCAAGGGTTAGACCCCAAAGGGCTAACCGCAAGCAGGCCAAGTATGTGATAAGCGACTCTGACAGTGATGAGGCTGTTGAAGATTCTGACACTGAAAGTGACCATGTAGATGATGACGACGACGACTTTGATGAAGAGTAGCGCATCACTGATGAAGATGAAGAAAATAAACTCATTTTCCTCTTAATAGTGCTATTAATTTTCAGCTTGATAATTTGAATCATCAAACTATTGTTGAGTTGGTACTGATTTTCTTGTAAACTTTTATTTTTACTGTATAATAATTTCATGTTCCAATTCAAGCAACGAATGATTGTGTAATAACTTTTATTTAGTGCAAAACCATTCGGTGGAAAAATGATTGTGTTTAGACAAGTATTACTGGGGGTGCCAAAAGGTACAGATAAGAAACAGTTAGTACAAGTCTAACAAATTTCCACTTGTGGAGTCAGATGGAAGCATGAGAGTTAAGAGGCGGATGTCAAATTTGGAGAGTTTCTTCCGCAAGTTGAAAATAGAGATGAACCGATAATCGTTGATATGATTGTCATTAGGGATGACAATTTCCGGCCCCGTCCCGTCCCGTGAGCACCCCTAATTGTCATTCCACATAAGTAGCTAATGGCAATGAAGAAGATACAAACAAAGCTTTAATTAGTGTTGTATTCCCCACATCGGTAGAAAATTAATCACCAACATAATGCATGACAAGTCATGCAATCTTAGTGATATCACCAAAAAATGATTTCAATATTCCTTGGAGAATGCTGATGCACAACATCACTATCAGGTTTTGTTCTTAAATACACTGTTGCCAAATGGCTTGCCACCACATAAATTGAAATTCAAAATTCAAAAATAGAAAAAATCTTTTAGAGTTGAAAAATAGAACAACAAGGTTACAAGTTGAAATTTGAGATAATTGTAATTAATTTTATTTATTCGTGATGCATTACATTAATAGGATCATAAATTTTCTTATATGTTAACTCAGTACGGAATTATACCTAACAGTGTGATAAATATTAACATTTTTTTTTTCAAAATGAATACGAAAAAGAATGAAATTCAGTAATTATATAGGAAATAAAAAGTTAATAATGAACGAAGTTTAAGTATTTTTCCATAATAAAAAGTTAATAACGACTAACGAGTTGGTTGTCAATAAAAAAATGTTAATGTACACAAAACAAAGAAAGAAAAATAATTAAAAAATGTTTAAACTTTTAAAATTGATAATAAGTTAAAATATAGAAGACTAAAAAAATGTAATCTATTAAATTTTTATTAATTTTGATAATTACTGGCTGTCAAATTTTTTTAGTCCTTTCACATATAATAATGCATTAACTATTAATATCAATATATTTAAGCTAATTATGCAACTATGATAATATATATATATATATATATATATATATATATATATATATATATCAATTTCACTATTTAATAGAATCATAAAATATAGAAAAAAAATTAAATATTTTATAATTTGCATCTTTTGTATTTGTAACTAAATTTTAAAACTACACTAAATAAATTTTATTAAATATATTAAAAATTCAATTGCAATAATATATTTAAATAGATTTGAGCATTAATCCAGTATGTTAAAGGTTTGAGTAATGTAAGTATTTTTAATTGAGTTCGAAACCTATTGATAATCCGGCTAATCAGATTTAAAATAAAATTTTGATATGTTGATAATTCAGCTAATCAAAACCCAATTCAAATCTGCCCGATGAAAAAAATATTAAAAATTTATTACATTATTAACATAAAAACAATATTTGAAAATAAAATTAAAATATTATATTATAACTTCATCAATAAGAGGTGCAGTACAGTGAAAAAACTGAAAATAAGACTAAAATTGCTCTGTAAAAAAAAAAAACCTGAGTGAAATGGCACGATCTTATTATAAGGGTGTCGGCTGATGAAAACTGGAGAAGGAACAGTTGTTGCTCTCCTAAAATACCTCTAGCATGAGAAATCAAAGAAACAAAAATCATAAGGAGTACTACAAGATCCTGGAATCTTCAGGGTATTCAGCAATTCAATGCAAACTCAACCATTTATCATACTAAACGAAAATACCTTAAACAAAATGAGCTTTCTGGCTAAGAGTTGATCCAAAACAAGAGAGAGAGAGAGAGAGAGAGAGAGGGAGGGGTATGTGCAGTTCATAGGAAATCAAAGGACTGAGGGAGACCAGTTAATAATTTTTCAAACCCAACTTATTTGCTCGTTGGGAATCCAAAATTTTAGATCTAATGAATATCCAGAACACGAGAGATCCTTTGGGAGCTGCCATAAATAACAAACATTTTGCATTCTCTGTACAAATTCAGGTTAGCAGTAACGAAAAAAAAAAGACTAGAATCTAGATCAAAAAGATAAACCTACATTTAAAGCTATAGAAAATGGCCGCCATAATGCTAAAATTACATTACAACGTACAATTTCTTGTTCTCAAAAGTAAATTTACCTGTGATCCACAACATTTCTAATGCAAAACCCTATCATTAGAGAGAATCACATGGCAAGGTTCCGCTTTGTAGCTTCCACTTTCGACAGCAGATCCTTAATATCAGCCTCCATCCTCATCTTCATACTGAAGTATTCCCCATGAGCCCTTTCCAGAGCTTGGAACTCTTCAAGTTTATGCTTATGCATTTCCTCAGCCTCAACTATCCGCAATTTTGCAATTCTACTTTTGAACTCCTCTTCGATTTTTTCATTCTTCGCAATTGCAATTCGTTTCAGGCCCTCAGCTTCCCTTCTTGCATCATCAGCACGTGCTTGAAACATTTTTGCTTCTGCATGTTTAATTCTCACAATGCTCTCCAGTTCATCAAAAAGTGGTTCTTTTCTGGCATTTCTCTCCAACTCAGACCCTATTGGACGTTTGTCATTCAAGTCAGCATGCAAGCTTGGAAGTAGGCTAGTTGATCTTTCCAATTGCGGGGCTTTTTCTGTATAAACAGATTTGAGCCATGATGGATCATGGCTAGGCCCAGCAATGCCCCCATTACTTGCACTTCCTTGTTCCTTCCCCAAGAACACAGAAGGATTTCCAGACTTCGAAGGATCACTCTCTGCAATCACAACTGACAGCCATAAGAAGATACAGATAAATAATGAAAAAAAAAAAAAAACACACAGTATGCCGAAAAGAAAAAAGAGGCAGATCTCATGAAGTGGAAAAAATTCCGAGGTAATTGTTATTCCTCTGTTGAACTCATGCAAACCACTCTTCACTAAGATACCTCGATGCATCAAAATCACTCCAAATTCAAACTTGCCATTCTGCCTTGTGGTATTATGGATTTCATACAATATTTTGCAACAAAGCAAACAGAATTGTTTAACGAAAATAAAATTGACACCAACTCCACACAGATATGCAATTCTACTTCACTATGAAAATCTCAAAACTCCTCAATAAATTCCTCATGTGATACGTAAATACAAAAAGAATTAATAACCTTTCACTGGAAGTAGGATCAATTAGAAGTGGCTAGGACTTTAACCATACATAACCTATATCAGACACATTGCCTAGGACTTTAACCATACATAACCTATATCAGACACATTGCCTAGGACTTTAACCATACATAACCTATATCAGACACATTGCCTAGGACTTTAACCATACATAACCTATATCAGACACATTGCCTAGGACTTTAACCATACATAACCTATATCAGACACATTGCCTATATCAAACATACTTTCATCCCTGCAACTCAAAGGCAACACATTGCAAGATTATAATGTGGGAATAGCAATCAAACTCAAGATACACAAACAATAAAATCCAAAGTGGTATAAATTCAACAAAGAACAAAATATGATAGAACCTCATCACCAACTCTGGAGGGAGAAGAAAAGATAAGGCTACAAATAAGAACAGAAAATATAGCAAGTTCTTACCGTTCAAGAAGCCCATGATATAGCTATAAACCTCTGGAAGATTAGATTTAACTGTCAATTTTTCTAGCATCTGGTCAGCAATTTCATGCAACCGCCTTCCTCTCATATCCTTGCTAGCAATAAAAATTCTCTTCACATATTCAAGCTCTCTACAAAATGTTTCCAGTGTCCATCCCTTGGCGAAGTTCTGAAAGACCTCCTTGACAAAGCCAAACATCTCAGAGGGATGATCACAGGCGACACAATGAAATTGTATCTCAGTAGTCCCCTGTGCCCCCGTGGCGCTCCTACCATTTCTAATGTAAGACTCCCGCAATGCACAATCCGCATGGCACCAATGAAGACAAACATCACATCCAACCCAACTACATGTTTGATATGCCATGTCAAACTTTGAACACACAAGGCACATGCATGCACTACAAAATCCATTCTTCTTTATACAAACCTTGCAATCACATTCATCCACAGGCAAAGGATTTCGACAAGCAAGATTTCTACATCTTAAATTCAGGAATACCTCTGCCAAATCAGAAGATGAAATATTGTGGTCTACTTGAAGATAGTCCCGTAAACCAGTTTTCAAGGCAACCAGTATCTCCAATTGAAATCGATGAGATTTCAATAGCATATCCAAGGATAGGTCAGACCTGTTCTGGAGAACACTCTGATATGCATATAGTTGTCCTTGCTTATCAGCATTTAGCATGATCTCACGAATACTCTCTTTCACCAAGGATGCAGATTGTCCTGTCATTTCATGGAATTTTCTGGCCATTACATGAATAGGATCCGAAACAATTCTGCTTATTATGGTCTCAACAAAATCAGCCCCGCCAATGAGAAACTGCTCTTGTTCCTTTTGACTATTGCTCCTATAGAGGCCATCACCATGTTTCTCCCTCATACCTTGCTTCTTATCAAAGCTATAATTTGAACCAATATCATGAGATCCAACACTTTGTGAAGGAGACCTAGTTTCATCAGGATTCTTTGTCTGTCCTGACAACTGTTTGTGAAAACTTAACTGCCTTTCCAACCCGTTAGGCATTTTTGAGCTCCCTTGCAATGCTTGACCATTTGGCATGCCTTGTAGCGCTTGAGACTGCTGAAGAGAGCCATTCCCATTCAACAAAACTCTTTGATATAATGGAACATCTTTATGCTTAGAATCATTTTGGGCTTGGGCCTGCCCCTGCCAATTTCCTTGTTCGATTCCCTGAAATAACGGACGGCTGTGAACAGATTGTTCATGGTTGTCCATGTCCAAGGAATTCTGTGTTAGAGAGCAACTTGGATTGTGGAAAAACGACTGAGAACCAGAAAAAGACATTGATGCAGTAAAACCATCAGAATTAGAACGAAACGTGCTGAATGACTGAACACTTCTCCCATGACTAGGGGAACCAGGAGCCTGGGATGCATCTCTAGCAGCTCCAATAGGTAAGAGAACATTTGGTAAACTAAGAGAAAGATCAAGTGGCTCCAACACCAGCTTCTCATCTTTAGGCTTATTGACACCTGATTGCTCAGCCTTTTCTGCTCTCCTAACAGGAGAGCTAGAAAATAACTCAAATCCCCTAGTGCTTGGCCCCTCCATATCATCTTCCACATCCATGCCAGTTGCAACATTTCTGGATTCCCTCTCAATCCATGTAGCATCTTCTGCAGACTCAGTGGCAAGGATTGATGAGAAGGAAGCTACACTTTTGCCTTTATCCTTGAAAATTTGGACTAAACTCTCTTGAGCCAGACTAGTGCCGTCACTACTCTCTCCATTTTCCAGTTTAACTTCCCTATTTAACCCTGTAGTCTCATCATCCTCCACCTTTGCCTCGAGATCGATACCCTGCTCTCGCGTCCTTTCTTCTTCTACGTGTATGGGCTTCTCAACCACCATTTCCCGACTTTCCTCCTTGTTCACACTCTGTTCATTCATACTCTGAACCTCCTCGCCCCTTTCATCTTGACCCTCACTCTGAACTTCATCCTCAGTCATGCTAGTGCTATTATCTAAGTTCTCACAACTTGGCACCTCATCAACTTCTCTCACCCCATCTTTTCCCATAGAAACACCCTCTGTCTCAGGTTGCATTTCAGCTTCAGTTACTTGATCTTTGACTTCAGTTTCATTCTCAGCTTTCCTGAGATCATCATTTGATACAAAATTCTCGTTTCCTCCATTCTTATTATCAGTTTCACGATCCTTGCCAACCTCAGAAACTAATTCAGGCTCTGGCTCAAGCTCCCCTTCTTCCATTTCACTGCTACTACCACTAGCAGCATTCTTGACTTCCATTTCGACGCTCTTGGCCTCCATTTCAATGTTTTTGGTCTCCATTTCAATGTTTTTGGCCTCCACTCCCATTTTCTTCACTAGCTCAACGCTCTTTGATTGCTCACTTTCTGAATCCTTGGACAATGTAGGTGATGACCTTGATCTCGAAGTAGATGATTTCCCCTTCGCCTCATCCCTCCAAGCACCTCTCACCATCCTGGTTTGCTCGCTCCCTGAATCCCTCGACCATGTGGGCGACTTCACATCCCTCAGCCCCTTTGGGGAAGACCTACTGGCAGCATTTAACCTCTCCTCATTTACACCTCTACTACCTCTACTCTCTTCACCTTCCTTATTCCCAGCACCAAATCTCCTCCACGAAGAAACGCTTCCTTCTCTTCTCGACCTGTCTCTTTCAGACCTAAACCCTTTCGGAAATTCTCTACGCGAACCACAAAAACTCTCCGATCTATGCATAATTCTATCGCTGCTACCACTTCCACCGACACCTCCTCCACTTCCAGCATACCCCTCTCTGCTACTGTATCTATCAAACCCTAACCCTTTCCTTCGATCAAAGCTATCAAAATTTTGATCCCCTCTCTTCCTAACCATCCTCGAGCTCTCCCACGTATCATCATCTACTGATCGATCTCGATCATACCTGCTCGATGAAGATGAAGTGGAAATCATTCCCTTCCGTCCATTATCCGATTTGTAATAGAAACCTCGAGAGGATCGGCTTGGATTCGAATCTTTAGCAAAGCTCTTCTCATTATAAGAATCAAGATCATCACTCGATCTCAACCTCTTCATTTCAAAAACCCTTCCAAATCTTCTCTATACAACTAAAAATCGCAACAGCAGCAACAACAACAAAAACAACGAGAGCAGCAATTAAATCTTACAAAGTAAAATTGAGAAAGAAAACCTAGGATTTATTCCACCTAGGGCGAAAAATTGCATGTCTAATTCTACACAAAAGCGATTAAATTAAAAAAGCCTCAAACTTTCAATAGAGAAGATCGTTACGACAAAAATAAAATTAGGGTCTTGAAATTTACAAATTGAACCACAAGGAGGGTGGGTTTGAACAAGACGAACAGAAGTTCTGGAGAGTAGGATTGAGATTAATAAGAAAATATGACGGAAAATCAGAACTCCAAAAATTTAAAATCGCTCGAACAGGTAAGAAAAATAACGAAAATGAGAGCAGAAAAGAGAAGTAAAAGTGATTGATTAAGGAAAAGAACGTCACCGGCGAGAGTCAGTTAAGACGGTGAAGGGGCGGCGGAAGAAGGAAGCCGGCGAAGAGAGGAGAGGAGAGGAGAGGAAAGGAGAGAATAAGAGATTCGGTGAAGAGAGGGAAGGAGAGGAAGTGGGGTCATGTTGGGAAAAGGCCAAATAAAAAACACAAGAAATAGGAAATGTGTGTGCATGTGTGGAAGATTGTATTTTCAGTCAACGCATATTAACCACTGACAGAGAATGGTAAATTGGTAATTGTAAGGGTTGGAATGTTGGCTACGCAAAGTGGAAAAAGCAATTCAGTCGTCGATTTTTCTTTTATTTTTTTTTAATTAAAATTTGTGTGCTTGGTAGCATTGTAGTTCAAGCAACGTACCAATATCCAACATTTAATTTTAGGATTATAAATGATCCACTGAACGTTTCACATGCATATATACTTTCTAGCAGATAACAAATAAAACATTATTATATATGGATATGTACTTACTGTTGCACATTCAGACTACACTAATAATTGAACCAATGTTAAATGTATTTGTTCTTTAATCGCATGCTATTTTAGCATGCTAAAGACCGGCCCTTGCTAGGGGCATGCAGGAAAATCAACAATCGATTCAATTTAATAATTAAATTAAATTAAAATAATTAAAAATTAAAATTTTATTATTTTTATAAATTGAATTGAATTAAAATTTTAAAATAATAAAATTTAAATCGAATTAAAATTTTCGATCGGTTTAATTTGATTAATTAAAAAATAAAAATTTAAAATTACTTTTAAAAAAATATTATATCTAAAAATTATAAAAAATTATAAATTATAATATACTAAAATAAAAATATTTAAATTGTACAAATAAAAGTTCAAATTAAAAAAATAATTTCAAAATACATAATAAATAATATAAAAAAAGTTAAATAAATTTTTTTATTTAATCAATTTTTAATTTAATCGTCAAAATTTCAAATTATTACCTAAAAATATATATTAATAATTGATAAATGTACTCAAATAATTTACAAATAAAAATAAAATAATTTACATGTATAAAATAATTATTCAATAAAAAAATTATATAATTATATAAATTTTGGTTCGACTCGATTCGGTTTATATATGATTTTCTCCTTCAAAAATCGAATCAAATCGAAAAATCGAAGTTTCTTAAAATTGAAAACCGAAAAATTAAAAAATAAACCAAATTAAAAAATCGATCGGTTCGATTTTTCGATTTGGTTCAATTTTTGCTCACCCCTAGGGGCATGAGTGATACAAGTTAAAATCTAACGAAGAAGGTTTCTTTATAGTTAATTTTAAAGAGGGATACATACTAGGTGGAGATTGGTTCCATTTCGCCAAGTGTATCCCTTCATTCACGCATCAAAAAGTTATCATGCATGTAGAGATGGAGGACATTTTCTTGGTAGAAGCTGGATGTATACTTTGAGGTTAAGACAACCGAGCTTAGTTTGACAAGTAAAGGAGATTATGAGAAATCCAACACCCAGAAGCTAGGTAAATGGGGGACTTCTAAAAGATTCACTAAGGTCGAGCGCAGCCACACATGCATAATCATTATTTTTAAATGGTAAATAATATGGTTGAGAAGGTGGAAGTTTTAGTGGCTGATCATAATAAGTTAGCCACAGAGTGTATCAAGGAAGGTTCAATAGAAGAACTATCTTTAAAATCGAAGCAGGAAACTCAGGTCGAGCATATGAAGGCCTAAGCTGAAGATCTCCTTAAGGAAATCAATGCTAGAAAGGCTGATCTCCATTAGCCATTATTTGTCAGTGCAAAATCCATTCAAGATTTGGAGTCCAACCTTTTCAAAGAATTCCAGGATTATTTTTGTTTAGAATTATAATGAAATGCTTGGACTTGGTTGAGGCTCAGTCAAGCATAGGTTGCCTATAAAAAAGGCATAGGGCGTTTAAACAACCAATGAGATGTATGTGAAGGGAGGCCGAGCATGTAGTTGGGGAAGAGAATGAAAAGTTGCTGAAGGTTGGTTGCATTGGAACTGATAAGAAGTGGAAGTCTTTATCTGAAAAGAGAGAGAAAGCCGACTGTTGTTTCCGATCGAATGTGAATTCCTGCAAGAAAGAGAGCCTAATCGGATCAGATGTAAGCACTCTGAATCTTAAGTTAGTAGCTTTCTAGAGGGAGAATTCTTAGAGAGAGTCTCAAAGATTCAATACTTGGAGTTACTGTGCATTAAGCTAGTTATAGAAGATAAGAGGGGTGCACTCGAGTGCCTTGGACGTGATAATTGACTGTCAAAGTAGGTGAACGGTGAAGTGACAAAGAGCAGTTGGAGGGCATGGGTTCTGCCTTATGTTAGTGGACTGATTGAGACTTTATGTTCCATCAGTCCGATTGGACATCAAGTGGCCTCTTCCTTGGTTATAGCTCACATTTGGTGCTCTTTTGCTGATGGACTTTGGGCCCTATCAGGTGTGATGGGCCAACCGACTTGGGCTTTGGAGTATGACATTTTCATAGTTATCACTTATCCCCCCCAAAGGGTCTGGTTGGGTGAGTTCACTCTGAGGTGCTCTGATCGAAAACTGACTGTTGGCAGGATTTTAAAAATTTAAAAACGATCAGCCGAAGAGATGCATCTATTCAGATAGCTATCTTCTCATTTAATGTTGTACACGTGCACGCATGTCGGGAATGACGCTTCGCTCTTCGCATCGTAATGATGGCTTCAATGATGATAATGGTGAATTATATGATGTTTTTAATATGTTTTTAGTTGTTTAATTGAGTTAATTTTGTGTTAATTAGGTTAGATTTAAGTTTAATTGGTTAATTTTATGTTTTTGGAGTTAATTGTAAATTTTAGTATTTTTCAGGGTTAATTTGATGAAAAAGGGCTTAAATTGCAAAAAATGCAAAGATTTGGGCTAAAACTGCAAAAATAAGAAATTGATGCGAGAAAGTAAGCATCGAGTCCAGAAGGTTTTCACGTGATCACATGAAATAAATGAAGAAAAACACTCGTGGCCATGTGAAAAGCAATGAAGAAAACATATATGGCCACATGAGAAGAAATAAAAAAGAGCAAATGATGAACATGTGACCACGTGTGAAGAATAAGAGAAGTTCACGTGACCACGTGTGAAGAACAAGAAAAGTTCACGTGACCACGTGTGAAGAACAAAAGGGTACACACGTGATCACGTGTAGATTTACACTAGGAGAGACATGGCCACGTGTGATATTGAACTAAACAATGCATGGCCATGTGTGAGATTGAACTAAACAATGCATGGCCACGTGTGAGAAAGAAGCAAGAGATGAGTGGCCACGTGATTTTCTTCAAAGGAGAACACATGGCCACGTGAAAATTAACAAAGGGAGACACATGGCCACGTGTTTTATCTCTCATGAAGTGAAGGATTTTTTATTTTTCCAATTCAAGAAGGATTCTTTTTCTGCTCCAATTTGGAAAGTTTGGAAAGCTTATACAACATATTTTTGCCTATAAATAGAAGACTTAAACACCAAAGAAGGGATCAATTAGAAGAATCATTAAGAACTAGTAGAGCTCATTAGTTTTAGGTTTTTAAGTTGTTTTTCTAATTTTATTTTTCTGTCAACTTTATTATAGTTTCTTAAATATGTTTAGGAAGTAGTTTTTCTTCTTTTGCTAATGGATTCTTGAAAACTTATATTTTCATTATTATGACTTTATTTTAAGCTTAATTTCGATATCGATTGATTATTTCTTGGTTTTAAACATATTCTTATCTTTGATTGTGTTGAGATTAATTATTGGTTAATTGAATAAATAACTAAAATTGGTTTTGACATAGTTATTGATTTGCATGTTATTGGGTTAACTCTTTAATATTTATACACGATTATTATTCGAAATATGAGATAATTATGTGTTAATTTTATTGATTAATACTAAGAGAGGAATAACTAAGAATAAATTGGAGTTGAATTACTTGAGAAAGGCTTCAATGAATATTTAGGAAGTTAAAACTATATTTTTATGCTAAGTATTAGATTTGTCTATGAGTTTAATACTAAGAATGATATACTTGAATAAAGATATCTTGCTTTATTACTAGTTTTTTCATAATCACTGGTGTTTATATTGAATTTAAGTCATTACAATAAAAGCTAAGGTGAATAGTTTCTTTAGCAAGAGAATTTCAGTTATTGTTTTATTTTTAATTCATGTTAATTTAATTTTAGTTTTTATTTTGTTTCTTTGTTTAATTTTTGCTTTTAAATAAAAAATATTTGAAAAACAATCTCGGATTAATTTAATTCATATATAGATATTATTCTTAGCAATCCATGTTCCCTTGGGTACGATATTTGGGATCTTAATCTATATTTTCCTGTATTACTGGCCGATCTAGTACACTTGCTAGATACCGATCAAGTTTTTGGCGTCGTTGCCGGGGAACAACGGTGTTGTTTGTTTAATATCTTTGATTGAGTTAGTCTAAAATTTTTATTTTTAGTTCATTTTGTGATTTGGTGATTATTCTTTGCAGGAATAATTCTAGACATTTTTCACGATGATGCAAGATGAGGTTCAAGATTATGAATTGTTTCTTTTGAAACAACAAATGAATGATCTAGTAAGAGATAGAGAGGAGATAAAACGATTGCGTGCACAATCACAAAATCCGTATTCATCACCATCTATTGCTGAAAAGTCTTATTCTCTTTGGACTTTGAGAGCACAAATAGAAGAATTGAGAAGAGAGAATCAAGAACTGTGATACTCAAAAGAGGCCTGTATCTCCAAGAATCATCATCTTCATAACCAACTTATATGTAAGGATGAGCAATTTTGTGCTGCAAAAGAAAAATGGAGGGCCACACAAGAGGCTATTATCTCCGAAACTGAAAATGTTTGTGACTTGCTTATAAGAAAGGAAAGGAAATTTTATGCTGAAAAAGAGGAGTGGGAGGCTACATTAAGGGCTCAAGATGAAAAGTTTAGAATTCAAGAAGAGAAAATAAGGGCTCAAGAGGAAACAATTAAAATTCAAGAAAATTTATTAAGGAATAAAGAGTATGAAATTGAAAAGTTGAAATCTAAGCTAGAACTTTTGAGCACTCAAGGTGATGATCGTAAGGAAAAGGAACCAAATCATTCATTTATGGAGGATAAAGAATAAGGGGAATAATTCATATTTGAGGATAAATCATGTGTTTATTTAGAAGGTGTAGGATCTCTTGTAGAGAATTTATCACTAAAGGAGCAAGAAAGAAAAAATTTTCAGGTGGAGACACTAGATTCAGTCCGCTTGAAGGATTTATTTAGGCTAGAGGAGCCGGTAGAGTTCGTTATAAATGAGCCAAATGAGGAATTATATTTTATTGATGATATGGAGTTTCCAGCTTTGATAAATTATGACAAATTTCTTCTACTAATGGGAGAAAATGAGGAGCAAAGTCCGGAGAGACCTATGTTTGGATCACAAACTCGACCTCCCGAGAGTAACATGAGTCGAGCTGGGACTCAATAAACCAGAACTTCTTCTAACTTTTCTCTTTGAATTTTCATCAATTTTTTTTTATGATTTATGTTTTGCATGTTATTTTCAATAATCTGTTTTGCTATTGTTTTTATTTTTTAGTTTAAAGTTTCATGTATGTTTGTTATTAGTTTGTGTCTTTTAATTCATGAGTTTAAGATTTGGGTAGAACATCAGCTTCTAATGGTCTTTGTGCTTAATTAAGATTAGTAAGTTAATGAGCTAAAATGGTAATTTTTGAGATGATAATTTTTGAGGTAAGTATGGTTTTATGTGTCTTGAGTGGTTTAGATGTGAATTTGCATATTATTGCTTGGTGCTGAGAATTTAAAGAGGGAACTTGCATATGCCGGATCAAGAATGGATTGGAATTTAAGTATATATTGTTTGATTAGAGCTTAATAAGAAGGAAAAGGCTTAATTGAGTGAGTATGAGTGGAGTTATAATTGGTTTTTATGGTTCAAAAATCAAATTCGATGAAGTTTTAGCAAAAATTGATTCAATTTTTATTTACATGAGTAAAGGATTAATAGTATTAATGGGATTGATTTAAATTGGTTAAAAAGAAATTAAAGTTAACTTGGTGCTTAAATGTGCAAAAATATCAAGAGAAAGTTCAAAAACCAGCAGCCATTCTCGCTCATCCAGCAGCCTTGCCTCGCGTGCCCACGCATGGAAGATCTCCCTTAGACTGCAATGAAGAAAACATACATGGCCACGTGAGAAGAAATAAAGAAGAGCAAATGATGAACACGTGACCACATGTGAAGAACAAGAGAAGTTCGCGTGATCACGTGTGAAGAACAAGAGAAGTTCACGTGACCATGTGTGAAGAACAAAAGGGTACACAAGTGACCACGTGTAGATTTACACTGGGAGAGACATGGCCACGTGTGAGATTGAACAAAACAATGCATGGCCACGTGTGAGAAAAAAGCAAGAGATGAGTGGCCACGTGATTTTCTTCAAAGGAGAACACATGGCCACGTGAAAATTAACAAAGGGAGACACATGGCCACGTGTTTTGTCTCCCATGAAGTGAATGATTTTCGATTTTTCCAATTCAAGAAAGATTCTTTTTCTACTCTAATTTGGAAAGTTTGGAAAGCTTCTACAACATATTTTTGCCTATAAATAGAAGACTTAAACGCCAAAGAAGGGATCAATTAGAAGAATCATTAAGAACTAGTATAGTTCATTAGTTTTAGGTTTTTAAGTAGTTTTTCTAATTTTATTTTTCTGTCAACTCTATTATAGTTTCTTAAATATGTTTAGGAAGTAGTTTTTCTTATTTTGCTAATGGATTCTTGAAAACTTATATTTTCATTATTATGACTTTATTTTGAGCTTAATTTCGATATCGATTGATTATTTCTTGGTTTTAAGCATATTCTTATCTTTGATTGTGTTGAGATTAATTATTGGTTAATTGAATAAATAACTAAAATTGATTTTGACATAGTTATTGATTTTTATGTTCTTGGGTTAACTCTTTAATCTTTATACACGATTATTATCCGAAATATGAGATAATTATGTGTTAATTTTATTGATTAATACTAAGAGAGGAATAACTAAGAATAAATTGGAGTTGAATTACTTGAGAAAAGCTTCAATGAATATTTAGGAAGTTAAAACTAGATTTTCATGCTAAGTATTAGATTTGTTTATGAGTTTAATACTAAGAATGATATACTTGAATAAAGATATCTTGCTTTATTACTAGTTTTTTCATAATCACTGGTGTTTATATTGAATTTAAGTCATTACAATGAAAGTTAAGGTGGATAGTTTCTTTAACAAGAGAATTCCAATTATTGTTTTGTTTTTAATTCATGTTAATTTAATTTTAGTTTTTATTTTGTTTCTTTGTTTAATTTGTTTAATTTTTGCTTTTAAATCAAAAATATTTGGAAAACAATCTCGGATTAATTTAATTCATACATAGATATTATTCTTAGCAATTCATGTTCCCTTGGGTACGATATTTGGGGGCTTAATCTATATTTTTCTGTATTACTAACTAATCTAGTACACTTGCTAGACACCGATCAAATGACATATGGCGAGCATCCTGTGGCGAGATGATTGGTGCATTCAAGAGGCTTTTTCCATTAAATAGGCAACTTTTGAGTGATTTTTTCTTTACTTTTTAGCAATCCTTAGCGAAACTCTGGCAAAATTTATTCTCAGCCTTCATCTTTCAAATTCTAGTAATTTTTTCAAAGTTCTTGAGATTACCCACGTAAGTAGTTCTTGCTGTATATATTTAACTTTTCTTTCATCTGCTTTATCAGCATCCATCTTCATCCCGATTTCCCAGAAGAAATTTTTAGTGTAGATCTAGAGCCTTCTTAGGGATTAGGGATTGCTTTACTTCACTGAGAATGGCTTCTAGTAGCGATCGATCAATAGACAGGAGCTTTATTAAAGAATACAGGAATCGTCCGCACAATTGCCCATTTTTCCAAATTAAGATCGGGAGAAGTGGCTAAAATTCCTTTTCAGTATGGCTTCCCTGCATAAGTGTTTATGTTAGCTTGCCCCGACTCCATGACGATGACAAAGGAGCCTTTCAACCACAAGAATAATGAGTAATTCATCGACCACCTCTGGAGTTTGGATACAAGGATGAGGCTCCCATTCGATGCATTCGAGATAATAGTGCTGAAGGATTACGAAATTACCCCGAACCAAGTGAATCCGAATGGATGAAAGATAGTGGTATGCTTTAAGATCCTCTACACAATAGAGGGGACGACTTTGACATTGGATCTTTTCATCTACTTCTTCTACATTTTAGGTATAAGTGACGGGACAGAGTACTTTTTTACTAGCTGATCGAAGAGGAAGTTCTTCACCGTTCCATCTTCGTTGAAAGGATCTAAGGAGAGATATTTTTTAGTGAGGATGGCTGGTGGATTCGGAGTCAGCCTTACCCGATCGAAGGGAGCGATAAGCCTAAAAGACCAAGCTATCAGGCAGTCCCTGTACGAGGCCGATATCAAGAAATTGATGGATATCGTGGCAAGGAAAGGGAAGCCGTACGACTCCAACTATCTTTTAGGGATGTTGTTTGGGTCCTCCATCTCTGATGTTGGCAAAGATACAGAACGTGAGCATTAGGATCGAAAGAAGGAGAAAGCAGAACATGACCATCATTTATTGCATGTGCATTCAAATGACATCGTTTGCAAAAAGATACTTATCTTAACTTATGTTGGTGTTGCAGCTGAAGGCAAAATGGTCGGAGGAAATGACTTGGCTAAGCAGCTTGCCGATCGAGCAAAGGTGAAGAGGGCTGCCGAACGGGTTGCCAAGGAGGAAAAGACTAAGAGAAGGAGCCTTGTGTTTTCCTCATCAGTCCAACCTCTAAAGGATCCGATCGAAGTTCCTCCACCTACTGCTATTGCTGTTGCTGCTACTTCTACCTCCCGTCTGATGCTGACAATTACTGGAGCTATAGCCTCCCCATCTAGTGCAGAGGGCTGAGTCCTTTTGAGGCGACTACGACTGAGGGATGAATCTGACTCCAAGGAGATATTACCTGTTGCCAGCTGCCTCAACATACCACTTCTGAAGGAAGTCTACGAGGTTGCCAAAAGCAAGTTGAGGAGGCAGCATAAGAGGGCGACTGATCTAGTGGCTGCAGCTAAAGGCAAAATGCCTATCCAGAGCGAATCTACCCAGAGAGCAGTAGAAAGAGCCCTTAAAAGGCAAACTGTGCCCCTGTAGGACATACTGAGGGAGAACTTTGGTAATGACTAGTCTATCAAGGATAAGGCAATCTTCAGCTTCATTTGTCGGGATCTTCTTTAGAAGGATTACTTTAAGGACATAGGAGATCCCAATCTGATCGATCGAAAGTGTACCTTATTTAAACAACAAAGCCTAAAGGTGAAGTTCGTTGTCCTTCTCCTTTTATTTCAGCAGCCTACCCTTTCTCAAAGATTTACTAACTTTTATTGTTGTTGTTGTTTTTATTTTTTTAGCTGATCAAGAGAGGCTTGCGTTTACACGACATGGGGAACCTTCTGAAGGACACCATACGGTCGAAGAAGGAGGCATATGCCAAAGTCAAAGCTGCTAAGAAAGAGGCCTCCCTCCTTTGATTGGATGTGGATATCCTGAAGAAGGAAGCTTCCTAAAGTGCCCAATAACTGAAGGCTTGGCAAGGCTAAGTCAACTGGCTAAGGGGGGAAGTGGTGTGCTTAACTACTAATGGCGCTCAATGGTAAAAGCTCGAATGTGCCTAGTGCCAAATCCTAACCAACCTCTAACTACTAATGGCACTCAATGGCAATCAGGACATCATCATACTGATTTCCCAGTGCCAAATACTAACCTCCGAATGTGCCAAGGCTAATGAGGGCCAAAGCAAAGCCCTTGTGGAGCGTAACCAGCTTTGCACCGAGCGGGACATCCTAAAGGTCGTCTTAAAGGATATGGAGTTGGCCTGGAGCAAAAGGCATGAGGAGGAGCTTGCCTCTCAGAAGGATCATGTAATGGCCTCAACACCGAGTCAGCCGTGAATAGTACTTTTTTACAGTAAATAGTGTTTCTCGAGCCCGAAAGGACACCCGAAAGTCAAAAATATTTTATCGGATCGTTGAAAAGTAATGGTCATGGTGAGCCCGGGGTTTAAATTTGAAGTAAAATTGAGGTCAAATAGACTTCTAAAAGTCAAATACGAAAAAGGTAGCGAGTCAATTTCTCTAATAGGGAAGGGGACTTAATTTTGCGTAAATAATTAAAAATAGTAAACAAACTCCAAATATTGCCAAATTTTGCATGCTTTCATGAATTTTTATGTAGAATATTTTGTTAATGAGAATTAAATTTTTTTGTGATACCGACAGTTGTCGAATCGGATCGATAAGTTTGAATCGGACAAATAACGGACTTCAATTGAGCCAAAAATTTACGTACTAGCTATTTTTTATGTGATAAAAATGATGAAATTATTTTTGAAGTGATTTGAAGTAAGAAAGATAGAGAAATTGGTTTGGGCTTTTAATAGCCTAAAATGGGCTTAAATTGATAATTGGGCTAAGCAAATAAATTAAGCCCACAATTAGGCTCACTTAAGGAGTATATAAAGAGAGGAAATCTGGAAAAAACTTTAGATTTAATTGGTCTCCTCTCTTCGTCCTTGGTTGGCCGAAATATCTTCTTCTTCTTCTTCCTTTGATTTCTTCTTCTTTCACTTCAAATCACTCATAGTTTCTAATATAACAATTAAATTTTGACCTCTCTAGCTTACCCTAGTAATCTCAAGCAAGTGGTTTGATCAAGGGAAGGCTAGAAATCAAGTGATTAAAGAAAAGAAGGTAAGTGAGACTTTAAGAAATTTATGGATTTAAATTACTTTTTTAGTATTTTTCTATTGTTTTGGAGGTGTAGAAGCTAATTATGAGATTGGATTTTGCAATTGAGGAGAAAAAAAATAAGGTTTGAAGAGCTTTGTTGGCCGGCCATCATAGGATCAAGTGGAGAGGAATAAGTTTTCATGGAATAAAGCATGAAAAGGGAGGCTTAGGCACCCCTAAGTAAGAGAAAATTGTAAGTGACTACAAATCCTTTGATTTTCCTTTTATTTTGAATTAATTTTATTTATGTAATTAGGTTAAAAATGGGTAAAGTTGTTAATTTATGAAATTAGTTTAGGCTAAATGAGATTGGATATTAAAAAAGATGAATGAAAAGCTAAAATGGAAGAAATAATTTTTTTTAGGTGGAAATTAATGGTGACCGAATTGTATAGTAAAAGAAAGTAATGGGACTTTTGCATGAAAATAATATATGTTAGCCTAAATTAAGTATAGAGATGATAAATGGTACCTATAAATTTTTATTGAATTATTGAAATTTATTTTAAAATTTTAAAGCCTATGTATTGATTATGTTTATAGTGAAAATTGTGAAATAATGGGAAATAATTGATTATTTTAGTGAAAAATGATGCTAAATAATAAATAATGCATAAATAAATTTTATTAAAATTTATTGAAATTATTGGAATTTTATTGAAATTTTAATGTTAATATGTGTATTGAAATTAATTGAATTATTAGTGAATAATTGTGCAAAAATGTTGAAAAAGTGACTTGAAAAGATAAAGTGAAAGAAAGGATAAAAAGTTATTTAAAAGTCAAAAGCAATAAAAGAGTGTGTTTGATCAGAAATAAAAGACAGAAATTAAAGATTTTTAAATGTTAAAAATTATTGCAAATATAATTTATTATTTTGCCCTTAGCTATAAGCAGGTGATGATATTCTTATTTAGGATATAATTGGCTAGGCATAGGAATACCTCTGTACCGCGGTGCAAGTCATGGCGACTTGTTTTACTATGGGTAGGATCTTTGATCTCCATGGCTTCAGTGTTTTCAGTGAAAGTGAAAGTGAAATATTTTTCGAGAAATGGTTCCTTGGGGATCAATTCTCTCTCTGTGGGACCTTTGGGTCCAGTCCCAAGTATCCTTTTTGAGAATCCTGTTATATTGCACTAGGGGTGCATTGTAATGAATAAATCGGTATTGTTTAAATGAATTGAATATAAAAAGTTATAAACGAAAAATGTTTCATTTGAAAGAAAATGTAAAGTTGAAATAAATTTGTAAAATTTTTCGAAAAGTGTGATTAATAAGAAAAAGAAAAAGAAAGGTTTTATAAGAATAAAATAATAAATGAAGATTAAGTCAAGCTTTTATAATGAAAAAGGATTTAAAATGTATTTTGTTTTACATGAAAAAGATAAATTAAATTAGTTTGTATTTCATGTACCAATTATTATTGTGAAAAGTGACAAGTTAGATAATAATATCAATTTCCTATTTTAAGTTAAAAAGTGATGGCAATGACATTTAATGAAATTTGATGCTTAAATAATATATTTCTGAGAGAAAAGTCAAATGAAAAGTAAAACGATAAAAAGACATATAATTATTCAATGAAAAAAAAGTAAAAGACATAATCCTAAACAAATATTTGAACATAGGTAAATATATAAAAAAGAAAATAGAGATTTGATTGTAAAGTGTCCCAAAATAGCGGTATCACCTTGCAATTAAAGCTTAAAAGCCTTTTAATAGTAATGTATTTATTAGTTAAAAGTTAAAGAAAAAATAAAAGAATATATATCAAGAAGTGTAATTAGAATACATATTGGTTAATTGAACAATAAATTGAGAAATAAAATAGTCTCGATTGATACCATTAAAGACATGAGTACCAATATACATTGTTAAATGAAATGATAATTATATCGCTGTAGCTAAAAAGATAAGATGAAAGTAAAGGTAAAAGTAAAAGTTATAGTAAAGAATAACGTAAAGGTAAAAATAAATCTGATATTGATTCGCCTAATAGGATAGTGTAAAGTAAAGTTGAAAGATTGAAAACCAAAGAACAATGATTACCAAAATATGAATTAATAATAAAACTAATGTTGACCGAAGTAAAAGAAAATGTTTAATGAAATAAGTATAAGAGTAGCATAATCTATGTAATTATGCTTACTTTGGGAAATTCTTGGATTAGTAGTCACCACTGGGCATATCTAATGCTCAGTACGTAGTGTTTACTGCGTGTAGGTTATGAATTATTGCGGGAGCATAGTACACGATGAAGCCAGATCGGAAGAGAAGAATTAGTACTAGACCGAGTTGTATTTTGGCATGTATATACTTAGACCATTAAAGTACAAAAATTGAACTGTATTTTGATTGTATTTATGATTATTGATGGATGAGTGTTTGGTGTAAGTTTTTGACATGAAGTTATTTTATATATGTTTAAATTGTTTACAAGATTGTTAAATGATTCGAAAATTAATGTAAAGGTATTTAAAGTGTATCCAACTGTTCGTTGTAAAAAAAAACTTACCGTTTTCGGCTAAGTTTCGCATCGGAAAGGACTGTTTCGAGAAGGGTGTGACAGATCAACTGCTTGATCAACTGGATGAGGCCCAAGGAAAGTTGTTATCTCGGTTAATCCGTGAGGTCGAGAGATGCTTTCCTACTGTCGATCTCGACTGGATGGTAGACCCAGGTGTCTTGCCTGATCCTTCATCTAGTGATGACGATGAGGAGACCCTTCAAGAGGGGATGGCTGAGGGCACAGAGAACGATGGAACACTAGGTAAAAACCCCTCGTTGTCCAAAGTTCCTCTTGGTGAGGTGGCTGAGTTTGAACCTATGATTTCCTTACCTTTGGAGTCTCCCTAAATTACTACCGGGCCTTTAGAAGAGCCTACTTCAAGGCCCAACTACCGAACCTATTGTAGAGGTAATGCACTCCGAGCCTACCGCCGATCCTATCGTGGAGCCATCTACTGTAGAGATTGTAGATAGGGGTGAGCAAACTATGGTTAAAACTGAAAAATCAAACCAAACCGACTAATTTTTTTTAATTTGATTCGGTTTTTTGGTTTGGTTTTGGTTTAAATTTTTAAAAATAATCAGTTATTTCGATTCAGTTCGATTTTTAAGGATAAAAACCGCATAAAAACGAACCAAAAATCGCATAAAAACCGAACCGACCGAACTTTAAATGAAACTACGTCGTTTTGATGTTTTGCATTATACTATGTCTATTAGTAAGCAGCGTTGCGTGTTTCATTCAGGTCAGCAGACAACCCTTTCAATTCATTATTCATTTTTGCCCTAACCCACACCCACCCATTTTCTCTCTCTGCACATCACCCGATCACCGTTGTTGCCTCGCCCCCTCCCTCCGATCGTCAGAGTAGCAGTTCGCCGCCCACCAATCTATTCACTCTCTTTGCGACTGGCCGATTGAAGTCTGAAGGTATGTAGTTTTAAAAGTTTGAGTTGGTTCTGTGTGGGATTTCTATCTAAGGTTTTGGATTGTCTTCTTGATATCATGGATCTGGTTTTGGATTATCTTGATATCATGGATCTGGTTTTGGATTGTCTTGATTTCTGTCTAAGGTTTTGGATTGTCTTGATAATATTCTGGTAATTTACAGTCTTACAAAGCTTATTACTTCATGAATTGAGTCGTACTAGGAAAAGCAAAGCCAGAACCACTTCTTTTCCACTTCCATCTCTTTCAGTTTAGCAAAGTTCTTTGCTAAACTGTCTTGAGCTTAATGGGTTTTGTTCTGGTTCATGGGTCTCTTTCGTTTGCTCTTGCTTGGGATATGTGACAATTTCCTTATTTGTTAGTAACACTTGAACTTTAGTGACACCTGAACTTTATTAATGATTTATTAAATTTAAAAAAGCAAGTTTTGACAATTTTCTCATGGACAAATTATCAAATACTTTCATAGATTTTCATTTCCAAATCAACATTAATTAATTATCAAATTAATTTAGTAAAAAAATTGGTAATCTATTATACAGAGTCGAAGAAAAGTGTGATTATTATCGAATTTATTATGTCTTGAATCATTTCTTATGTGATGGATATAGTGATTAGAGGAAACAGCTGCTGCTGAGAGTGAAGGAAGAGAGCACGAGGATTCTAGGAATGGCTAAAAGAGTCTAGAATGGTTACATGTCCGAGAATTTGTTAAAACATGCAGCTCATAGTAAAAATGAGCTAACTGATTATTAAAAACTGATATGATTACTTCCCTCCATATCTGTTTGCTCTTACTGTTACAATTCTTGATATCCGGTCATAGATTTAGTAATTTGTTACAAAAATATGATATTTGATCATGATGTTATTAATTTGCGATTTTGCTTGAAACTGTATGCATGCTTGTGGTGATTACTTGTTTGAGATGAAATTCTTGTTCTTACTGCTTGTTCTTACTACAGCTATGTCCAGCCTCTTGGCATTTTGTTGAATTTCTTGGAGCTGAGCATCATCGATCATTCTCAATATTTAACCAAGAAGAAGGTCAATTAAGCTAAAATTGTTTTAATTTTAGTCTTCACTTTACAAGTTTCTTTGTATTATTCAATTTTCACTTTTCCACGTTATTGCTTGAAATGATTTATAAAGCCCCACATAATTAGATGAAACTAATACTCCACATAATTAGTCTACATTCAGCACTGGAGGGAGGGTTCTAGATTCATTTAGGAGCTCTTTTGTAACGCCCCAAAAATTTGGATTGATTTTAGTGGGTGAATAGTACCAATTTATAAGGATTAATTATGAAGATTTCAATATAAGTTAATATTATATTCGGGTTTTAATTTAATAATTATTAATTAAACATATTATGGAAATTAATATAAAATAATAAGAATAATGCATATTTTAATTAGTTATGGTAGATATTTTAAGACTTATATAGAAAGGATTAAAAGAAGAAGAATTGTGTGGTTGATATTTAAAGAGGAAAAAAAGAAAAGAAATGAGTAAAAGAAGAAGAAGAGGAAGGAGAAGGAGCAGATGGCATCGGGAGCTGGAGGAGAGGTGGTGCTGGCCGTTCCCTGATCGCCGCTTCTCACGATGCCGGCAAGGGTAGACCGTCGCATCGCTGCCACCTCCGGTCTCCTTCGCCGTTGTCCCTGTCAGTGGCGCAGCTCCGGTTCCTTCCACCATCTAGCTCCCTTTTTTCTCTTTTTTTTCGGTGATTCCCAACGGCAGAGGAAGGGGCTGACGGCACCATTGGGATCCCGAGGCTGAGGCGGCTCCTTCGGTTGCTGCCGCTCCTCCCCACTCGCCGGCAGTAGGGAGATCGGTGATGGTGAGGGCGGGATCTTCAGGCTTCGATCCCGATAAATGATGGCAGCGTTGGGGCGCGTGAAGACCATCGGGAAGCTACCGGCGATTCTGGCTTCAGGTGAGAGGCTTCGGTGTCTCTTCGATGAGGCTCCGACGGGTCTCTGGTAAGGCTCCGGCGAGGTTTCGATTAGGCAGATTGGAGAGAGTATTCGGGGCTTCGACTCTACGGTATGGGAACTATGATAACAGTTTGATTTCATGTATAATTTTGAAGTAAATTTTGGTTAATTTTTATGATTGATATTAGCTTCGTATATATATTGGATTTGTATACGAAATTAATAATCTGTAAAAGTAAATAAATCATAGGGTTAGTGAAGAAATAGTTTTTGAAAGTATAATAGATACAGTGAATTTAATTAGGCTGAACTAGGCGAGATAGAGTTTGAGTTTGATTTTGATTTGATTTAAGTGTTAATGGTATAATTGAATAAATAATGAATTATACCTATTAATAGAAGTGACGTTGAACTTGGTTAACATGGAACTAAGGGAAAAATCTATTGATATATATAAATAAAATATTTGTTATCCTTCGAAGTTTGTGGAATGAGTTGTAAAAAGAATGTAGTTTTACAATTCCTTGGTTATAAACTAAATAAGTTAATTAACTTATGGGTTAAAGGTTTATTTTTGATATTATTATTAAATTTAATATGGTGGTTTACTAATCACTGTTCTAGGCTTTGCCTAGTTGGAAAGCATAAAAGAAATTCGTGATTGAGTTTTCAATAGAAATGTTTCAGCTCCTTACCAATTGATTTTGAAATTATTCCTTGATAAGGAAATTATATGTTGCTACTTTGTTTAATGTATTTGTTGAGTTTAATTAAGACTTTAGCTAACATGTTTATTTGAAAGATGTATAAATAAAAATTTAGGTTATGCTATTAAACGCTAATAGAGAAATTTTAAAAGTTAATGATTAATTTGGCAATAAAAAGTATATTGCCAGTTGATTTATGATTGAACTTAGATAGCTAAAGAATCAATATTATTAAGATTGTTCTTAAATAAGTTTAATTTGAAATATGATGGCATAATGATAGATAGATATACTCTATGAATATATGATTTGATACAAATATAGTATAGTAAGAGGTCTGTTATAATAATAAGAAATTATATTAAATAGTCGTTGTTGCTATCATTGCATAACTTTCAGTTTAGCAAAAGAAAGGTGATTAGGTAATGAAGGTTCAAGTTTTAAGAAATTAGTTACATGTATAGTATTTGATTAAGACAAAAAGAAAAAGAGGTAACTCTTTGGAGATAGTTAAAATTAATTTAAGTTTTATTCTTACTTCTTACATAAAACTTGTACAAGTATCGGGTTATGAAGTATTTTAACTTCATATATATGCTATTATCTTTCATGATGCATTTTACTAAGGTATTAAACAAAGAAGTTATTTGATACGTAAGAGATCATGATAAAAAAATAAATGAAAATGAAATGACTATTTGGAATGTAATATACGATAATTGAAGATTATAATGTCATAATACAAAACAAGTGAGAATGTAACTAATATAGTAGTAAGTTATTAGTATAAATGTGATACAAACATGTAAAGAATGAAAATACCTTAAAATATAATGAATTGAGAAATATTGGGAAATACTCGTTTTTTTTATGAAGCTTTGTTTGATACTTGAATAACAAAAATGAATATCATTATTATAAATGGAGTAGACATAGTTTTATGTTTACGCTCTTATGGTATCATGAGAAAATCGACAATTAAATGCTATGCACTTACATGTGTTTGCATTAATATATTGATGTTTTAAGATTATGTATTTAGATATGTGACTATGACATTGAACTTATATGCATTTATAGGCGCTAAAACAATATGAAATGGTGTAGGTAGACATTAATCTCAGATTTGTAACTGAATATGTGTATTTGAGGTATTAGTTGAGTATATATGTGATGATTAAATTGAGTACTATAGAACAGGTGAGATGGCTATAATGAACCATGCAGGTACGTCTTTCTGAAATGACTATATGTTTATGTGTTGTTTTAGACGCTCATAGTGGATGTGATTATATATGATTTCATTTTCATGAAAGCAGTCTAGTAATGCATAAACTATTATGACAAGTATAAGTATTATTAATATATGGCTATTAGAAAGTTTAAAAGTAATTGGAAAGAATGTATGTTAAGTAAATTCCTTTGATGACTGAAGAGTAATTTAAAGAGAAATTGCTGAATTATTGTGAAATAGTTCATGACATAAGTGAATGATGGTTCACAAACTGTACAAAAATCTTGAATATTCTGAATAGCTGTATTATCTGGATTGAAAAGGAATTGAAATGATGATAAAGTTGATAAATGTATTAAAAGCAAGTGATCTTCTATGCCCTTAGAGTTAGTCTGGCAGTAAAAACTAGTTTTGGATATAGTTGGCTAGCCATAGGAACACCCTTTTACCGCGGTGCAAGTCATGACGACTTGCTTAGCTATGGGTAGGATCATTGATCTCCATAGCTTCAGTGTAAAGTGAAAGTGAAAAGTGCAGTGTTCTGAGAATGGTTCCCTGGGAATCATTTCTCTTTTTAGTGGGGCCCATGGGGTCCATGTTCCGTGTATCCGGTCTGAGATTTTCTGTCGGGACTGTGCTAGGGGCATTAATATGAAAATAAGTTAAAAAAAAGTGTAAAAGATAAGAAATGTTATAGTTTAGAACTAATATGCATAACAATTATCCTCTTATATATGTACAACAACTGGATAATAAATTGAAAGTTATAATATTGATGATCATGTGATTCTTTAAATCTATATAAGCATTATGTATCTATATATATATAGGTATGTATTCCACTCTATTATCGATCAAGTATATAATATATGGCACACTATGGTGTTAAGTAATATATTGTTCACCTTGTTAAGATTATTTTGAATGATTACATGAAAGTAAATTTAGAATGAATGCTATGTTTTAAATGATGTATAGGTATGAAGGAATTATGCCAAACGTCTTTTGAGGTAACAATTAATAATGAATTGCTTACTGAGTTATTAAGTTTTGTTGTCTATATGAGTAAGATGTTCTGTTGCTTATGCTTGTGATTTATTGCTGAATGTAAGAACTGGAATCTAAGAAAATTGAAGGTATCAACTAGGAATATTATTAACTTTGTACTTGTATAATTGATGTTACGTGGTCAAAAGATTATTTTTAGATTATATTGTTCCCCACTAAGCTTTATAGCTTAGCACGGGTTTTGTTATCCGTGTAGGTAACATGATAAGCTTGTTTTGGGTTAAGCAGCTACTATGGCTCAACCATCAGAAGAAAGGATTTAGTGTGGGCAAATCTCCATCAGGGTTTACAGTTATAGCGAGATGATTTTAATGTATATTGTTCTTTACTTTGGAATGTTATAGCGATTTAAGAGTGTAATATGTAATATTGAATCATCTTAGGACATGTGAATAATAATGAGAATTGATGTATGAGATGCTTAGTGAAATTATTTTGGTAATATTGTGCCCCTGAAGGGCTGTGGAATTGTCTGATTTGCAGGTGGGTTAGATAAGTTTTTAGATGTTATATTGCCGGATTTTTATTTGGTAATTAGTCATTTGGACAATTATAGTTTTATCGGCTTACTTAATTTATAAGTATTTCTTTTTGGACAAGCCTGGGTCGATGGGATAGTTAAGATTCAAAAGAAAAATCTTGCTGATTTTGGAATTGTCACTCAGTGCATTGCTCCTCAAAGGGTCAATGACCAGTATCTGACAAATGGTCCTTGGAAAAAAAATTTTTCCAACTTATCACTTGTTTCGGTTAGACTGTTCAGCAAGGGTGTTACATCTTGGACTCCTAAAGTAGTTGAAGGTTTAATTTGTGCACAAGATTGGCTTCGGAACGGTATTGAATTGAAGAATGAAGAAGATTTAGAGGAAGTTGAACGACATGAAAATGGTAAGTTATAACATTTTATATTTGGAAATTAAAATGGTATTTTTAGTTTATTTTTATGATTTTTGAATGGCTAACTAATTTATTTTTAATATTCAGAGTTACCCGTTGTTGGTTTTGGTGGAAATGGGACGGCTATGAGTAGTACTAATCCTTCATTGGGTAATTATTTTGTATATTTAAATTATTTTATTTTGAGTTACAAATTATATGAGTATAATTATCAATTATTTATATATTTTTTTAGGTGATAATTTGTGATCTTGACGATTGAACTCGAGCTCGGTGGAATGAAGATATCTATTTAAAAGTTTTTGTAGTATTATTTAGTATGTATTTGAAATTATATCTTTAATTTTGGACTTGTATTTTGTATGTTTTGGATGTTATTTGGATGTTTTCATTTAATTTTGGACTTGTATTTTGTATGTTGTGGATTTTATTTGGATGTTTTCATTTTGCTATATTATAATTTGTAATTTTATATAATTTTTATGTACAATTTTTTATTTTTTAAATAGATTTAATTTTTTCGGTTTTTTCGGTTAACCGAACTGAACCGATCGAAAAAATCGGTTCGATTTTTATTCGGTTATTTATATATTTTGATTCGGTTCGATTTGATAAATCATTCAAAATTCGGTTTCGGTTATTTTGGTTCGGTTAACCGAATCGCCCGTTGCACACCCCTAATTGTAGATATAAAAAATTAAGATTTTTCTTCTTCCTCTTTTTTTTTGTGAAGTTTGTAACCTTTGTAACTTTGTAGAATTCATAAATAATATGCAATGTTTTTCTTTTTAAGATGTCCCTTCTACATAGTTCTGATGCAAGCCAGTGAATGCCTTTACTTTTAGCAATATCTTTATATTTTCTACTTTAATTGTGTCGATGCTAATCAAATCAACTAATTAAGTAGTGAAGATACTTCCTGAATTCATAGAAGAATAACATATAAAGTAGTGGCTGATTGGAAAAACGTAATCAATTGCTCATCTGGCATAAGTTAAGAATTAAGCTTAGGCGTATGATCCGATCGGAATGCCTGATCGATCGACCATGTGAATGGCATAAGTTAAGAATTAACCTTGGGCCTCGCATTCACTTAGGATTTTCAAGACGATTTCATTTATCGAGTTAGATACATCAACCGGATGTGACATCGATTGAAATTACTATGATCATCGGTCTTAAGAAATCAAAATAAATACATTAATCAAGAAATCTAGCTCTTTCGATCGAGATGCACATCGATCGATGATTAATTAGATCATCAATCAGAATTTTCATCTGTCGAAATTAATTAAGTTGACAGGGATTTTTTTCGATTTAAATTTAACCTACAAATAAATAGACTCCGACCTATGCATTTTAGGCTCGAGATGAACGTCGAGTCTAGCGAATAAGTCATACCAAATATTGATTTAACCTGCAAATAAATGGACTCCGACTGTCACATTTTAAGCTCAGGATTAACATCGAACCTAGCGAATAAGCCGTACCAAACATACCTTTTAAGAAGATGGAAAGTAATTTCTCTATTTATTGAATTCAATTTCTGGTACAAGATTACATGTGGTACTTCTTGAGTATCTTGAAATTCCAACTCCTGGGGATATCCTGTCCATTTAGGCTTCTAAGCTTGTATTTACTCGAGCCTAAGACCTTATAGATTTTGTAAGGTCATTCCCAATTGGGCATCAACTTCCCGAATCCTGTATTCCCTATCTTTATATCTGCCTTTCTGAGCACTAGGTCACCAACATTGAAAGTTCTTAACTTTACCTTCATGTTGCGATACTTGATAACCCTTTGCTTGTAGGCAGCGATTTTGGCGTAGGCATGTTCTCTCCTTTCTTTTATCAGATCTAAATCTTGACACCTTTCCTGGATGTTCATTCGATTGAAATAGAATATCATCCTATAGGAAGGGACATCGACCTCTACTGGGATCATTGCCTCGGAGCCATAAATAAGAGAGAATGACGTTCGATGAGTGCCATTCTTTAGAGAAGTTCTATAAGACTATAGGACACTCTGCAGTTCTTCAGTCGAGTTGCCTTTTGCTTTACCTAGTTGCTTCTTCAACCCTTTCAGGATTGTTCGATTAAAGATTTCGATCATCACATTGCTTTATGGGTAAGCGACTGAAGTGAATCTGAGGCTGATGTTCAGGTGTTGGCAAAAGTTTCTGAAGATGGAGCTTTCGAACTACTTGCCATTATTTGTAATAAAAATTTTGGGTAAGCCACACCTGTAAATGATGTCCTTTCAGGTAAAGTTTCTGACCTTTTCTATTGTGATCGTTGCCAGAGGTTTCGCTTCGATCCATTTGAAGAAGTGGTCGACGGCTACAATGAGAAATTTCATTTGCCTTTTGCCTTGAGAAAAGGGTCCTAGAATGTCTAGGCCCCACTGGTCGAACGGCTAGATGGTCCTGATCGGCTGTTGATCTACCATTGGTTATCTTATTATCCTTCCATGAATCTGGCATTGTTGGCATCTTTTTGCTTTCTCTTGGGCATCTTTGAAAATGCTTGGCCAGAAATATCTGATTGGAGTACATTTCTTACCATGGCTCTGCTAGTCTAATGTGCCCCACAAATGCTTTCATAGATCTCTCTTAAGATATGATCCCCTTCTTCCCTTGTCACACACTTGAGCCAAGGATGACTGAAAGTTCTTTTTGTACAAATCGTCGTCAATTATAGAATAGTTGAGGGATTTGCGTGATACCTTTTGAGCTTCAACTTTATCATCAGGTAATTACCCTGTTTGTAAGAATCGTCTGATTAGACTCATCCACGTGTCATCTAATTGCTCAATTTCCATCATCTTTGGTTCGTCTAAGGAGGAGGATACTTGGTCGACAATCGTGATATTTTCTTTTATTACATCCTATTCAGAGGCGAAGATTTTGGCAAGCCGATCAACCGCTACTATTTGCTCTCTCTGCACCTTCTGGAGAAGCCATTCTGATCCAGACTCTTGCAACGTTTTAAGTGCGGCTTTAACTTTTTCCAAGTACTGAATCATGCTAGTCTCTCTTGCTTCGAAGGTGTCCAAAACTTAGCTGGTTACAAGCTGAAAGTCGCTCTTTATGGTTACTGACTCCAGTTGAATGGTGTGGAGCAGCCTTAGGCCTTTAAGGAGTGCCTTGTACTCTACCATATTATTAGATGCTTTAAAATTGAGTCTAATTGTGTACCTTATGGTGATGCTAAGGGGCCCATTATTACGATTTTCACACCTCCTTGGGTGTCATTTGAGGCTCTATCCATGATCATCTCCAATGTTAGTCTTTGGGGCTGGGAGTCCATCTCTTTGCCAGTGAACTTAGCAATAAAATCTGCTAGAGCCTTCACTTTTATGGCCGTTCTGGGCTCGTACTTCACATCCCGTGATTGGAGCTTGATTGGCCATCCTACCATCTTGCCCTCTAGGTCGGGGTCTGGAGAATTTTGCTTATCGACTAACCCCATCGGACCACTATGGTGTGTGCTTCAAAATATTACCTTAGCTTTCACGTGTACATCATGAGGGAAATGATAAGCTACTTGATCGGACCCTTCTTCAATTTTGTTCCTCTAAAAACCTGGCTCACATAGTACACAGACAGCTGTTGGGTTTCTTCTTCCCTAACCAGGACTCCTGCAATAGCTTCGCCAAGGGTAGATAAGTAAATATAGAGATTTTTACCTGAAACTGGTTGGCTTAGCAATGGTGGGTCGGTGAGAAATTTCTTCAACTCTTCAAAAGCTTGTTGGCAATCTGTTTCCCAGCTAAAAGTATCATTCTTCCTCAGCTTCTTAAAAAATGGAGTGCAATGCTTGGCTGAGGAGGAAATGAATCTTTCGAGGGCTATCATTCTTTCATTTAGCTTTTGAATGTCTTTTATGTTTCTCAGGGGTTGCATTTCCAGGATGGCCTTTATCTTTTCCAGATTAGCTTCAATCCCCCTTTGGGAAACCATGAAGCACAAGAATTTTTTGAAGGGAACCCCGAAATACACTTTTTAGGGTTGAGTTTTATCTAAAACTTGTTCAGTATGCAAAAAACTTCTGCCAGATCGGCAAAGTGTTCCTCCGGGCTTTTACTCTTGACAATTATATCATCTACATAAACTTTCACGTTTTACCTAATTTGATCTTTGAAAATCTTATTCATGAGACGCTAATATGTGGCACCCGCATTCTTCAGATCGAATGGCATTACCTTGCAGCAAAAGATTTCGTTATCTATAATGAAACTTGTCTTTTCTTGATCCAGAAGCCACATCAAAATTTGGTGGTAGCCAGCATACATATCGAGGAGAGAGTAGATGTCATGGCATGTAGTTACATCCACTAACTGGTGTACACTTGGCAGAGGATAGTTGTCCTTCGAACATGCCTTATTAAGATCTGTGAAGTTCATACACATCCGTAGCTTCCTATTCTTATTTTTTACCAAAATCATGTTGGCAAGACACTCTGGGTAATCAACCTTTCGGATCGTATCAACCTTTAGTAGCCTGTCAATCTTCTCATATATGAATTTCTTTCTATCGAAAGCATACATACGTAACTTCTAATTGACCGTTGGTGGATTGAGTCCACATTGATCTTATAGGTTATCAATTCAGGATCGATCCCAAGGATGTCTTGTAACACCCGATAGTCGAACATTGGTCCGAATATCGGTGTCACAATACATTGCTGTGGTCCATAAATTATTATTAAATTATACATCTGTAACATTCATTGTTTTAACTATTTATTTGTGGATCCCACATTTTAAAATATCTTATTAATTAATCTATAGAAATTCGGGCAATATAACGGCTGAAACTCGAATTCTGCCTTCCTACAATAGCTACAAAATACTCCCAAAATGTTCACAAACATCCAAGCCAATCTCCACAATCTATATAAATACACCACAAGATTAGCCAAATACAGAACAACATTCATTTCCAAAATTTTACATATAACCATGTATATATATAGTATAATTCTTGTGCTTATCCCATCTACTTATTTACAGTACATAACAGATATATATAAGTCCAAAACTATACACAGTCCCCAAAACTAGTCATGTTATCCTACAAGGCAACATCCATATGTACATGCTAAACAAAATCACAAAAATGCTGGATGCTTCTAATATTGACTCCCTTCCAGCACGAACTCAGTCTTTGTCTCCTGCGTGTAGTACAAAATCACACGCTAAGTACAAAAGTATTTAGTGGTAAATATAAACTTAAAACCCCAAAATTTCACTACAGTTCATTCACATATTCTTTATAATTGTATTTCATTATCTGTTTTTTATCGGTTAATTTCATTATAATATAAATTTTTCGGTTAAATTCTAAATTTCACTTTTATTGACAAAATTACTATTTTACCCTTGCTTGAGAGATTCATTCTCAATTATGGCTTTTCAAGTTTTATTCTCAATTTTTTTTTTCACTTTAAATTCGGATTTCACACTATAGGGATAAATTTTCACTTTAGTCCCTAAAGTTTTCAAAAATACACTTCTGTCCTAATTTTTTTGTTTATCAGTTCTTTTAAGCTTTTACCCTTATTTTTCAGTACGTTTTTGTCCAAATAGTAATTTATTCTCGCTTTTCAAGTTTTTCATTTTTATTGATACAATATCTTTTTATGCTTTACTCAATACAATATTTTAATTCTCTTGCCCCTAGTATAGCATGAAAATTTATCACTAATTAGGATGAGCGAAACTATAGATCCTATAGGTCCCAGTACTCCAGTAGTATCAATTATACACATATTATTTTTTTTCCTTTCTTTTTTTTCTTTTTCATTTTTTCCAAACACTCAAATACAGATGTGAAACCATATCAAGGTTACCACTATGCAGGTCGCCATGACTTGCTACCACGGTTACAGAAATATCCCTATGGCTAGCCATGTACATCCTAATTTCTGATTTCACACATAATACTAAGGGCAAAATACAATTACAATTTAATACAATTTATAATAATGCATCATTACCGATTCATGATAATAATTAGTCTACATTATTAAAAATAGTTTCAGTATTTCAAATATACTAGTTTTTCAATTAAAATTATACAATTCAATTACCATTATTTTATTTATTTATTTATTACTTTTTTTTTCAATACATGCTCCTTACATGTCATATAAATTAATTATATTCTATTTTATACTTATTTCAATTTATATCTCAAAATTTCATAAATTTTATTAAGGTTCCTATTCGGTTACCTTATTCTAATTTCCTTATAAATTATATTTTCAACTCAATTTAATCACAATAAACATAAAACCATCTATTTTTCAATTATTTCAATTTAATCCGGAAAATTATATTTTAGTCCCTAATTTTTTTAAAGTGACCGAAATTTTTTCTAAAATTCAACTTGTCTAAATTTTAATTAAATACCATAATTTCACTAATTTATCTTCTAATTGCACAATTTCAAGTCCAATCTCATAATTAATTCGTATTAATAATTAACCTAATTTTTTTCTCTAATTATATATACAACATATATATTGTGAAATTAAAGTGTTTAAAATTATTCACTTACCAAATCACTCAATAATTTTGTCTTTTCCCTTATTTTTGGTTGGTTTGCTTTTCTCTCCTTGCTCTTCTATTGGCATCAAATTCATGTCCAAAATCACCATAGATTAAGTCAAATTTTTGCTCAAATAATACACACAATACTATAATCAACACTTACTCTAATTATCAAATAAAACTAAATTTTTTCCAACTCACCAAATTATCCACTTAAAGAATTAGACTTTATTCACCTTCTTTCACCTTCCATAGCAACCAAAGGTGAAGGGAAGCAAGATGAAACAATTTAATTGAGATGTTGGTTAGGAAATCTTAGGAAATAAGCCTTAAAGAAACAAAGAAAATGAAGGAAGGAGAAGGGAATGAAGGCCATGGAAAAATGAGGGAAAAATGGCCAAGAATGGCCGGCTAACCAAGAGATAAATATCTCTTAATGCCCACATTAATTGATTACCTACTTTAGGACAAAAATCAATTAAGTTCTAAGTGGGTCCAATGTCACATGTCACCATTTAATTGGCCAATACACTTTTAATTGTCAATTTTTGATAAAAATTATACCAAAAATTTCTAAAAATATTAATTAGGCCATGCTTAAAATTTTTGATCAATTTGAGGTCGTTTCGATATCAAACGAGCCCCGAATGTAAATTTTAACTAGTCCGAAAGCTGAATTTTCAAAGTCTTCAAAAAATTTATTTTATTATTCCAAAAATTTATATACATAATTTCTAGTCAATTGGTGCAATCGAGATGATTTTATGAAGTCCAGGAAATATTTTTAAGCCAGTCAAAGTTTTCAGTCAACTATATTGGTCCAGTTATTTATTTTATTTTTCCCTTTTGTAGATCTATTTGACCTCAATTTCAATCCAAATTATAACACCAAATTCGTTATAAATAATACTTTCCAATGGTGAAGAAAAAAATTTTATGGGCCCGATGGTCCCTGGATGGCACTATTCACCTCGAGAAGTACTATTCACGTGATCGGCAATTCTTGGGGTGTTACATGTCTTCTGGCTTCGGAACAAAAGATGACTGGTTGATCATCAAAACTTGCATGATCACATCCTCCACTTTCAAACTTATGCAAGTCCAAACCTGGACACTTTTACCCTTCAACGATGCTCTTACGTTCACCTCTTTGGTGGGATCCATTCTTGGCTTTGTTGTCGACTCGGATCACTCCAAATCTGACTCCACAATCATGGCCTCTTTCTGCTATTTTATCATAGTGACATACACCTCTCGGGATGTCTTCTAATCGCCTCTCAAGATGGAAATACCCTTTTTATGGGGATTTTTATCAGCATATACAATATGCTAGTGACAGCTCGGTCTAAAAGAGTAGGGGCCTGCCAAAAATGGCATTATAGGTAAAAATTATATCAATAACCATGAAGGTTGCCTTGCATATGCGGAAGAATGCCTCTTGGCCAAGTTTAACAAATAACTTTATGGATTTCGCCATTGGGACTATAGCATTACCTAGCTCGATCAGAAGGGTGGCATTCAGTTTCAGCTCCTTGATAGGCAGTCTCATAGCTTTGTAAGCCTGAAGTGTGAGGACATTTACTACGCTGTCATTATCCATCAAAATCCTTTCCATGTAGAAATTATGGATCCGAGCCCTGACGACTAAAGCATCCTCATGAGGAAATATTACATCTCGGGCGTCTTCACTGGATATGGTGATCAGAGCAAATCGTTCGGCTTGATGGGAGACGTAAATGCTTTTTCCCTTCTTCTTTTTGGAGATGTCTTCTCCATACGATGATCCTCCAGTAATTATATTTATGACCCAAAAATCTAGATTCCTCGGGTTTCTGCCTCGTCATCATCATCTGAGCCAGAATCATCTTTCTTGATGTTGGGCTATCTACAGGGACTTTTCCCTTTAGCCGGACCTACAAATCTCTTAAGGAACCCTCTTTATATTAGTCGCTCGATCTCCTCCTTTAGCGAGTAACACTGGTCAGTTGTATGATCGACGTCTTTGTGAAACTTGTAATATTTATTGTGATCCCTCTTGCTTCTTAACCTTTCGGACAATTTCTTGGACCAGCTGACTTTCTTATGCTTTTCTTTAATCCACATAAATACCTAGGTAGGGTTAGTGTTGAGTGGGCTGAAGGTCCAGGTGTATTACAAAAATTCTGACAACTTGTCACTTTGATCTTAAACTTTTGAATTATTTACAAAAATACTCTTTTTACAGTTCAAATACAAAATTGTCATTGCTTTCTGATATTCACTCTTTTACTTGACTTATTTAACATTTTAATCAATTATTGGGTTGCTTTGACTTTTAGGGCGCATTTTCTTACTTAAATTAGTTCATTACAATCATTATTTTATTTGACATTTTATACTATTAATTGCCACTATAAGAGCAAATTTTCAATTCAATACTTAATTTTTCATTAATTACAAAATTTTCTCTTTTAATAACATAAATACATTTATGTTAGTTATTCTTTTATTTCCCTTGTCTTTTTGAATTATTTATCAAATGTCAATTATCAATGCTTTTAACCTTTAATGCAAAGTGATATAACTATTTGGAATACTTTGCAAACAAATCTTTATTTTCTTTCTTTTTCTACAAAAAGGCTCTTATTACTTACTTAATACAAATATGTCACCTTTTTCATTTCTAATTGAAAAATTATCATTCATTTATTCGTTTTTACTTTTTCATTTAACTTTGAATTACAGGATTTCATTCTTAGTCATTAATTTACTATTTTACCTTTGTAACATATTTTCTTTTCATTTTTGCTCGTTAAGTATAATTTTCTGATAGTTTAACTATCAAATGACTGTTTTATCTTTTTATAAGCATTTCTTAATAAATTTATTCATTGTCTATCCTTTTTTGGGAAATTACTATTTACCCCTAAACTTTTATTTTCTTTAACATAAGTCTTTTTTTATCTTTACTTATCACTTTTCATTATCTTTTCACATTTTTAGCATTATACTTTCATTATGCTTTTAGTATAGATCTGACAGAAATACTTAAATCGAAAACATGGAACGTGGGCCCCATTGGGCCACCACTGATAGAGAAATGACCTCCAAAGAACCATTTCTCATAGAGCGCATGTTAGATACATATACACTTTCACTTACACTTTCACACTGAGGCTATAGAGATCAATGATCCTATCCATAGCAAAATAAATCGTTAAGACTTGCACCGTGGTACAAATATCTCTATGGCTAACCAATTATATTCTAAGCTAATTTTACTTTCTGACTATTCCTAAGGGTAAAGCAATCATTTATTTTCAAAATACTTTTCAATATTATACAGTTACTTTTTCTTTTATATATATATATATTCTATTCAGTACTTTTTTTTCAGTCACTTTTTCTCTCTTTTATTTTCAATCACTTTATGTGAATTATTCTACAATAATTCACCATGAACATTTAATACTTTTTAACTGTTCAATAACTTTTCCTTTTTACTTACTTTTCACGATATCTTTTTAGAGTCTTTGCATTGTACTACTTTAACCTATTGTTCTTTTAATACTTTTTATACACTTTGTGAATTATATCATTATAATTCACTTTTTTTTTTGTATTTTATGAATTATTTCCTTATAATTTAATAATTGATCTTTTTACAATTTTCTTACTTTTTCTGTCTGAAAATTTATTTGTTCACAAATTGTCAATTTTTATACAGTTGTGAATTATTTAATAATAATTCACTTTTTTACTTTCAATTTACAGATTTTTTTCCTCGATAATTCAATACAATTATTACACACATTAAACTTTTTATGGGCTAATTTATTCCGATAAATTAGCCAGTCATTTATTTCACTAATTTTGAACAATTATAAATTATATCAATAAAATTCATTATTTATTTTTTGAAAATTCATCAATGAACTTTTTCATTTCCTTTATACGGAATGTAAATTAATTCACATTAACTTATTATCTTTTACTTGTTCATTGAATTATTTCTTAATAATTCAATATTTTTAATTAACCATATTCAATGTTTTGTCTCAAAAATATTCTAGTAATTCATATAAATTTTCTAAAAATTTATTTGCATATTATTTTACAATTACTATCATTTTTCACTTATTTTATGAATTATTTCACAATAATTCATCATTTACATTTACTACATACACAAATACCCAACTTAAAAATTCTCAAATAATTTTCATAAATTCATTAAAAATTCATGGACATTTTATGTTATGCTTATTATCATTTTATGACATAATTAACAAAAATTTACTATTTTCATTAATTGCATTATTCAATAAATATTTCAAAAATATTCAATTAATTCCTATAAATTTCATAAAAATTTATGGATATATTATTTCATGTTTACTATTAAATTAAGGTTCAATTTCATTAAAAGATTTATCATACAAATATTTTCCGCTAGGAATGAATTTCGGCCATCAATAGAAACTCACTTTACAATTTTCTTTAATTCGAATTAAGCATACAATTAAGCTTAATTAAGGTCTAATTACACTTTTCTATCACTAATTTCACTTATACACATTTTATTAAATTTTTTCCATATAAATCCTAAAGGAAAACCATGAAATTCAAAGGAAAATATTAAGATTTAGTAGTCACTAATCATTTTCTTGTGCTTATCCTTCCTTAAACATCCTTTTTCAAGTCTTGAATCAAAGGAAATCATCCATGTTCAAATTACCAACCCTTGACCGAAACTTCCTTCAACAAAAACATCATTATTTCAATTTATTTTGCTCAAAATAACATCAAATCCAAACTCTAGGCACCTAAAACTAGTAGTAGGTACCATTAAATAAATTTAATACCAAGGATTTAACTTACCTCAAATTGACCTCCATGCTTTCATCACTTATTTTCCTTGGCTTTTCTCCCTTCAATCTTTGGTTTGAGATTAGATCCATCAACTAGAGAGATTGGAGGACATTTCTTGTGTAAAGATCAAAGGAAGAAAGTGAAGGAAAGATGAAGAAAATGGTGGAAAAAGAAAAGAACTTGGTTCGGCTAGCAAGAGGAGGAAGAAGCTGGCCAATTCTAGAAGTCTTCCACTTTTTTCACTATTTCTACTTCCCTTATATAGTGCTCTCAAAGGGCTTGGACTTGTGCTTAGGTTAATTAAGCTTAATGGGCCTTTTAGGTCCATTTAAAGCCTAATCCAAAATCTCTAAATTTCTCACTTCAAATTATTTCAAAAATAATTTCATCACTTTTATCACATTAAAAATAGGTAATACACAAATTTTTGGCTAAATTAAAGTTCGTTATCGAGTTGATTCAAACTTATCGGTCTGATTCGACAACTGCAGGTGTTAGCAAAAAATTCAATTCTCACTACCAAATTTTTCTACATAAAATTTAAGGAAGATCTGTAAAATCTGGCAATTTTCAGAATTCATTTACTATTTTTAAAAATTCACTCAAAATCAAATCACATTTCTTGCTATGAAAATTGACTCGCTACCTTTTTCTTATTTTTGACTTTTCGAGACCATTTGACCTTGATTTTACTTCAAATTTGAACCCTCGACTCACCACAACCAATACTTTCTGATGGTTCAATAAAATATTTTTGACTTCCGGGTATACTTTCTGGTCCGAAAAATACTATTTATCCTCAAAAAGTACTATTCTTGGATGATCCGGTGTTGAGGCTATTACAACATGAGCCATAAGACCGGCCTAGTAAAAATCCACTGAAAAAGCCCAATATCAAAGACCAAAAATCAGCTGACAAAAGGCTACGGTGAAGGTACAACTCAAGACTTTACTCTATAAATATAGTAGGTTCTTTCATAAATGTACACTTGACCTCTCTATCTAACTATCTCTCTAATTTTCTCTTTACATCCATACAACTAACTTGAATATCGGAGTACTAATGCCTGGTGAAACCGGGCTAGTCTCCATTTTGCAAGTTCTAAAAGCCTCTTATGAGATCAAACATTATGAGTCCAATCCGGACACCGTCTATTCTGTTCAGGTGAACTCTTCCTCTTTCTGATTAGTAGTCTCTCCTTACTTCATAAAATTTTGATATTTATCAATAATTAATTTTTTTACATTAATTTTCATAATTCAATTAACTAAAATGTATAATTAATTTATAATTATAATTTCTAATAAAATAAAATACATTATTTAATATTTTTTAAATTTTCTTATTATTTTTCACATTAAAATTTGTTTCCGGTAACAATTTTTAATTTTTTTCATAATAAAATTTATAATTACTTTTTTTTTACTTTAATTTTCATAATTCAATTAAGTAAAATTTATAATTATAAATTATAATAAAATAAAATAAAATAAATTAATATTATCTTTATTTAAAAAAATTAATTATAAATTTTAGTTAATTGAAGTATGAAAAATAATTTAAAAAAATTAGTTATAAATTCTAATATGAAAAATAATAAAAAAATTAAAAAAAAGATATTTTTAGAATTCAAACCCACATGACTCTACTACCATAATTTTATTTAATTCAAATGTAAAAAATAATGTAAAAAAATAATTATAAATTTTAATGGTGAAAAATAATAAGAAAATTAACCAAAAAAAAAGATGACAGAAATGCGGGTTGAGACTACTGCCATTATGCCACAACATTGACTTTGAAATGAGTATTCAAGATATTAATAACATCATTTTTAAGTTGGTGTGCCGTCAAACATCCCACGGATCTCACATTTGATTTCACAATCTATTACTGCGGGATTTAAAATCACCTTATGACACATCCCAATTTTCAAAATTATTTTAAAAATCATTATTTTAAAAAATATCCCTAATTAAAGCACATGTATGTTTTAGGTACGTCAGTAGAGGGTTTGAAGAATAGGTCATTCATGGAGTTCATATTGTCTAAATGACTTATTCTGCCAACTTTAAATGTTTCCATATGGATTTTCCTTTGAAACTATAAAAAGAATAATTAATAATAGCATGAGAAATATAAATTGCAATTAGTTAAATAAAATTAAACAGTGATATAATAGACAATGCATATAATGTATAAAAAAAAAGAAAAATAGACAATATTTTAAGACTGAATAAAAAAGAAAAATAGACAAAAGGGAGTTTCACAAAAATATCCTAAAAAAAGAAGTCATATCTAAAAATACCACTTTTTATTTTCCTTTGCAAAAATACCTTTTTTAAAATTTTTAATTTTAAAAATACCACTTTTTTTTATCTAACTCAAATTAGCATCTTTCTTTCCTTCTTCTTAGTTATTTTTTTCATCTTCTTATTTCCATCTTCTTCGTCTTTTTTTTTCTTCTTGTTCTTTTTCCTTCTTTTTAAATTAACAATTTTGTCTCCTTCCATTTTAATTGCTGGAGATATTAAAGATATTGAAACTATAATAAAAACATAGAAATGGAGCTGATAAAAGGAGGGGAAATGGAGAAGACGATGAATGAGATGTAACGAGACAAATAAATATATTTTATTTATTTCTTTTAAACTAGTTTTACTCCTTTTCCTTTTAGCTGCAACCCTTCCTTTTCTTTTAGTTGCTGCTATTCTATTAATTATTTTATTTCAGCAGCTTTACCTTGTATATAAATACACTGCTGAGAATGAAAAAAGTGTGAGGTTCATTTCATTTTCTTGAATCTTGTTTTCAAGATTATCAAGATGTTGAAGAGAGAAATTAGTGTTTATGGAGGAAAAGATTGGTAAGAGGAAGTGGCTTATTGAAAAAGATTAGGAGATCGAGCTTCTCTTATTGGTCAGACATTCTCACGTAGGAGCTCTCCTAAACGGCCGCCGCAACAAGGAGGAGTTCAAGGAGTTATAATTCACAACCAAGTTATAATTTTTTCCTTATATGTATATATATAAATTCGAAAGTATGGAAATGGCGGGTAGTGTTATTTGAATATTCGTTTTGGGTGGCTTAGCAATCAACAATTGATCTTAACACATTTGTTAATTTATGTAGTGAAAATGCAATCAATCGTTTTTAATTGTTAATTTATGTCTACTGCAGCATAAAGTATGTGGGAGAGCTCCTTGCTGTGTAAAATGATAAGAATTAACAACTAAATATCCAAAACCAATACTAAATAAGGACCAGTGTTATGGGGTGCTGATACATTAAAATCATATAAAGTCAACCCATTAGAATAATTGAAAAAAGTTCTTTGGTGGCTGGTACTTGATTAAGATCAATATCAATAGATAGGTGTGTTTGTCCATTATTTTTGGAAATGTGAAAGATGAAATTGAATTTCGGATGGACAAGGCTTCAGTTCTTGGAGATGCTATAAAGAATGTGAAACAATTGCAAGAAAGAGTGAAAATACTAGAAGAGGAAACAAAGAAAAAAGCAATGGAATCAGTAGTAGTTGTGAAGAAATCTCATGTTGTTCTTGGTGAGGCTGATATGTCTTCTTCTAATGAAACTTTCTCCAAAGCCCATTTTTATAACAAGCCTTTACCAGAGATTGAAGCAAGAAATTGTGAAAACAATGTGCTCATCAGAATTCACTGTGAGAAAAGCAAAGGAGTTCATGAGAAAATTGTGGCTAAAATTGAAAAATTGAATCTCACTATTATCAACACCAGTGTTCTTACCTTTGGATGTTCTACTTTTGATGTTACCATTATTGCTCAAGTAATTAATTTAAATTTTTTTTATTAATTAGACTGTATAAAATCGAACTGAATCGAATAGTAGACAATTTAATTTATTTGATTTTTGCATATGGATAATGAATTGAATATGTCGATGAAGGATATTGCAATGCATCTGCACTCAGCTTTCAAAGCTCATATAAAATAAAAATCTACTTAATTACTAGGAATAATTATAAAATATATGTGTTTACACAAGGCCTATTATACACCAACAGCTCTCCTGTATCAGTAGTTATAAGTGATTTTGCTCTCTAAATTTTTAGGAATTGAATAAGTTTTGATTTTTCAAAAAGTGTAAGAGATAAAATGATCGAAGTTTACATCTTGAGAGTGTTAACGTATTAAGTATCTTTTTTGTTTTTTGGTCATTTTCTAGATTTCAATGTGTAGGTTGAAATGTGTAATTACTTTAGGTTTGATTTATTACTTTCTTCTTTCAAGCATATGATGTATGATGGGGGGTTAAGTAATAAAAAAAGTTAACATATTATTGATCTTTGTGTTACATGTATACTAGAAGAGGTAAATAGACCATTTAATATTAATATTGGTATAAGTTATATTATATATATTTCGGTAGATTAATTTGTGGATAAAGTATTTGGCTACACAATCAAGTCCTTATGTTTGAGAGTTTATATGGAGAACATATATTTGCTTACTTTTTATATCAATTTATTTAAGATTTCAAAGAAGCTAAACAATTATTATGCTGGATTATATTTTTGATAGGATTTAGACCCAACCATTTAGGTATACCAGTGGTATATCCGGTATACTACCTAATATACCTGGTATACCAACGGTATACCTGGTATACTACCAACGATATACCATGTATACCGGTGGTATACCATAATCCAGAATACCATTTTTAATTCTGAATTTTGGTATACCACCGATATACCTGGAATATCGTTGGTATACCTTAGAATGCAGACTGCTAATCTCAATTATGGATTTTGGTATATCGCTGGTATACCAGGTATACCGATGGTGTACCAAAATCCAAATTGTCAATCTCAATTCTGGATTTTGGTATACCGATGGTATACCTAGTATACCGGTGGTATACCGCAATCCAGAATTGAAAATGGTATTCTGAATTTTGGTATACCAACGGTATACCAAAATAAAAAATAAAATTTAATTTTGATTATCATTCATAAAAAGTAAAAACAACAAATAAACATTTAGTTGTTTGTGTTGCAGGCCAAGTGCATTATAATTAGTACTTGATTCAGTAGTAGCTTGAGAACACAAGATCCTACACAAATTTAAACTTATTAACTAATTAATTATTAACTATAGAGGCATAGTTATAATTAAGAAAATGTTAATTAGAGGGTGACTAATGTAATTCTATCAAATTGAAATGTGCAATGAGTGTAAGGTAAGGTTTAAGTGTTTTTTTTAATCGAATTTGGGATGTAAATTATTTATTATGATTTTTATTTTCACATCATATATGCCAACACACATGCGAATAAGTATAGAGAAAGTACATGTATTGGTAGCAATAACTATTTTATTTTATTTTTTAAAATCACTATATCAATTTGCATAAAATAAGTATATAATATCAGAGAGAAACATTAAATCATAGATTAACCACCTTAAACATTCAGTTATTTGTGTTGCTGGCCAAGTGCACTACAATTAGAACAAGATTGAATTTCTGATTCAATCCCATAATGCATAATTAATTTTTTTCCTTACATAGAAGAATATAGAATATACATGAAATTATTGACAATTACAAATATAATAATAAATAGTTTAACCAAAGGTGTTCTTGCAGCTGTAAATACAATAAAGAAAGCCACCGTCATCCTTGTAAGCTTCGTAGACTGAACCCATAAGAGTTGTTGTTTGATGCAATGTGTTGATGACAAATACAAAAAAGAGCTTTTCCAGGTTCCAAGTGCAGCCTACTCCTTAAATATACAGATGAATTGCCCAACACAAATATATTTTGGAATTAGGTACCTGTAGTGTTATGTTATTTTGTATTTTCAGAATTCAGACTAGAATAACAAATCTAGTTATGCATTGTATCCAGCTAATTTCATTCTAGTTATGCATAGCATCAGACACAAGTAAGTTCTCAACAGATCCAAATCCATCTTCATCTTCATCTTCATAATACATCAAATTATCTGTTCTTCTTAATCCTCTATGAACCAATACAACTATAACCATTGGTCGGTTCAATGTAATTAGAATCACCTTCTATATATCTTTAGATTGATTATTTACATCACCTGAGACTTGGGGTTCTTCTTCAACTGTCTCAAAAACTGAACATTGCTCTGTTGAGGATAAAGAGCCATCACTCTTACATCCCTTTTCTTCCTTCTCATATTTGATGAATCCTAAGAGTTTGACTCCGTAATCTTCTTGTCTTCAGGTTTCTTCAACTTAAAATATCAGAAGTACGTCCCATCTACAATACTTTTAAACAAAAATAAAAAAATAAAAACTCTAATATAAAATGTACAAACGAAAGCAAGATATACCTAGTATATATAATTATAACATAATTTATCCTTCTCACATGAATAATGTGCATGAACATATAGTAGAATTAAAATAATTCGTACTAAGTTCAAAGAATTAGACTTGTAATGAACTAATTATAGTTTTTCCTTGTTCTTTCGACAAATTTACTTATTCCCACGTGACTCAAAATTGATTGTACTTGATATTCGAAAAAATATTTCAATTACTTCTTGATGCAGTAGATAGAATATACACATAATTAAGAACACCGAACAAGCATATAACAATCTATATAAAAATAAAAGTTACATCATTCAACAAACTATAATTAAGGAATGATGAGCTTGAATTGCTGCAAGCAATCCAATAACCAAATTGCGATCAATAGCTTCAAGAGAATACTATAACTTCACACTACTGAATTCTAACAGAGTTTCTAATATATTGTATATCTCCTCTGATCTAGGATGTGTTTTGTCAACAGAGCAGAACCAATAAACTTCATTATCAACCTCTATCCAACTGCAACCTGGTGTTTTGTAAGCATTCCGCTCCTTCATCCTTTTTCTTACATTGCGAACCTCGTCACACTTTCCAAACCCACCATATAAATTTACTAACATTGCACCATACCCTTCATTTTTCGGGTCAATTTCAATCAGTTTTCTTATTGGATTAGGATTATTATAGGTTTTATATTTTTCTCTAAAGAAATATGATAGTCACCATTCCCATTTCTATTAAGATCATTATAAATTCACAAGTTAAAAGTGTCAAAACTGAGTCTACATTGGCAACCTTATAAGCTAAGGTGATATATAAAACTCAATTCCAAATAAAAAATTTCAGAGCTAATGAGTTCATATCTCAACATGCATCCAGAAAAATCAAGTGTAAATTCAAAAACAAAGAAAATAAAAACCAATATAGGCCAAAACCAAATGAACTACATATACAATAGATAAAAGAAACAAAGTGCTTGGTGGCTGGCGATCAAAGATACCAGTTGAGACTTTTCACTCTTAGCAGGATAAAAAAACAAAATGCACTACCCTAAAAAATCAACCAAATCAAAATGTACTGCCATTGTTATCAAAAAGAAATCAAGAAAATCAACCAGAGATGGGAAATCAGTAGCAGCCTAAAAAAAAATAGAGAAAGCCGGAATGTAAATACAGTAATCAACAAAAACCATCACCATAAAATTCAAGGAAATATTAAATAAAAATCCATCAACAAATCCGTCAAGAAACAAAAATAAGAAAAGAAGAATAAATATGAAAAAAAAAGATGAGAAAATAAAATCATACCTTAATAGAAATCGCTTGGCAGATAAACTTGCAAATGAAGATAAGAAATGGGAGACGCGATGCATAGAGATATTCTTGCAGAAAAAGAGAGAAAATGGGAGACGCGATGCATAGAGGTGCACTTGAAGAAGAGGAGAGGAAATGGGATATGAAAACCGTATTTAGGGCTTAACGAAAAATGAGTATTTTGAAGAAGAAGAAGAGAGTAAACGGGAGATGAGAAACGGTACTTAGGGCTTAACAAAAAAGGGGTATTTTTAAAAACAAAAAATTAAAAAAAGGTAAATTTAAACTCCAAAAAGAAATGTCTGCATTTTTAAAAAATAGGATAAAAAAGTGGGTATATGGCATAAATTCCTCTAGACAAAACTCATGAAAAATAACCACCTAAGTGGGCTTGATTTAGTTTGTCCTGTAAGTGCATCAACCACTTGGGCTTTGATTAGGCCGAAGTCCAAAAGAACAAGTAAATTCTCAAGTTCAGCCAACTTCTTATCCATTTCCTTTTCAAATAAATTAAAGGCAAATATTTAGTGTCTTATGCTAGATATTTTCGTGTCTTACATTGCCTATTATTTGCTTTTTCTGCTTCTTTCCTATATTATGGTCAAACAATTAATCCTCATCCCACAACTGATCATTAATCAATATTGAAAAGCCATCTTCTCAATTTCTTTTCCATGGCAGCTCTCTCCTTAGGGCATTCTTCCCTGCAAAACAATAACATTTCACTTAACGTACTGAAATCAAGAAACTGCCCAAGAATTGTTATGCTTGTATCTTGTCAAAAAGGTGAGCCGATGGACACTTGCAGCCCAAAGGGAAAGAAAGAAATGAAGCAAAATCGGCAATTTATGTTTGGACAGATTTATATTATTGCAGAGAAGTATGGGAAAGGATTGAAGGATAGTTTGAGCCCTAAACAAAAGGGCGATTGGAAAGATGTTGTGTTGATGAGTTTGTCCTTTGCTGTTTATGTCTATATTTCTCAACAGATTGTTTGTGCTTATTGTGCTTGGACTTCCATGCTCAACCAACAGTGGTAGATGGAATCGTTAATGGTTGCCCGTTGATTGTTTTTTCTTTTTTTTATCTTTAATTTTCGGTTCTATTTGATCTTTTGTAGGTTGTTTTCCTGGTAAAATTCCGAAAGACAGCAGTACGAATTCAATTCAAAGCAAAAGGAGGAACAAAAGAATGAGCTCTCCCTATATTTAGTTCACAACTATCAAAGACCATATAAATTGGGAACTACTGATACTTTTGGGGTCTAAATAATCAGTTACAATTTACTACATCTTGCTTTACACTCAAATATTATTTCAGTTGTTTGTCAATCTGAAGTCTTTAACTAGTCCGATTTGTGACTCCCGCGCCTGAAGAGGCGACAGATTAGCGATAGCAGCCATTGCCAAACAAGAATTAGCCATTGCCAAACACGTTTCACAAACTTTGTTTTTCTTGGTTCTGGCTCTGGCGCTGGTCCGAAAATTCCTTTGTATATTTCCTTTTGCTTCTGATATACAGCCTTGTCATGTTCAGCAAGCAAACGCAGCTCCCTCAAAATTGCCTTTTCCTCAGGTGCATATTTACGTGCCTTCAGAAAATCTTCCCTGGCAGCTTCAGTTTGCCCAAGTTCTGCTCTGGCCTTTCCTCTTCTAAACAATGCTTTGGCATTATTTTCATCCTCAGATAATACCTGTGAGAACAATTGAACAATCAACCAAATATGAATTAAGAACAACGAAATCAGCACCCAACCGCAATGCAAACCCTATATACATCTTTAAACATCTCAGAGTTACTGGTTCAACTCCTAAGAAACAAGAGTTTTTTTCCCCCATCTACGTATATGATTTATGGTGTTTCAAATTGTGATTGATGTGAAGAAAGTGCAGACTTTTATTTGCACATGTGGAAATTTCCATTGAGTTTCAGATTCAGGATTCAACCATGCTAAAAGGGGAAGTAATTTCCCAATCATCGTTTCCAAAAGGGCCTATATGAAAGCTAGTGATATGCCAGTTACTGTTCAGCCAAGTTTCAAAAGAATGGCTCTCTTAAGGTTTCATTTTTCCCTTGGCACAGCATGATCAAGGAAAGAATTACCACTGTGATTCAATCTCTAAGACCTCAGAAAGCTTTCTGCAGAAATTGTATCAGTCAACCTTAATTTGACCATAGATCTTAAGACCTAACATCTGTCTCTAAGGTTTCAGTTTCCCTTGGCACAGCATGATCACGCAAAGAATTACCATTGTGACCTCGGAAAGCTTTCTACAGAAACTGTATCTGTAACCCTTAATTTGACCGTAGATCTTAAGATCTAACATGACCAGATCTAGTTCCAACTATTCTGTTTAAATGAATTAATAGTCAAGGTCTAGAGCTTTTTCAGCTCGTACCATGATTTTTACAGAATTGTGAAAAGGTGAAATCCTTCAACAATGTAAACAGGATAGAAAGTTGATGCCTTTACTTACAGTACTGCACTGCCCAATGGCTTCATCATAACGCTTAAGCTTTATCAGACATGCTGCCATGTTAAGGTGGCATGGATTTTTCACTGCCAATGCCATGTCCCGATATTTGCCAAACAGTTGGAACATAAAGTCATCGCCCAAATATGCAATAGCCTAACATGAAGACACGTCAGTAGAGCTTGTCAAGAAAAATACGCAAAAATAAAAGTAGAATAAAAGCCACTTGCAAAAAGCAGAAGTATGATTTAAGGGTGCCAGTGCAAGTATTAACCATTTCATACTGTTGCATGGCCTCCTCAAGTTTCTCCTCTATAAATAAAGCATTTCCATCCATTTTTCTTCGATCTGCAGCTCCAATCCTTTCCTCCACAGTCATGTCACCACGTGCTTTTCCCTACAACACCTCTCATGCATTGATTTGTTTTATCGGCAAGAGCAAAAATGCAGCCATTATGATTCAGCCCGAAAATATTTGTATCTGGGATATTATTCTTAAGAACTTATCGGGGTATAACTTACTTCTTTAGTTTCATCAAAACCAATAAGCTCAACTTCATAAATAACGTCTGCCATGGGTGGAACATTTGGGAAAGAAAAGCTTCCTTCAGCCCCGTAACCCAATTCCCAACCCACATGTAAGCGGGCACGTTCACCAGCCTTCATACCAGATACACCAATTGCTAAACCAGCCATTTCTTTTTTCTCTGTTACATCAATAAACTGTCAATGGTTAGGAATGCATACAACAGCACCAAACAAGTAGCAAATCAATGTGACTATAAACTTAAAAAGGAATGCCTATAAACACGATGCATATATGTAACAATGCCAATGTAGAACCGTGTGACTGAATTCTCCAATTAAATCCACATTGGATAAGCTTTCTGATATATTCAAAGCACCTCATTTTATACTATTTATGTATCTCACACATACACACACTGTTACGAATTCCACATCGGTTAACTGCCTAAGTAGTTAGTTGCTTATAAGTGTATGAGGCTTCCTCCACTAACAGGAATTCCTTTTGGTGGATAAAGGGCCTTCACATTTATGGGCCTAGCATTGCCGTTCTCTATCAATTGGCGCCGTCTGTGGGAAACACAACGTTCCTTCTCACACAAAACTAATCAACAATGAATGACCCACCCAAAACACGATCCCAAACCACAACTGAATTACAGGAACGAGTTGAAGCTCGTGAGGAAACTTTGCTTGCAATCCAACAAACCCTTGCCACATTCCAGAAATTGATAGAAGAGAAGTTTGAATCCTTGGAAACTAAAATGATGAGGAAAACATAGAAACAACCCATAGAAGATGAAGAAGACGAGAAACACACTAATGCAACAGAACTAAGTGAAGATACTCCCAGGCGAGTTTTTATTCCTTCCAGTTCCAACTATGGGCAGCCTTCTAATCCCCGATTGGATTCATGCGTGAGACCCAACCATTTTGATGCTGGAACTATAGCTTTGCCCAAAGTAAAACTACCGGAGTTTAGTGGTCCAGATCCCTGCAGCTGGATTGCTAAGGCTGAGCTCTTCTTCAACGTCCAGCAGACTCCAGAACGGATGAAGCTCACCATCGCTCAAATGTGTATGACAGGTCCTGCAACAACATGGTTCTCTCAAGCCTTCAGGGACAATCCTCAAATGTCCTGGGAGCAGTTCAAAATAAAACTTAATGGTAGATTTGGTAAACGGAGAACTTAAAATCCCTACGAAGAACTGAGGGCGCTTTTTCAAACGGGGAGTGTGGATGAATACATAGAAGAGTTCGAGACAATTACTGGATATATTCCCAAGGCTTCTGAGACTCAATTTCTTTGTTATTTCATGGGTGGCTTGCGAGAAGAAGTGGGGAATGGGTACGATTCATGAAGCCACAAACTTGTGAGGAGGCCATGAATCTTGCTCGCGATGCAGAGATGACATTTGACCCTCCTGGAGGGCTGGACGACGACCAGAGAAAAGAGTAATGTTGGACGCTCGGATTTCATTTCCGCCACTCCTCTCAACTGGCGGCCCATGAATCCCAAAGAAATGAGTCAGCCCACCCCAAAGCCTACAAACACAAACCCAAGCCCAATGACTTCCCAAAGACCTTTCCCAAACCGATCTCTCCCAAATCGCACCGTCCCACACCCACCTCGTACCGGAGCTCCACCACCAGGTCGCAATAGAGGGCCACACCACTTATCCCTGAAGGAGATTGAGGAGCGGCGGCGACTAGGGCAGTGCTTCAGATGCACCCAACCTTACAATCCACAACACAAGTGCAGCGGAGGAGAGATGCGACTCGCCATCCACGAGAACGACTTGTATTTGGAGGTCGAAGAACCAGGTGAGGAAGAAGCAGTTGATGGGACGGCTGGAGACGAAGAAGAAGTGGTGGGAGAGTGCAACTCCATAAAGATATTCTATGGAGCAGCAAATCCAGCAATGGCGTCCAACACCATGAAGCTACAAGGAATGCTGCAGGGAATTCCCATCGTCTTGCTAGTGGATTCCGGTGCAACTCACAACTTCATTTCCCACAAGCTGGTAAGATCCTTGAATTTGCACATTGAATCTATTCCTCCTGTTAATATCAAGCTAGGTGATAGATACCTAGTTACAATTGTTGAAAAATGCAAAGATATTCCTCTGAGTTTGGGTGAGTTATCATTGAACTTAGAGGCGTTGGTGTTTGAGCTAGGACCTCTTGATTTAGTTCTGGGAATTGAATGGCTAAGAACACTAGGTGATGTGACTCACAATTGGGAGCAGAAATGGATGAAATTTGTACATGGGGGAAAACAGGTTAGGCTGGCTGAAAATGAGGAAACCGACTCTGAACAGGATGCACTTCGGGTTTGGCTTAGTGGGGGCAGTCTGAGACACATGTGTCGACAGCATATTCCTGTTCTACCAGCCTCCCCTCAGGGTCTCAGCAGGGAGCAGCAAGCGGGCATAGCAGACCTCATGAATTGATTTCCTGCAATCTTTCAACCAGTGATCAGCTTGCCACCTCGGCGTTTGCACGATCATGCCATTCAGCTTGTCGCTAGGTGTGAATCGGTCAGTGTTAGACCATATAGGTACCCACACCAACAAAAGGCCGAGATACAGAGACAGGTGGAGGAAATGTTGCAGCAAGGAATAATTCGACCCAGCCAGAGTCCGTTCTCCAGCCCAACTCTTTTAGTCCGAAAGAAAGATGACTCATGGCGATTATGCATCAATTACAGGGCTCTCAACAAGGCGACTATAATTGATAAGTACCCCATACCTATGGTGGACGAGCTCTTGGATGAATTAAACGGAGCCAAATTCTTCACTAAATTGGACCTAAAATCCGGTTTCTATCAAATCCGTATGCGAGAGGGGGATGAATATAAGACGGCTTTTCGAACTCATGACGGTCACTATGAGTTTATAGTGATGCCGTTCGGATTGACTAATGCTCCGTCTACATTTCAAAGTGTGATGAATGACATATTCCACCCTTGGCTGAGGCGAATAGTTCTTGTGTTCTTCGATGACATTTTGGTTTATAGCAGGACTTGGGAGGACCACCTAGAGCACTTGGCCACTGTCTTAAAGGTGCTGGCAGACAATGACTTCAAGGTTAATCCTAAGAAGTGCTCCATAGGCCAGACCTCAATAGATTATTTAGGCCACCATATCACAGCGGCAGGGGTGACAGTTGATCCGACTACAGTCACAGCAGTACAGAATTGGCCAGTACCGAAGAATGTTAAGGGAGTTCGGGAGTTTTTGGATCTGACCGGATATTACAGGAAGTTCATCAAAGATTATGGGAAGATCGCCAAACCTTTGACTGAATTGACTAAGAAGAATGGTTTCCAGTAGCACGCTAAGGCACAAGCTGCCTTTGAGGCTCTTAAGGAAAAGCTCACTAATGCGCCACTGCTGGCTCTTCCAGATTTCACCAAACCCTTCAGTATAGAATGTGATGCTTCAGGAGTGGGGTTGGGGGCTGTTTTAATGCAAGAGGGCAGGCCCCTTGCTTATTACAGCAAGGCTCTAGCTGATCGTAATCTCACCAAGTTGACTTACGAGAAGGAGTTGATGGCTTTGGCCTTAGCTATTCAACATTGGCGTCCCTACTTGCTCGGTAAGAAGTTCATTGTGTTTACTGATCAAAAGAGCCTGTGATATTTGTTGCAGCAGCAGGTTACCACCACAGATCAACAAAATTGGCTCACCAAGCTAATGGAATATGTGTTTGAAGTTCGTTATAAACTGGGGAAACTCAACAACGCTGCTGATGCTCTATCCAGACAGCAAGAATATGCAGAATTTGCGACACTTGTATTCTCTCCTACATGGATGGATAGTAGCAGCTTGGTCGAAGAGGTGGACCGGGATCCACAGCTACTGGCCTTGAAGCGAGCTCTTGAGGCTGACCCTAACGCGAAACCGAAGTATCAGCTGAAGCAAGGGGTGCTTTACCGAGAAGGGAAGCTGGTCCTCTCACCAACTTCAGCATGGATTCCAGCCATGATAGAGGAATTCCACAATACAGTTACTGGGGGACATTCGGGTTATTACCGCACATACCGGAGAATTGCAGCAAGTTTCTATTGGAAGGGGATGGTGCAGCAAATTAAACATTATGTCAAAGTTGCTTGGTTTGTCAGCGTTTCAAGGCTTCATCGTTAGCTCCAGCCGGGTTACTGCAGCCTCTCCCTATTCCACAAGCAGCTTGGGAAGACCTCTCTATGGATTTTATCATTGGGATGCCGAAGTCCACAGGGTATGATGCTGTCATGGTTGTCGACAGGTTGTCCAAATACAGCCACTTTGTGGCTTTGAAGCACCCCTACACTGCTCGGACAATAGCTGAGTTGTTTTGCTAAGGAGATTATCCGGTTGCATGGGTTCCCAAAGTCGATCATCAGCGATAGGGATCCGGTTTTTATGAGTAGGTTTTGGCAAGAGTTGTTTAAGCTACAGGGGAATCAGCTCAAGTTCAGCTCCTCCTATCATCCGAAAACGGATGGCCAAACCGAGGTGGTTAATAGGTGTCTAGAAACGTACCTCCGCTGTTTTGCTTCTGACCATCCCCGCTATTGTACTCACTGGTTGTCTTGGGCTGAGTACTGATATAACACTACCTTTCATGACAGTACAGGCGTCACTCCCTTCGAAGCGATGTATGGAAGGCGACCTCCAACCCTCTTACAATATGTTTTGGGCGAGATACAGGTAGAAGCAGTAGCTAAGGAGCTTCAGGATCGCGATGAAGTTTTGAGGCAGCTTAAGCATCATCTCCTTCGGTCTCAGCAACTAATGAAGGCTCAAGTTGACCAACATCGCCACGATGTCCAGTTTGAGGTGGGGGACTGGGTTTTTCTGAAGCTTAAGCCGCATAGGCAGCAGTCGGTGACTCGAAGGATATACCCGAAGCTATTAGCTCGATATTATGGGCCATTCCAGGTTGAAGCAAGGGTAGGAACAGTGGCTTATCGGTTGTGTCTCCCTGAATCTTCTAAGGTTCACCCCATTTTTCATGTTTCCTTGCTCAAGAAGGCCATTGGCTCTCAACCAAGCTCTCTCAATCTGCCACCTGAGTTAGAGCTTGAACCAAGCGATGGGGCTGTCCCAGCAAAGGTGCTAGCATCACGAATAGTCTACAGAGATGGTGAGCGCGTGTCCCAGTGGTTAGTGCAGTGGCAGTCCAAGGGAATAGAAGATGCTACATGGGAGGATGAGTTCCTATTAAAGAGCACCTATCCGCAGCTAAGTCTTGAGGACAAGACTTCTTTTCAAGGGGACGGAAATGATACAGAAGATGGCAATCCGAATGGGCTGGTGGATCAAGCAGCAGCTAGGCCTAGGAGGTGGTTAGTCTACTCTCGCAAGAAGAAGTTTCAGCAAGCAGAGGCACTCCAGGAAACTGAGTCAATATAGTTGTGGTTTGACTAATTTGTTAGGGAAGGAGGGAAGAATTAGTTATGCTTAGCTGTACTGAGATTGTAACGGTTTTGCTTTTTGGCTTTTTTTGTTTTTGGGCTGCTTTTATTCCGGAGGAGGGGAAAATGAGGGACATGCTGTTTTTTTGGTTTATGCAGATTTTCTGCTCTATAGCAGGGCTCCATTGTTATGGAGAGGGAAGCTAGCTTCCTGGACTATCTTCTATTGTAATTTTCAGTTCATTAATCAAAGAAGTTCATCACTTATTTTTCCAATTTTTTCAATCCATTATCTGTTAGTTATTTGATTGGTTTATTTTATTTTTCTGCATCATTGATAAATTCCATTCTGCATCAATTGGCGCCATCTGTGGGAAAGCGGCCCAGGAGAGGAACCCTTGGGGAGAGGCCGCCAGTGGGTGTCAGCCGCCGTGGACGTCTGCTATTGATGGAGGGGGCAATGTTACGAATCCCACATCGGTTAACTGCCTAAGCAGTTAGTGGCTTATAAGTGTGTGAGACTTCCTCCACTAATAGGAATTTCTTTTGGTGGATAAGGGGCCTTCACATTTATGGGCCTAACATTGCCGTTCTCTATCACACACACACGTGTATATACGAACATATATACATGTATACACATACATACATACATACATATGTGTGTGTACGCGCGTGCGCAATTTATACACACACATATACATTTACATGAATGTGTATACATATACAGATATGTTTTGTGGGTTCATACACAAACAAGCATATATGTGCTTCTCTGTTTATATAGTCAACACTCACACATACAAGTGTGTGTATGATGAGGAAATAGAGACAACAAATGGGCTGCTGGACCAAACTCCACCTGGGCCGCGAAGATTGATAGTCTATACTAGAAAAAAACAGCTGCAGCAGCAGGGGAAGGGGCACTCCAGGAAATTTATCATTGTAATTCTGTTAAGGGAAAGGGGAGAGGGAGTTAAGTTACACCTAGGTGTCCAGCTAGGCACTAGGGGTAACGGCTGGATTGTTTTTGGTTGTTTGATTAGTGGAGAGGGGTGAGGAAGGGATCTTTGGTTCATTTGTTATTTTGCTGCTTAGTGAGCAGGGCTCCATCTTTGTGGAGAGGGAAGCTATTTCCTATGTGCATTGTATTGTTGACAGTGCTATTATCTCAATAAAATAATTATTCTCCCTGCATTCTTCTACTCTTCAAGAAGGACACTACTTGGCGGCTGTGTATCGATTATAAAGCCTCGAATAAAGTGACGGGGGCTAATAAATACCCAATCCCGGTTGTCGACGAGTTGTTAGATGAGCTGAATGGAGCTGCATTTTTTTTCTAAACTGGATTTAAAACTGATTTTTATCAAATCAGGATGCGGGAAGGGGATGAACATAAGACTGCATTTAGCACGCATGATGGCCACTACGAATTTCTGGTGATACCGTTTGGGCTAATCGATGCCCCGTCAACCTTCTAGAGTGTCATGAATGACGTTTTTTGGCCGTGGTTAAGGCGCATGATTTTAGTTTTTTTTTATGACATACTGGTTTATAGTCGAAGTTGGAAAGAGTAAAACGAACACCTAGCTATTGTACTGCAGATTTTGAGGGACAACCACTTCAAGGTAAACCCCAAGAAGTGTTCGCTGGGACAGACTTCCGTCGACTATCAGGGACACTGCATTTCTAAACAGGACGTGTCTGTAGATCCCACCAAAATTACCGTTGTCCAAAATTGGCCGATTCCAAAGAATGTGAAAGGAGTGAGGGGATTTCTGGAGCTGACGGGCTATTATAGGGAATTCATACAAGATTATGGGAGATTGCAAGGCCTTTGACCGAGTTAACTAAGAAAAATGGCTTCCAATAGAACGATCAGGCTCAATCGGCATTCGAAACCTTGAAGAACAAACTCACGGCAGCCCCTTTGCTGGCACTACCTAACTTTGATAAGCCATTTTGTGTTGAATGCGATACTTCCGAAACTGGGTTAGGGGTTGTATTGATGCAGGAAGACCGGCCCCTTGCTTATTTCAGTAAAGCCTTAGCGGCTCGCGACCTTGAAAAGTTGGCATATGAGAAGGAGCTCATGGCCTTCACCTTGGCCATCCAATATTGGCGGCCATATCTATTGGGAAGAAGGTTCACGGTATTTACTAATCAAAAAAGCCTGCGCCACTTGTTACAATAGCAGGTCACCACTCTGGATAAACAAAATTGGTTAGATAAACTAATGAAAAATGTGTATGATGTGCAATATAAACCAAGGAAGCTCAATACAATTGTAGATGCTTTGTCTAGGCAGTAGGACTATGCTGAACTTGCTCCATTTATTTCTTCCCCTACTTGGGCTAATGGCAGCAGCCTCATTGACAAGGTGAACCGGGACCCACAATTGATCGCTATTAAGAATGCTCTACATGCCAATCCCACATCCAAGCCACATTATGAATTGAGTCAAGGAGTGTTGTACCGCAAGGGAAAATTGGTCATTCCATCCAGTTCACCATGGATTCCAGCCATGCTATGCGAGTTCCACGATATTGTTACTGGCGAACATTCGAGATACTACTGTACTTATCGCAGGATAGCGGCAAATTTTTATTGGAAGGGTATGGTGCAGTGGATTAAAGAATATGTCAAGAGTTGTTCCATTTGACAACAATTTAAAGTCTCGACTCTAGCTCCAGCAGGTTTTTTACAACCTCTTCCCATTCCACAGGCCGTTTGGGAGGATATTTCGATGGATCTCATTACTGGAACGCCTAAGTCTAAGGGATTTGATGTTGTCATGGTGATTGTTGATAGGCTGTCCAAGTATGATCATTTTTTGGCTTTGAAACATCCTTATAAAGTGAGGGTAGTTGCCAAACTGTTTGTTAAGGAGATGGTGCGGCTCCATGGCTTCCCAAAATCTATTGTTAGCGACCAAGACCAGATCTTTATGAGTCGATTCTGGCAAGAATTGTTCAAGTTGCAGGGAACACAACTCAGGTTCAGCTCCTCCTACCACCCAAAAACAGATGGACAAACCAAGGTGATAAATAGGTGTCTTGAGACCTATCTCCGATGCTTTGCAGCTGACCAGCCACATTATTGGAGCCAATGGTTACCATAGGCTGAGTTTTGGTACAATACTTCTTTCCATGTGAGCACCTGGCGACTCCTTTTGAGGTAGTGTATGGAGTGCGGCCACCAACTACTTTGCAGTACGTTCCAGGCAAGATCCAAGTGGGGGCAATAGCTCAAGATTTACAAGACCGTGACGAGGCTTTGAAGCAACTTAAAGAGAACTTGTTTCAATCACAGGAACACATGAAAGCATACGCTAACCGGCATCGCCACGACATCCAATTTGAGGAGGGTGACTGGGTTTACTTGAAGCTGAGATCTCATAGACAGCAGCAAGTCACACGAAGGATTTATCCGAAACTCTCAGCTCGCTACTACGGGCCATTTCAGATTGAGGCCAGGGTGGGAGCAGTAGCTTATCGCTTGCATCTCCCTAAGTCTTCCAAGGTAAATCCCGTCTTCCACGTTTCTTTGCTCAAAAAGGCCATAGGCACCATTATCACCAACTGCCACCCGAGCTCGAATTGGAACCCGCTAAAGATTCTGCTTCTGCAAAAGTATTAGCTACCAGAGTTGTCCAAAGGGATAAAGAGTGCATTTCCCAGTGGTTGGTGCAGTGGTAGACCAAGAGAATCGAAGAAGCTACTTGGAAGGACGAATATACTCTAAAGAGGGATTACCCACAACTAAGTCTTGAGGACAATACTACCTTTCAAGGGCGCGACATTGATGAGGAAATAGAGACAACAGATGGGCTGCTGGACCAGACTCCACCTAGGCCGCGAAGATTGATAGAAATAGTTGCAGCATTAGGGGGAGGGCACTCCAGGAAATTCATCATTGTAATTCTATTAAGGGAAAGGGAGAGGGAGTTAGTTACACCTAGATGTCCAACTAGGCACTAGGGGTAACGGTTGGATTGTTTTTGGCTATTTGATCAGTGGAGAGGGGTGAGGAAGAGATCTTTGGTTCATTTGTTATTTTGCTGCTTAGTGAGCAGGGCTCCATCTTTGTGGAGAGGGAAGCTATTTCCTATGGGCACTGTATTGTTTACAGTGCTATTATCTCAATAAAATAAGTATTCTCCCTGCATTCATCTACTCTTCAATCTGTTTTTCCTGTTAATTCAAACTGTTCTGTGTTATTTCCTATTAGTGTGTGTGTTTGCGCACACGTGTGCATATATGTGTATGTACAAAAATATATAGATATGTGCATTTCTCTGGCAAAGTAGCAAGATATAGTACTCTTATGATTTCATGGAGTGCAATATAATAACGGATGGCAGGTAGCAACCTGTGCAGAAATAAAACCAAAGGCTAATATGTATGGCAATGCGAAAGCAAGTGTCCAAAGGTGGAAGAAGAAGAAATACATAGGCTACTGAAAAATCGAAAAAATATATACGAAACAGAATGAATTAGGCGTGCACCTTTTCCTAGAACCATTTCAACTGGACGTTGCTCATGCCATGTATCATCAAATTTGTGCTGGGTGCTTTCAGTCCATGCTTTATAGTGCACTATTGAAAACACATGAATACAGAAGTTAGTTTCTAGAACTGAATGTACATTCATGTTACAGTAACAGTCACAAAAACTGAATGCATGTCATCAAGAAATTAATATAGAACCATAATTCATAACACTAAACTTTACACAAGAAAATAACATGAACATGACATAAAAGCCTAACAGAACAACACATCTTAACATGTTCTAAGGATAACAGATGAGTAACAGAGAGAACCAACCACAAAGATTCCACAGCCAGTTTTAAGTATTGATTAAAATATCAGAGGCGTGATAAGCTGGCACTAAAGCTTACAGTAGATGTGTCCAAAACTTGACAAAGATAAGGTCATTGATTTTGCAGACTTTAAAAGAACTATTCCAAAAATAGATTATGATATGTGCAGAGAAAGTACAACTGTAACTTTGACTGATAATCTCAAAAAAAATCTGCAACAGTTTTCCACCCTAAAAATGATATATAGCTAGTCAGCAAAAGACCCCTTATCATCTTGCAAAAGATAAGGAATGAAATTTTTCATGAAAATTTTATGAAGCACTTGTTTGCCAATTTGGAATCCCTTGATTGCTTTCAGCCTTCTACAAAACCTTGTCAACAACAATAACTTCCATTCGCAATCGAACATCAACATCAAATGATTCTCTCAACAAAAATCTGCAACTTTTTCTGACTTAAAAATGATATGCAAGAGGTAAGAATGAAATTCTTCATAAAATTTTATGGAGCAGCAATTTGTCAATTTGGAATGCCTTAATAAACACTTGATGAAGACAGATTTATCAAGTCAATGTTGTTAAATTTCAAATAAGGTTTTGCTTGAAAGTTGAAACCATCATCAGGACACCGACACATGCTGCTTATTAACTAGGGGTACAGAATCCGTATATTTACAAGAGTCAGGAAAAAAAAAAATAAGTGGCAATTTTTTAATGCTTACAAGCAACACTAAATTGCTTCTGTTTGTTGCTACTTACAGAAGCATGTTGAATACTTAGACGGTTTTTGACCGTGTCCTTCCTTAATAATTTGTTTAGTGACTTTCTCATGAAGGATTTGCACTTCAGACTCAACTTTTGGAGGACTGTCACCATTTTGAGGTGGCTCACCATGCACAAAAGCAGCACTTTCGGTAACTATTTCATTTTCATCAACTGGCCCTGCAAAAGAGTACAGGATATAAATTTCCATGATGGTCTTTCCCACACAATCTCACAACTCCAAAGAAAATAATGCAAATAGGCTACATAAATATTTAGTTTGAAGGAAAAGAAAACCATTTCATTTTCCACCCACAATCAAATTCTTTGATCGAATTGAAATCTTATTATCCATCTACACTGCATTAAACGCAGTATAGAAGAAAAATTGAGAGTCCTTGCCCATGCTGATCATTGCTAAACGAATCCAATTATTAATTGCAGAAATGTAATGTATAGCTCATGATCTCCAAAGAAGTTTATGATGACAGTAACAAGTTACCAATTGGGTGACCTTGCTGCTCTTGAGAATCCTCCATCACTCAAAAAAGATGAATTCTGCAAAAGACTTAACAAATTGAAACTTTAATTACTATATGAATCAATAAATCCACACTGAATTATAGCCTAATCCTTTCAAAATGGCAGATACTGAAATGGAACAACTACTACAATGAGCTCCAAGGAACACACCAAAAATACAAAGCAATCAGTCCGGTTGCCAAGAAAAAGAATGCTAATAGAAAGAGGAAAAAAAAAACAGAGAGAAACAGAAACTGCGTTAACTGACCCAAGAGAAAAGAGAACTAAATTGATCATAGCAAAGAGTTGACTCTCACTGATTCAAACTTCAAAGCAGCAAAGTATGCAAAAACTTGGTGATTCATACTTTTCCAGCGAAACAAACAGAAAATGAAGGAAATAACAAGGAGTAACTTACAAAGATTAGGATCTGGAAAGCTTGCTGGAGAAAAGAATAGAACGGAAGTAATAAAGCAACTGAATGTGTTTGTTTTGTTAAGATCGAAGAAGATTCTAGAGAAAAAACAAAGGCCGGGCATGGCGATTAATTACATTTAACTAAAAAAAATGAAATAGCTTCAAGTTGAGAAATAATACATGCTCCCTTGCTCCAACAAATAACAGTACATTTTTTTTTCAAATAAATTAATAAATATTCCATATCACTTTTTCTTCAAATATATATATATATATATACTTCTAATTTGATTTGTTGTTAATGTATTTCTTTGATAGATAAGTTGTAGGAAAAATTCAAAATTATAAAAATCATGGTGAATAACGTTATTAATTCAGTATTATTAATTTTCCATCCTAAATATTAATGATGGTGAATAACGTTACAAGAGAAATTTAAATTGTAATTAATACTCCCTCTATTATTTTTATCGGTCACTTTGATTGTTTTTATTAGGATTAAAAAATAATAAATAGATTTAAATTTAGTATTAAATTACGTAATTAAGACTAAATTATTAAATCTGATTGGTTCTGATTTTATTGAAAAAAGAAAAATAAATTAAAAAATTAAATTAAATTATATTTAGACTATAATAAATAAATAAAATTTAAATTTTACTCAAAAGTGATAGATAAAAAAAACGGAGAAAGTAATATAAAATTAAATAAGAATATTAAGAAATAATTTATATATTAATTATAATGTAAATTATATATGAAAAAATACATATAGGCACTTTTTAATCATTAACTATGGGTTTGTCAGATATTAAATTTAAATTCAAGTTCATTAATTGCAATTTTTAGAAATAAAAATTAACATCTGTATCTATATTCAATTGAATTGAATAAACACATATATCAATTTGAATTCTATTTAACCACCAATTTTTCAGTTTTTTTCCGTGTAGGTGCTCCTTATAATGGACTAAACAATAAATTTTATCTTTCTTGAGGATGAAAAATAACTACTTCCTTCATTTTATTTATTTATTATTTTTAAGTAAAATTTAAATTTTATTTATTTGTTATTTTTAATGTAATTTAATTTATTTTTTTAATTTATTTATTTTTTTAATAAAGTTAGAATTAATTAAATTTGATAATTTAATTTTTATTATATAATTTAATACTAAATTTAAATTTATTTATTATTTTTTAATTTTAATAAAAATAATAAAAGTGATTGATAAAAAAAATGAGAAGAATAATATACTGTAAATAGTAATTATTGACTTTTTGAATGTGGGTGAAATATGAAAAGTGAATACTAATACGTTACACGTTCCAACCCTTCGTTCTGTCATAAGTATTGGGATGCGATCAAGTAATCTTGGGTTCCTTTGTCAATGTTTCCTTGCTGAGGACATCGACCAATCCGTCCCTTTGTAAATCACTCATTATTTTGATTCCAAAGAAGGATTGACTTGCCAAAATTGATAATTTTTGCGCTATCAGTCTTATTTTTTAAAAGAATTAAAAAAATTATGTCTAAAAATTATAAATTATAATATGTTAAAGTAAAAATATTTAAATTGTATAAAATAAAAGTTAAAATTAAAGATACAATTTCAAAATATATAATAAATAATACAATAAAATCGTTAAATAATTTTTTTTATTTAATCGATTTTTAATTTAATTATCAAAATTTTAAATTATCACCTAATAATAAATATTAATAATTGATAAATATACTCATATAATTTACAACTCAAAATAAGATAATTTACATGTATAAAATAATTATTTAATTAAAAATTAAAAAAATTATATAATTATATAGAATTTCGATTCGGTTTGATTTTTCTATGATTTTTTCTCTAAAATCCAAAATCGAAAACCAAACCAAAAAAAACGAACCAAATTAAAAAATCGTTCGGTTCGGTTTGAACCGAAATTTGCTCACCCCTAAATTTGGCATGATGAATAGTTATGTACAAAGCTCAATATGATTGAGTATAATGTATGTTTCCTCCCAATGAGGACTTTCGTGTCCTGAACACTTATTTTGGTTTGTATTTTCTTTTTAAATTGTAATATGTAAATAAATTACTTATATTAGAGTTAGAAGTAGAAAAAAAGACCACAAGCAAAAAGCAAGATGGGTTGGAGAGAGATCCAATAAGATAGAAGATAATGTATTTATCTATATTTGTTTGAATCATGCATATTACCTAGATTTGACCTTTTGATCTCCATTTTTTCGCTCGAGAAGGTCAATATAGTAAAATCCATAACTATGTCATATTTGTATGCTTACATTTTTGTGGCACATATAGGATGCATACCAATGTATGCCAACCATGTACAATGAGACTTAATTAATAAAATTTCTCAAACTAATACTAAGACATACAAGCCTTCCAATAATTAGAGGATAACCAAAGTTCTTTATGGTATGGATTGTTAACCACAATCAAGCCCATATTATATCGAATGTGTTTGAATCCAATTAAATGAATCATCTTAGCTAGCATATTAGCTTGTTGGCCACAATCAAAGTTAATAGTTCTAGAGGCAAGATTAGAGAATGCATATAAGATATGCACATATCAAGAGTTAATAATCTAATGATCCAATAATTGTGTAGAGACACAATTGGTATAAAGATATCTACCTTTCAAGGGTATAAAGTTTGACTTGTTGACCGCAGCTAAGGTCAAATTTCATATCAAAAATTGAATATTGGCCTACTAAGAAAATCATTGGATTTTCTTGAATCATATAGTGAGAGCTATTGATTCGCAATAAAATAGTAGGAGTAAATGGATTAATTAAAGACCTAATTATGTTGTGGTGTGTATGGCGGTGTCCATTAAGATAAAATTCCATTATCTCTAAGATAATATGGAAACTCTTGACTTAAGTATGCTCCACTTGGATCTGATTTAAGTGGCTTAATACTCTTGCCAAGTTGTTCCTCTATTTCATTTCTAAATTAGTTGAAATTTTCAAAAGCTTCATATTTATATTTCATTAGATAGATATATCCAAACCTGGAGTAATCATCTATGAAGGTAATAAAGTAGGAGTAACTTTCTCTAGCATGTGTAGTCATTGGATCATATACATCTGAATGTATTAAGTCCAATGTCTCGCTAGCTTGTTCTCCTTTACCAGGAAAGGTTGCTTTAGTCATTCTTCCTAATAAAGAAGATTCAGATGTATCAAAATGATTCATATATAATCAAATGATCCCAAACACCTCACTTGTGTAATTTGGCCATGTGTTTCTTATTTATATGGCCTAAACGACAATGCCATAAATATAAGGTGTTTAGATTAACTTGGTTCATTCTCCTAGTATCCATATTATGCACTTTTTTTATTTAGATCAAGAACAAATATATCATTCTCAATTATAGCATTAACATTAAACATATTGTTCTTAAAAATGAAATAACTTTTGTTCTTGTTAAAAGAAATTTCATAATCGTTTGATAAATAACTAAAATAAATGATACTCTTAGATAATGTTGGAACATAATAAAAATTATTTAACTCCAGTATCAATCCACTTGGAAGAGGCAAATGATAAATTCCCACAACTATTATAGAGATATTTTATATAGTAGCTGACTGCAGATATATCTCTGTCTTTCTAATTTTTCTACTACTTTTAAGCCCTTGTAGATCATTACATAAATGAGATCTGCAGTCGGTATCTAATACCTAAAATTGCTTGGAAGTAATAGAATAAGTATTAATTTCAATCATATGAATACCTGAAGTAGAAGCATTAGCTTGCTTCTTCTCCTTAAGAGAATCAAAATAGGCCTTACAATTATGCTTTCAGTGTCCATCTTTCCCATAGTGAAAGCAAGTCCCCTTGGGATTCTCTTTCTTGATAGCCTTCTTCTTAGAAATCCCACCACTCTTGGGTTTTGCCTTGGTCGCCTTCTTCATCTGCTTTTTGCCTTTAGTAGGAGTGACAACTATTGTCACACCCTTCTCGGAACAGTATTTTTCGATGCGAACTTATCCGAAATCGGAACGTTTTTTTTTCAAACAAATCGAAACACTGAAAATACTTTTTCGTTCGGAGTCAAACAATAACATTAACAATTAAAATATACACCAAACATCAGATCAAAAACTTATACTTGTCATTCATCCATTAACAGTTAAAAAGATACGTTCAAAATATAATTTAAACTTTTATCTTAATGGTCTAAGTATATACATGCCAAAAACTTACACCAACTAATACAAAAATCTTCTCTTCCATTCTGGACCTTCGATGTACTATACTCCCGCAACGCTTCAGAACCTGCATGCAGCAAATACTACGTGCTGAGCATTAAATATGTCCAGTAGTGACTACTAATCCAAGAATTTTCCAAAATTAAGCATAATTTTATAATTTATGCTTCTACTATTCTTATTTTATTAAGCATTTCTTTATATTTTAGTTAATACTAATCTTGTTGTTAATTCGTATTCTAATAACTATTGGTCTTTGGTTTCTAAACTTTCAACTTGACTTTGTAGAATTTTCTTTAGGTGGATCAATATCGGATTTACTTTTACTTTTACGTTAATGTTTACTATAACTTTTACTTTTATTAGTACTTTCACTTATCTTCTGGCTAAAACAATTTAATTATCATATCATTTAACGATGTAAATTGGTACTCGTGTCTTACTAGTACCAAAATAAATTACTTAAATTTTTGGTTTACTGTTCAATTATTCAATCTGTACTCTAGTTGTACTTCTTGCTATTTATTCTTTTATTTTTGCTTTGACTTTTAGTTAATAAATACATTACTATTTAAAGGCTTTTAAGCTTTATTGCAAGATGATATAATTATTTTGGGACACTTTGCAGTCAAATTCTCTTTCCTTCGTTTATATATATATATATATATATATATATATATATATTACTTTCATTCAAATATTTACTAAGACATATGTCTTTCTATTATCTTACTTTTCAATTTAACTTTTCCTTCAGAAAAGTGTTACTTAACCATTGCATTTCACATCATGTTAAATATCCTTACTTTTTAACTTCAAGCAGGAAAATTAATATTATTTTTCCGGCTTGTCACTATTTTTGCAGTAATAATAAGTACAAGAAATACCAATTAATTTACAATTTTCTTTTTTTTCGCGTAAAACAAAACATATCTCAGATTCCTTTAAAAGCTTAGCTAAACATTAAGTTAATATTTTTAAATCTTATAAAACCTTTCTTTTCTTTTTCTTACTAATTACGCTTTTCAAAAATCTTTACAGATTTATCTCAACTTTGCATTTTCTTCCAACCAAATTGTTTTTCGATATAACTTTTTATATTCAAATCAATTAAACAGTACTTATTCATTCATTTCAATGTGCTCTTAGTGCAATATACAAGTTTCTCACAAAGGATACTCGGGACTGGACCCAAAGGTCCCACTAAACATATAGAGAAATGATCTCGAAAGATCAAATCTCACAAAACAGATACACTTTCATTTTCACTTTCACTGAAGCTATGAAGATCAAGGATCCTACCCATAACTAAGCAAGTCGTCATGACTTGCACCGCGGTACAGAGGTGTCCCTATGGCTAGCCAATTATATCCAGAACAAGAATCATAATACATGTCTATCGCTAAGGGCAAATATAAACAATCACATTGTAAACGTTTTTGAATATTTAAAATTCTTTAATTTCTTTTTTTTATTTGTTACTATACTTTATTTCGATCAAATACACTCTTTTATGCCTTTGACTATTTAATAACTTTTTTTATCCTTTTTTATTCGCTTTATCTTTTTCAGTCACTTTTGTGAATTATTCTGTGATAATTCACTCAGATATTTAAATTTTTCCATCTTTTGTACAGATTATAAATTATGGCATTATAATTCATATTTTTCTTTTATTCTTTTGTATAATTGTTTATGAATTATTTTTCATACTTTTAAACTTGACATTTTTTCAATTTTTTCTTTTTTGGTCCCATTTTTTTTATTTATTCGATATGCCGACTTTTATTTCGTTGGCGAATTAAATTTATAATCATTTCTTCTTTTAATACTTTTTGTTGACTAATTTATTTTGATAAATTAGTCACATCTGAATTTTTCTCCCTTTTTGGCAATTAGAAATTTTATTAATATAATTTATTATTTTATATCTCAAATATACATAGGTTGACTTTTTCTCTTGGATTATTCATTTCAAATACATAATTACCATTTTCCCATCGTAATCATTTATTTTCATTTTTTTATTATATAATTTCTTCCATTATTCATCTTTTATTCTTTATTTTACCATTTTCGGGTAAAATTACATTTTTGTCCTTAAACTATGAAAATTCCATCTTTCGAAACCGTTAGGCCTCCGAAATCACCATTTTGACCTTGTTAAGTATTTCTGACTTATTTTTACGCGTTAATTACTTACTTTGGCAAAATTATCATTTTACCCCAAACTTTTTTATTTTCATTCATTTTAGTCATTTTTCTATTTAAAACTCATTTTATCTTTCTTTTAATTATATATTAATTTATTTTCATCATTTTTATTTATTTATGAATTATTTACCAATAATTTATTATTTTTATTATTTTCACAACTTCATAATTAATTCGAAAAAAATTCCGTCGGTTGACTTTTCGTTTCTTGCCATTAACATTAATTTATTTGCATATTTATTCATCACTTTAATCATTTTTATACAATTATGCATTGAAAATTCAATTATTTTCATTGTGCATATTCACATGAAATTCTAATAAAATTCCAATAAAATTCCACTAATTTTAATAAATTCTAATAAAATTCATTTATGCATTATTTATTTATCTTTGTTATTTTTCATCAAAATAATCATTTAATTCACAATAAATCACAAGTTTCATTCAATACCTACATTATACATAATTTTGAAAATTTTCAAATAAATTTCAATAATTCACTAAAAATTTATAGACAATAATTATCAAGTCTATTTTTAATTTAAGCAGTATACATTAATTTCATGCATTTTTCTCATTATTTCATCACTTAAAAATTTCGGCCAACAATATATTTCCACCTTAAAAATTTTCTTTCTTTCATTAAAGCCTTTAATTCATTTCCTCTCATATTTAATTTCATTTCCCCTCACAAAATTTCATCAACTAACAATTTGACATATTTTTATCTTAGTTACATAACCAAGAAAAATTCATATTAAATGAAAAATTAAGGAATTTTATAGTCACTTATCTTTTTCTATGCCTTAGCTTCCTTAAGCTTCACTTTTCCTTGCCTTTAGCATGCTTACTTTGCTCTCCTCCTTGAAAACCTAAGGAAATCGAATTCTTAAGCCATTAATACTCCATTCTCTTGGCTTCAAATGCTAAAATTAATACTATAAATGAGATCTAGACACCTTGAAATAGTAGAAAATACCTTAGAATATATTTTTTCCCTTAGATTTCTCTTACCTCAAATGGACTCCTAAACTTTCCTCCTTGCTTTTACTTGATTCAATTCCTCAAATCAGAGTTTTGGGGCTGGATTACTTATCTAGAGGGATGGAATTAGGGATGATGTGCTTGAAAATCAAAGAAAATGGAGCTAGATAGAAGAAATTTTGAGAGAGAAATGAGGGAGAGAGGGTTGGCCACCAAGGGAGCTGAAGAAGGAAGTATAATCTGCTGGAAATCTGCAGATCCCTCTGCCTTTTATAGCTCTCCTAGTGGGCCAAATTTGGGCCAATTCCAATGGGCCTAACTATTTTAATTTCAAAGCCCAATAACCACTTTTCAAGGGCCCAACTGAAAATCTCTCACTTTCTCACTCCAAATCTCTTCAATTTTAATTCCATCAGTCTTAAAACATTAAAAATGAGTAGTACGCAAATTTTTGGCTCAATCGGAGTCCGTTATCGATCCAATTCAAACTTATCGGTCATATTCGACAACTACTGGTGTTACCGAAAAATTAAATTCTCATTATCAAAATATTCTATATAAAAATTTATGTGGGCACGTAAAATCTGGCAATATTCGAAATTCGTTTACTATTTTTAATTATTTATACAAAATAAAGTCTCATTCCCTACCAGGGAAATCGACTCGCTACCTTTTTCATATTTTTGACTTTTGGAGGCCTATTTGACCTCAAATGCACTTCAAATTTCAACCATAGGCTCACCATGACTATTCCTTTCAAATGGTCCAATAAAATATTTTCGACTTTCGGGTGTTTTTTTGGGCTCGAAAGACGCTATTCACTGCCGGAAAGTACTATTTACGACTGACCCGCTGTTGAGGCCATTACAACTATGATGCCCTTTTAGATCCTTTTTAAAGGATACATTAGCTATTTTAAGCAAATTGATTAGCTCAGAAATGGTTACTTTGATCTTGTTGATATTGAAGTTGAGCATGAAAGGTGAAAAACTTGAAGCGAACGAGTACAAAATCAAGTCTATGTATAGATCATTATTCATAACATAACCAAGTCTGCCCAAATGCTCAATGTACCCATATATCTTTAATGCATGAGTAGCAGCCGAAGTGCCCTTCACCATTTTACAACTAAAGAAAGCTCGAGCAATCTCATATTAATCAATTCTAGCTTGAGAAGCATAAAACTCTTCTCTATGCAAAATGATTGTTCTAGCATCCATCTTCTCATGTTGCTTTTGAAGCTTTGAGGACATAACGCCGAGCATTACACATGCCACTAATGTCCTTGGTCTTATCAGATGATGCATCAGTGGCATCATTTGATAGAAGTGGTGGTAGGTTTTTATCCAAGATATAATGAATCTTTTCGGCCTTGAGAACAATTCTCACTTACCTAACCCAGTCAGAATAATTGCTACCAACCAACTTGTTATCCAAGATTAATCATAGGTTTATGTTTGATGTGCTCATGATGATGACCTAGATGTGAAGAAAAAAAATATAAGAGTACGTTCATAAATATACACGCATTAATTAGGTCTTTAATTAATCCATTTACTTATACTATTTTATTATGAATCAATAGCCCTCATTACATGATCTGAGAAAATCCAATGGTTTTCTTAGTAGGCCAATATCCAATCCTTAATATGAAATTTGATCTTGATTGTGATCAACAAAACAAACTCCATACCCTTAAAAGGTAGGTATTTCTATACTAATTGTGTCTCTACACAACTATTGGATAATAGGATTATCAACTTTTGATACATGCATATCATATATGCATTTCCCAATATTGCCTCTAGAACCATTAGCCTTGACTGTGGTTAACAAGCTAATATGCTAGCTAAAATGATCCATTTAATTGAATTCGAACATATTTAATATAATATGGGCTTGAATGTGGTCAACAACCTATACTATAAAGAACTTTGATTCTCCTCTAATTAATGAAAGGCTTAGATATCTTAGTATTAGTTTGAAGAATTTTGTTAATTAAGTCTCATCATACATGGTTGGCATACATTGGTATGCATCCTATATATGTCACATAAATATAAGCATACAAATATGACATAGTTATGAACTTTATTACATTGACCTTCTCGAGCCAAAAAGAAAGATCAAAAGGTCAAACTTAGGTAATATGCATAATTCAAACAAATATAGATAGATACATTATCTTTTATCTTGTTGGATCTCTATCCGACCTATCTTGCTCTTGGCTTATGGTCTTCTTTTCTACTTCTAACTCTAATCTAAATAATCTAATTACATATTATAATTTGAAAATAAAATACAAAAAAAAAATATGTGATTGGGATATGAAAGTCCTCATTGGGCTAAAACATGCAATATGCTCAATCACATTATACTTTGTTCATAACTATTCATTATACCAATCATATATCCTTATATGCAATTCTAATGCATAAAAGTAGAGCCTAATTATGGAATACTAACTTTGTCACAACTCTTGAAACTTATTTTTGAGTTATTATAATAATGTGATCAAATTAGGAAACTATCCAAATTAGAAAATTTTTTCCATGCATGTATTTTATCTTAATTATCAATTCAATTGATAATTAATTAATTGATTAATTAATTAATTAATTATATTAAATAATTAAAAAATCAATTTTGGGCTTAAAACCATAGGTACGCCGAAATCTATACATAAAATTTTAAAGTGTGTTCAAATACAATCTAGTTTTATGTATCTTAGTCCATTTAGGCTTTGTGAATGAGCCAAACGTGTACTAAGCCCACTCCAGCTCTTAAAACTCATTAATAAACTTAATTGAAGTCTTTTATTTTAGTTTAAATTAGCTCATTGGGTCCACCAAGTCATTTACTAATTTAAACCAAGCTTCGTAGACTCAATTAAGCCCATTAAGTGGCTTTAATGAATTAAACTCAATCCAATTGATTTAAGATCCATTTTAATTAATCCAATTAATTAAAAATAAACTAATATATCAGATATATCAGTTTTAAAAGATCAAAAGTTATTCTAATCATGAACACACCAAGAACACATGAAAAACACTAATTTATCAAACTTTTCGATTAAACTAGTTTTCATGCAAAATGTGTTTGAATTCAATTTTATTTGATCCTATGGCTTAATATTACATATTAAACACATAAAATATCATCAAAATAATTTTAGCATGGACCAAACAAAAATTGATTTAGAACAGTCCCTTTTTCTCCATAGAGAAAACTTCCCTTCGCCTTTTCTTTGCACAAGGAGAAACTTTTTCTTCTTATTTTTTTAATTTAATCACACACATACAGAAATCAATATTTCTCATTCATGAATATCAAAATTCAATATTTTAAAATTCATGAAATAAATAACTTAAAAATAAAAAAGTATTCCACGGAAATATAAAATTGTAGATTCATGGCAAAACCTTGGCTCTAATACCATGTTGGATTCTAGTCGGTTACATGCATCTAATGCATCAGTAGAAATTAAAGTTTTTAACCAATTAAAAGGATCTTGCTATAAATATACAATATATATCTATAAGAGAATTAAAAAAATCACATTTGAGGGTTATTAAACAATTGATTTCCCTTTGCATCGGGTTGTCACAAATTATAGTATCCAAACTAGAACACCTACAAATATGTTCCACACTAATAAGGAACTAAATGAACCAAACTAATGGGAAAAACAAGATGGATGAAATTCCCTTGAAGTTAGTAAGGGAAGGCGGCTAGGGAAGAAGAAAGAAATGAAGATAAGACTTAGGCCCTAATCCCACTTGTGTTAGACTTTTATAGGTAGGTTAAAAGCCCATTTCTAATGGGATTAGGATACTTAAATTTCTGAAGAAATACTAAATGGACTGCTGGAATTTAACTAATTAAAATCTAATCCAGGCCCTTTCATAAAGGACCTTATATAGAAACCCACAAAATGGGCCCTTATACATAAACATGGATTTAATTATCCAAATCAACTCAAAATCCAACTAAATTAAATATATGGGCTCCATAACACTTATGAAATATATTTAATTTATTTTTGATCCAAAAATAAGGGTCTAAGGCCTTCTATCTACGTTCTGCACTCCAAAGGACTTTTGCGCATAAACCAATTTTTTGGATCAATGTTTATTTTTTTCAATGGACTCATTAATATTATTTCAACCTTATAATATTTATAGTCTAATAATATTTGATTATGAAATATAATATTTTAATTAGGACTATTATTGCATAATATTTTCAAAAAGCTCCTCGAACTTTTCTGCTGACCTTTTGTGAACTTCTCTTTATATGCATAATTAATTAAACTATTTACTTAACTATTTTTCTATTTATTTTTCTTCTCTTATAATAATATCAAATATTATTATCCTTATCATTTTACCATTTTATCCCTTACTTTATAGGTATGTGACCTATTGGGTTCCTGTCCATATTAGCAGTATAATATGTAATTAAGAGTTTTACTCGAACTGGAACTTTTTACCAAGAATCATAGTTGAACCATGACTCTTATGATTTAAATTTTTTTAAACTATTTTATCAATCCCTAATTGATATTCTTGATATGTTATTATATAAGTTATGAAAGGTCTCTAGCTAAGCATTATGACCATCCAAATGTTAGAAAAATCAAGTGGTTTTGACTATACCCTTCCACAAAATAGTTATCGTGCAATTATTTCTTTCACCACTCTTATCTCATTTAAATTCTGAGTATGGATTTATGTCAACTCATTTGAACCTAAATATGTATGTTCTATTAATTTAACCATTATTTTTAAAATGTCCTTTGTGTATTCCTATCCACCTTGGCATCCTATTATGGTCAGAGATTCTTTGAATAAGACAATTATAAAATCATGCGAGATATAACTTTTCTTAATAAATTTGGGATGGTGAATCCTTCATTGATTACTCAACTACCTTTAAGTAGGTCATGATATACCCAACCTTCCAACCTCCTAACTATGTTCACCCTCGATTGGAGGTAAACAGTTATGAAGCCAAAGTACACCACTCACTATTTAAGATAACTTTAGTAATTTCAAGTCTGAGGATATTTGTACCACTGCTATGAAGAAATTCCTTACTGACATAAATTTAATATTTATGTGAAAATTCTCTTGGCAGATCTTTAATGAACTTGTTCTTCTAACAAGCATCCACATATTAGCTTCGATCATCTGCCATGATTACAATTATGAAAACCGTTGCTTGAACCTTTCAAGATGCATAATATGTGCTAATATATCCGTATTAACAATATCTTGTCTTGTTAATATTACGACTAGAGATATTTAGATATTAATATATTTACACACAATATACATCTCATATCATGAACTTTTTCATGATTTCCTTTGCACCGTATTTATAATATTAAATACTTCATTTATTAATTTAAAATAAAAAATATGTAATTAAACATACTATTAATGATGAATGTTACCTTCTTATAAATAAATGAGTTCATGTACATGAAACACATCCCTAGCTTCATGGGCTCCCGGCATACTCCTAGCAATTCAGATTTTTAATGAGGGTCTGCGGGAGTTTTGTGTATATTTTGGTGACAAAACACCTTTCTTGTAATATCTCCGAGGAACTTGCTTCTGATAATTATTGGGTGTCATCTCCTTATTTCTGATACTGGGCACTATTTTGGTGTGCCAGTCCTCCACGGCTGCTTTAGACAAAAATACTATTCCTATTTTGATGAACAAAGTTCAAGCCCAGATATCCAATTGGAAGGCGTCTTCTTTATCTCCTGTAGGACGTATTACATTGGTGAAATCAGCTTTTCGTCGATTCCAGCTTGTCATGCAAACTGCTATTCTCCCCGTGAGCACTGGTGATGGATTGAACAACTTTGCCGTGATTTTGTTTGAGGCTCATCGTCGAATCAACGCAAAATCCATCTATTGTATTGGGAGAAGATTTGTAAACCGGTGGAGCAAGGTGGTTCGGGTATTCCTTTATGCTCAAGATCATTTGGAAGCTGTTAGGAGTCTCGTTGCAATTGGAGGGTCCCTGAATTATGGCTTTCTATGCATAAGCGCTTCCTTACAATTTGGAGCTTTGTCGCATGCATTTGTCTCCTCCTACTTTGTGTGAGATTTGCTGCTCCGATGAGGAGTCTATAATCCACGTGTTCCTTTTGACAAGAAAATGGAACTCATATGGGCTGCAGTAGATAGTTAAAATTCTGCTGCAAGGGATTTAGGTTCTTTAAATGGTAATTATGTGCCAAAAGGTGGATCGTTTAATCGGTTCTCCCGCCACCTGATGGCTGGGTTGTATTCAACTCCGATTGGCTTTTCGTAAGAGTTGTATGGCTTTTCGCAAAAACTTCTTTACAAATGCTGGATTGAGAAAGAGAAATGAAACAATCAAATTTTAAGTCCCATTTTAATCAAATTCCGGCAAATAGTTTCTCTTCCCAGAGTTTGCTCCAAGTATATATATATATATATGAAATTAGAATTTCCATTTACAATTCAAACCCCAGAAAACTCATCCTTTGTCAAAATAAATGTGGACTATACAAGCTCTTTGAAGCATCCTGAAGAGCAGAAAGAGCACTCAAAAAATAGAATACACATACAAGTTAGTTTGAGAGGAGAAAAAAGAAAAGGGAAAAAGCCTTCCCTTCCAAAAATAAACGAACCCAATGGTAGCTAACAGAATGTAAGGAGTAACACAATGTCACTTCTCTATCAATGGTAGCTAAGAGCTATCACCTAAAGACTGCAGCACCAAGAAATCAAGCTTTTGCCTCTCTTTGAGCTGTTAAGGTTTCATCTATTTGCGAAAACATGACAATAATCCATCAATATCTGCTGACCACATGCTAAGATTCCAAACACTAGCAGCTGCAAAGATCATTACAAGTTTCCCTAACGTTATACTGCTGCTCGGGCTTCCTTCCAAAATAGACTCTCCAGACCTCAACAACCAGCAGCCTTTAGAAAGTGATCATAAGGACTTGACACTGGCAACTGGAAGCGCTCGCGATGCTGGATCTCAGTGGCACATGGAACACTAGTAGCAGATGAAATGAATGAATTACAATCCAAATTCTCGTCAAGGAATGGATTTCCACTCTGCAGTTTCAGAAGCTTACAGAATTAGATCAGTTTAAGGACAATACCATGCATCCCAAATTCAAATGGGAAGTAAAAAGGTGTACTCATATATCAAATTGCACAGCAAAGACACATTAAGTGGCAAATCAATGGGCTTCCCGAAGAAAAGAAAAGATTTGCAACTAAAGTGTTAAGCTCGAAATTTTAACCAAGGCTAGAGATTGAAGTAGTCGTTACATTACTTTTAGCTTAGGATTGACATTTTTTTAGTATAGGCAATGCAACATAGGTACTAGTAGAGATGCTGACAATATGGGGTACATGATTGTTATAACTTATAATTACATCAACACTGAAGAAGTATTGAGTGGATTCATAATGGCAATTGCCAGTGTAGTGGTCATTGATGGTGTTGTTTATGCTGGTCATATTCATGAAGAAGAAAGTCCAAGAAAGGTGGTAATGGAGGCTATTATAATATTTCTTGAAGGTTTTTTAAGGCTGCAGTAGTAGGTTCATGGTGATGGAATGTGGCAAGCACTGGCGCACAATGGAAGTAGTGTTTAAATACTGTTCAGGCTACATAAACAGCTCCGTAAAAGTTAGGAAGCTCTACAAGGCAAGTTATTCAGTACTATTAACAGTTTGGATTCAAACTCTTTCAAAATGCTTTTAGCTACTATGATAGTTCGTGAAGGGTCTTTATGGCTGCCATAACAGTTCATGGTGATTGGAATTGGCAGTAGCAGTGGTGGAGCACAATGAAAAATGGTGGTTAAGCCCTCCAGGTCAAGTGTATTCAGCACTACTAAAGGTTTCTGTTCAAAATGCTTTCAGTTATTTAACATGAAAAGGCAGATGCTTAAAAGTAACTAGTGAATGTTTAAGAAAAACCCACTGAATGTGATAATCATATGGCACCTGCTTTGCTTGGTTGTTTTCATGAGCATATATTCTAATTTCGTTTTCTTGTCTTCGTTGGGAACTCAGTAAAGCAGACATCTTTTTTTGCTTCCCCGCTGAAAGAGCTTCACAATGGCCAGCCATTTCAATATAAGGCAAATCCGGTGGGGTTGAGACTGAAAGTCTTCCAACTTGATGTGTTGTTTCTGAAACCTGTAAAAATGTTTTATGATCGGATATGTTGATAATTACAACAATAATGTTCTGATCTAATCTGGGTAGGTGAACTTCCAAGCCTAAGTGTGTGCACAAGTCTTTGCGCATGTATGTCTACGTCTATCAGTCTACGAAAACTTAAAAACCAAGTACAACTTACTGCATTTAATAGTTCATCAACACTTAGAAGTCCTGAAGATTCTGTATCCTCCTTTGCACCATGATCTATTTGAACTTCTGATGTATTTGGTAAAGAACTATCGTCTATAATGACTGGTGGAGAGTTATCCTGCATTAACATTGTCATGCGCTTATAAGCATGAGAGTGAGCAGTGAGAAAATAGGGACTGAAAAAGCAGCAAGTTACCTTTTCAATATTTTTATCCTCTGGTACTGTTTCAGACATTTGGTCTGACATCTCCATGAATAAATCAGCTCCCAGTGGACATGCATCATTGGGCACAAAGTTCTTGAGCAGCTGCTCTCTTATGGAAGACATATCCTATATAAAAATCCATAATGTTAGTAGCATGTTCAAGTAACTACCAAAAGCACCCTTGCTTTAACTTAAGAGAACATGAATGACTGTTACACTTGATGTCGTTCCCAGAAACTTCACTATCATTGTAGCAAATGATTCTTTTGATTGGCTCTCTGTTATTTGTATGGCTGCAAGTGACTTCACAGCATCTTCATTATCTTCTTCAGATCCATAAATTTTTCTTAACTGGTCCAATTGGTTGTCAACAGCCTGTAACTTGCACTCATCAACCAGCCGTAGAAATGGATCAGCCTGAGAAGGAGTGGTAACAGTAAATTATTAGTGAAGTGTAATATACAGTATTTCAAAAACTTAAAAGCATGCAGAACAAGAAATTAAGGAACAGGCATTTCAACTTTCTTATGTTATTGGACTTCCTAAATGAAAGAAAACCTCTCAGTCATGCCAGAACTAACAGATACTAGTAAACCTACGGTTTTTTCCGTAATTGCAGCTCTGGCACAGGGAACAAGGGGGGGAATGCAAAAAACTTTTGATAAAAATAAAATCATAGATGTTGCCAATGTGAACAGGGATCGGCGCCGGGAAGGCTGTAATGGCCCTGCAAAAGTGAAAAAGCTTTATCAGCTCAAATGATGGCAAACCAAGCACATATTGGCATGTTACACACATTCCAGAAAAAAAATAAAAAATAAAAAGGTATTCACATATCAGGTTCAGCAACTGTAACAAAATTGTCGAAAAAGAAATACAAAATTCAGACTCCCTCCCCCCCACCAAAAAAAAAAAGGACAAGAAAATTAATTATAGATTCATCCTTATCAATGGTTTTGATCTTAGAGAGAATAGGATGGAATGATACTTTAGGAAAAAGAAATGATTAAGTGTAAATATAGCCTATTTTTTGGCATGTTACACACATTCCGGGGAACAAAAAGGGTATTGTCATATCAGGTTCAGCAACTGTAACAAAATTGTTGAAAAAGAAATACGAAATTCAGACTTCAAAAAAAGAAAAAAAGCAAAAGAAAATTAATTATAGATTCATCCTTATCAATGGTTTTGATCATAGAGAGAATCAGATGGAAGTATACTTTAGGAAAAAGAACTGATCAGGTGTAAATATAGCCCATTTTTGCAACAGAATGGATACAGAAGTGGTCCAATCGTAATCTTTGTTTTGGCAATGGCTGTGGTAGTGCAGAACTCATTTTAAAGTTAGGAAACACCATAACCCAAGTTTGTTCAGAACTACTTAAATTCACATCCAAAATATTTCAAAATGCTTGAGAGAAGATTAAAAAGAAAAAAGAATTGATCAAGTGTAATTTAGCCAAAAGGATTAGACATAGCTACTAACAGGAAAAACAGGTATCAACAACTGATGGCCATAACTACTAACCGACAAACATAACTACAAACAGATGTAATGGCTATAGACAACTGATGGTCAGCCATTCCCATCAAAGCATATCAAGCATCTTCCTCTCTTTCATATTCATTTTATGATTACTATAACAACTTGGCACTAAGCACTAAAACCAACTGGCACATCCTGGTTGCATAAAGATTCCTTCGACTTGATCTTTCAGTTCAACTGCCTCAAGAATCTAATTTCTCATTTCTTCCATTCTTACCAAATTAAATCATGTCATGCATTAACCTTGTTTCAATGATGGCGACTATGTAGCTCCTTAAGCTTTCAACTTTTGCAAAGTACTATTTCTTATTTATTTTTCCTCACTTTTTACTTGGGTCATTTATGGCATGTGAATGGTTGTAGGCGCTTCACCCCAAGCCTAATTTCATGACTGTTTTCATGTTGCGAAAGGGTTTTAAGGTTTGGACAATTATGCAATCTGTTCAATAACTCAAAAGCATCCAAATAGTACTGTCATCGTTCTTAATTGACCATGATTAGACTTATGAAACACACTAGAACTTAAGTAGTTCAGAGGCACTTGAGCAACACAGCATTATTAAGATTCAATTAACTTCACAGGAAAACAGTGAACTTTAAATAATTCAAGAGTTAGAACTTATAAACCTACCTCCTCCAAGAGCAAAGCTCCTTAAGGAAAGCGCTAGCTGAAAACTCCGAATCAAAATCTCATTGCTGGAGTTCTACAAGACATAATATAAGTTATAATATTATCAATCATGGAAAAGATAAATATACATAATGAATTATCAAAAAGAAAAAGAAACGATCATGATTGAGATCACATTCATACTTAAAAGGAAAATAAGATAAGGCCAATAGGTTTCACCTTAGTGGTACTAGTTTGGTGACTCTCTGAGGTCCCAAGTTCAGGTTGAACCCCTTGTAACCCAAAAAAAAAAAATGTAATAACATGACCCACACAAGGCACAATGGAAATTAGTACCCTGGAATTTGGAAAATGTGAGATTTCAATGCTATCTTTCAACATGGAGAGGACTTCTCATGAAAGAAGGGACCCATTAACAGAGAATTCTCCCATGATAGCATTTGAGCAACCTAGTAGCCAACATCTATTTTAGAGCCTCTCATCTAGTATGGAAGATCCTCAAAGACAGGCATGTACTGACCATTAGTTTCACAACTGTTTCTTAGACTCTGCATAGGATGGCCCATAATAGTAATGACTTTCATGTTGTGTATGTATATGATTATTTAACCCTTCTGTTGCCTGCAAAAGGTATGTGCTCTGTACTCATTTGCATAGTACATCCCAGATGGTTTAAAATATTTCACAAAAAATGCTCTTTGTTTCCATTATCCTCTACCTCCTTGCAAGTTTCATTTTATTTGTTTATTTGTTTGCTTTCTTTCATATTTTCTCTTTACATTGTCAACGCCATGTGGATTAATCACATATAAATTGTCATTACGTTCTATGTGATTGTGTTGACCAGTGTGTAAATTCCAGCTAGGATAGGAATATGTATTTACTACATTGATGTTTTTCCATGCTAGGATAGGATTTCCTTATTAAGGTACATTCCCATATAGAATGGCTTTTTATTCTCACCGCCACCCTCAATTGAGTTGTAGCCTAGTTGCCAGCCAACCCACCCAACTTCAGCGATGATCCTCCCGCATGAGCCTCACACACCTTTGACATCCTCTGCATCCCTGGTCACATGGCGCACGCCTGCCGGAGTTTGATCTTCGCTCATCAAATAAAACTATGTTTTTTTTTGAAAATATAATCAATTTTCTATGTTATTGGTAGACTAGGCAAACGGATGGTATCGGGCCGTTTTGTGTTTTGCGGGTTACCATTCTTTTAGGTCATCGGATCACTTTATTTCAGGCGGATTCAGGTTAGGTCTAAGTTATAATAAATTCAACAATAAATTATTTGGTTTATATTTTGATTTAATCGATTCGCTTCTAACTTTTTCAGTGTCTTGAACTTATTTTGATTTTTTCGGTCCAATTTAAAATATAAATTTGACATCATATATAGTTTAACTTTTTTAGAGTTCTAGATCAATTTTAACTCTCAGTCAAATATGTCGCAAAAATAGCAACTTGATTTGAATTTGAATTTTAAATATCTTAAATGAACTTTTTTTTTACCTCAAATTTGATTATCAAATTTAATTATCGGATTTGTCTCAAATAACACTATCCGTAATCCAAAAAAATAGTATTTTTGTCCAAGGTGAAATTATTCATTTCAGATGTTCACAAATTGGAAATTTACGGAATGTTACATTCTCTTCTAATGTGATGAAAAAAAAATCGAAAAAATACGACTAAGAAGCACTAGCAATGTAAGATGACGGATGAATAGAACAACAGCAGATTATGGCATGAAACGAAAAAATTGAAAAAAGGAATACGCAAAAAATAGATTTTGACAATATATGCAAAAAATAAAAATAGTAAAATACAGTATGACAACTTAATTATTATTTTCTATTCACATTTTTATTTTTTTTTCTTTTGTCTTTTACTGCTAACAACTTAAACAATTGAACATTTCTATTTTTTTAATTAAATCTTTTTTTTAATAAAATTGAGATGAAAATATTAAAATAGCGAACTGTTGATATATATATGACATAAAATAAAATTTAATTTGAAAAATAGAATCAAAAGTTCAAATGAATTGGGTCAAGTTTCAGGTTTAGGTGGAATTTGATTTAAATTTTTTTAATCATTTGAATTTCTATAGAATTCATGTTCAATATCCATATTGAGTCAAAAATTGGGTTTTGTAACATAAAAATCATGAAAATTCTATTTTATTTTATTTAAAATAAAAATAATTTAAAAATTAATTTTTTATGTCATCAAAGTGATAATTAAGCAGATTACATATAATTATCATATTATTTTAATACCAATCAACTCTATAAATAAATTATGATTAGTTATTTGAATTTTTTTATTTTTTGTACACATCATTTTTTTTATGTTTATATGATGACGTAAAACTGTTTTCATCTTCTGGTTCAACTTATAAAGATTATTTATCATAAAATGACGTGGTAATCATACTTGTTGTGCTTAATTGTCACTCCGATTATATAAAAAAATTAATTTTCAGATAATTTTTACTTCAATTGAAATAAAATAAAATTTTGATATTTTTTGTGTTATAAATTATTTTATTATGATAATTTAGTTATAAATTCAAAAATTCGATGACCATAGACGTCATTAACCCGTAAAAAATTGGCAAGTCTAGTGAGTGGCCATTAAAATTTAATTATTCTATGAGAACTGGAATTTGTTAATTTCTAAGATTTGTCTTTCAATTTAATTACTCTATGTTTTTCTATAACCTTATATTTTTTTTTTGGTGACAAAAAAAAATTGAATTATTAAAAGTTTGAAGAAAACGATTTATTGGCATAAAAAGACTATTGAATTTTACTAGCTACGAGTTTGTTGAACTTAATTAGTTTTAGAATAAAATATTAGAATTAAAGACAGTAGAATTTACCATAAAAGAGAATATTATATGGCTCCATCTCCATATGGTGCCTAAAGATAAGTCATAAAATCTATTTACTTGCATTCCCATTCGAATAAGTAAATAACCTCTTTTTTTCCTAAAGAACTCTTAGTGAAAAACAAAAAAGTTCCAAATTATTTTTTAAATGTTTTAATTATCCAAATTGTAATACTTAGAATGTATTTGAAAAAACTAATTATAATTTTAATTAATATATTTATTATTAACGAAAGGAAATGTAGATAGGCACAATTCTTGGGAAAAATATATTTAAAAAAGGTGGTTATTATTATTATTATTAGTATGTTCTACAAATTAGTTAGAAGTAGGGCTAGAAAAAAGAAACTGAAAACCGTTAAATCTATTTAAAACATCAAATTCAAACCGATTTTATTGTTTTATCAATTTAATTGGATATGGACGTGAACTTTAATTTTTAAAATTATAGTTAATAAATTTGAACTTAAATTTAAGTAAATGACTAATAAATTAATATTTATATAGTTTTATTTTAATGCATTATTATTAAATTTGAATGACTTGTATTTCATATTTAAAATTTAAAGAATTTATATTTTAATTTTATAGATGAATTAAAATTTTTTATGTGAAGTTTATATTTAATTTTTGTAACGGTTAACTAGTAATTAATGATTGATGGCTAACCAACTGTAGATAGCAGTTAACCAATTATTAATGGACTTTAATTTTAAAAAACTGACTTTAATTAATTGGATTTGGATTTAAAAAGTAGGGAATGGATTCATCAAGTCATCCATGCCCACTTCTAAATAGAAGAATTAGATAGCTTTTACAATTTAGTTTTTTCTTGGATTAGAATTTATACATTATTTATAAAATAATTTCTTTCCATAAAAAATTATTTTTAATTAAAATAGGTTATATATATATATATATATATATATATATACACCATTTAGTCAAACATATTTTCACAAGGTTTAAATCTTTTACAAGTGTTGTTTAGACGCTAAATTCTTTTCAAATAATTCTTATCTTAACTTTGATCAGCAATCAGAATTTTGAGTAAAAAAATTTCAAATTATGTGTTTTATTTATATTGCAGTGAAAATTTATTGTTTTTGTTTATTTTACTATTAGCATATGTTTTACTCTATATATATTTACTAAATAAAAAATATGATTCAAAATAATGGATGTATATAAAAAATACATTTGTTACATGCAAGTCACGTATTCACGAACTACTAAATATGAATTCAAAATTGTTGATTTATAGTAAAAAGTTGGGACTTTTACAAAAATTTATATATGAATTCAAAATTTTTGTAATTTTTTTATATTGCATTTTAAAGCCAAACATAGAACATGTTTAAAAAAAAAAATTGAACATTAATTCAGTGGATGATTTACCCGAAGCCGACCTCAAAATTGACAGGTGACTCAATTTTATCGAAAATCTTCTGAAGTATGAAACCAAATGGGAAAGAAAACTGGTGGGAAACTCAGATAACTATGCTCGAAAAACATATCAACCCCAGATGACCCTAACCCAAAAGGCCTAGCTTAACCTGATTGCCAACTCAGAAACTATGCACATCAAAGAAATTGGAACATTCTAAAAGCATGTATAGCCATTTCTTTAAAACATCAATAGCAAAAAATTTAGGCAGTACCTTGTTCCGGGCAAAAAGCAGCACCAGGCTGTAGGTATGAGCAATTGCTTCATAATTCACAGGACTATTTAGAGGAGACAGGGACTGTACCCAAATTGAAGAAAGCAGAAGGGTAATCTGACGACTGCTTAACCTAAGAGATACTATCTCCTCCTGTAGTTTTTTTATCAAAATATATATACAAATATGTTCAAATCATTGTCTCTAAAGGGAACTTTTGATTGTTAGGATTAGGAAGATTAATATGTACCTGTTTCTCGTCCAAGTTGCTCTTGGTCATCTCATCTGCTGTTATTGGAGATAAATGCCTTCTTGCTGAATAAGCTCGGCTGTAAGTTGACTTCAACCTGTTCAGCATGGATAGACTATTATTTATAGTTAAATTTTCATTATTTATGGTTCTGTCCTTCCCATCATTGCCCATTTTTTCTTGTGAGGAATGCTCTTCCTTTTTCAATTTCTCAAAGAGTGCAGCCGAAGAAGAAAACACAGATACAGTTCTTGAGAGCATCCTTTGCATATTCATTGCCTTATTCGACATGGAAGCAGCAGCCGGACGTGGACAAACAGATGATGGAACAAGGACAATTGAAAATATACGATGTGTGCCCACCCTGGTTTCAGAGTCCTCATAGACCATGGCCAGAAGTAATTGATAAAATAATGCTTCGGGAAAAGCCTAAAGAATTTCAGCCAAAGAAAAAGTTATAAAAACTGGAAAATAAGATGAAAATTTGTAGAACTTGTAAGCATTACAATGTACAAGATGCTATTTCTGACACAACAGAAGCAAAACCAAAAAACAAAACAAAAGTTAGAAGATCCTAAAAGAATTACGTGCACTCTTGCCTTGTTATGATAGGACAAATTTGGCAGGGATGCTACAATCTGCGCAGTACGATACACAGCAGCAACTAAAGTTTGGGCCATAACAGAGATGCTTGGCATGTTCTCCAACATCATGGCCATAACATCAAGAATAGGATCAGCATCTCCAACCTGCATTAATGCCTCTTTAGTTTTGCAAATAATTTTGTTACATTTACACATTGTTCACTAAAAAGTGCATAAATACTAATAACACAATTAATAAAGTTTCTGATGACAGGCAAATATCAGATGTCCTGAAAATTTTCAGTGTTACCTTGTATGATATCTGCACAAGACACTCATCTACTGCTGCTCGAAATTTTCTGTTCCATTCAATTACCTCAGACCCTAGATCCGAATCATCAAGGGAGCAGTGTATGCTTTTGCGCAGGTGCCTCATCATATCACTCAATGCACCAATTATGGCTAGAGATGGTTGAACCTTTGTTTGTCGAGCAAGGTCGGTGGCAATATGAACAATATATAGCTGCATATTGGGCTTCTTAAGAACATTCTTGTGATCAAGATGCTTAATTAAGATGGACAACACAAAGTGAGTCTTTTGTCCTGCAAATTGGTCACCTACTTCATAAGCTTGACCAGCATAAATGAACAGAATAAAGATAAAGATTGCTTAAGCTCCAAAAACAACTATTTCCTTGAATAAATAAACTAAATACCAGATTTCTCTATTATAAACTGCATATCCAGTAAGACAGAAAGAGCAAGACCATGTTGAGGAGACCAGAGATCATTATCATCAAAATAACGAAATAATGATTCAAGGACCCGTCGCACAGTCGTAGCTTCATTTGCCAACTGTGCCATGTTATGCAAGCAAACTCTTGACCAAAATGTGGGATTATTGGACTCGCTTTGTCAATGACAAAGAAAAAAGAGAAAATTAGACAAATAGAAGAGGGAGTAGATATCAGCAGCCATATAATGACCTATACGACAAGGCCAATATAACCAATAAGCTTGAGTATTGAGAAGGAGATATTACAGGGAAATGTTAACTTCATGTTGCTCATTAACAATCCTCCTCCAAGAAGGAATCTTTCTCATGGAATCTATTAAATGAGGATCCTCTTGCACACATTCACTCTGCAAAACTTCGGCACCATAATTGTCCAAGACGACTGACACCACCTATTAATGGAGAAGCAATGAAGATGCATTAGAAGATAAACACATAATCTTGCTGCATAAACAAGAGCAGCAACCAGAAGTTTAAGGTAATATATAAGAATATATACATCTGGTAGAAATAAAATAATCTGCATAATAATTTTTTATACACCATCATTGGAAGAGCTTAGCTAACCACTACTTTTGAAAGAAGAGATGAATAGTTTCAAAGAAGCGATATTTATTTGGGATAAGAAGAAGATAATAATACTCACTTATTGCACTGTGGAAAATGGTAGAGAAAGAAGTTGCCTTAAAGAGTTGGAGGGTTTGAATAAAGAGATGTTCTATGATCAAGCTCTTATTGAAGTTGGGTTATTTTATTTATTCTGAAGTTTGCACTACGACTACTATAGAAAAATTAGATTGGCATCCTATTATCACACTGTAGCAATCTCAAATCCACTGTTTTGCGTCAAGCTCATGTTTTCCAGGAGTTGAGAATGATGGATAGCATGTTTTGAAGTATTTCATAAAGGCAGTGATAGGCAAGCATAAGATTTTCACTAACATCACCCTTGCAAAAAAAAAAAAAAAAAAAAAACCTGATCCACTAAAGAATTTTCATTTGCTTAGTGGGGTATCATTGTTACTCTCCTTATTTAGGTCGTTATTTGGTATTTGCTGATGTTACATTTTTTGAGCATACACCTTTCTTTGGTTCCCCTGTGTCCTCTCCTTCGCCCTCTAGCGATTCAGGGGACGATTTTCTTATTTATACTATCAATGAACAGGTTATTTCTCCTCCATCTCGACCTGTTATTCGTCAAGTTTATTCTCGACATATGCACCATCCTATCGAGACACCTCCTGCTTCGTCTTCAGATCCTCCATCTCAACTGGATGTTACCCTTGACCTTTCTATTACTCTTTGCAAAAGTAAACGAATATGTACTTAACCTATTTCTTGTTTTGTGTTTTATCATGCTTTATCTCCTTCCTCCCAAGTCTTTTGTAGCTTTCTTAGACTTTATTGCTATTCCCACGTCCTTTATTGAAGTTTTAGCTCATGATGGTTGGCAAGCTGCAATGAAAGAAGAGATGATGGCCTTAGAACAGAATTGTACATGGGATCTTCTGCCTTTACCCTCCCAGAAAAAGGCCATTGGTTGTAAATGGGTGTTTACTATTAAAAATCAATCCTGATTGTTCTATTGCTCGATTGGTTGCTAAAGGATATGCACAGACATATGGAGTGGATTATTCGAAGATTTTTTCTTCAATTGCGAAACTTTCTTCTATTCGATTAGTTAACTCTTTGGCTGCTAATTACAATTGGTCACTACATCAACTTGATGAGAAGAATGCATTCTTGCATCGGGATTTGAGTGAAGAAGTTTACATGAAGCAACCACCTGATTTTGTTGCTCAGGAGGAGTCAGGAAAGGTGTGCAAATTAAAAAAGTCTTTGTATGGTTTGAAGCAATCTCCACGTGTTTGGTTTGGGAGATTCAGTATAGTTATGATTGAGTTTGGCCTACAGAGAAGTGCATATGATCACTCAGTGTTCTTTACATCATCTAGTTTTTGGTGTATTTTGTTTGTGCATATCGATGATATTATGATAACTGGAAGTGATGAAGCTGGGATCACGAGGTTGAAAGCTTTCCTTAGGACTCACTTCCAAACAAAAGATTTAGGACTATTGAAATATTTCTTAGGAATTTAAGTTTCTCGCAGTAATAAGGGGATCTATCTATCTCAGAGAAAGTATTGCCTGAATTTATTAGATAGTACTGGTTTTATTAAGGCAAAAGCATGTGATGCGCCTATGATACCAAATGTGAAGCTCAAAGCTAAAGATGAAAACTTGTTTGAGAATCTTGAAAAGTATAGGAAGGTCATGGGAAAATTGAACTATCTTACTATCACTCGTCCTGACATTGCTTTTTCAATAAGTGTAGTTAGTCAATTTATGTCATCTCCTAGAATCTCACATTGGGATGCTGTTGTACATGTTTTAAGATATCTAAAAGGTGCACCAGGACATGTTATCTTATATCAAAATCATGGTCACTACACTATAGAAGGTTTCATAGATGCAGATTATGCAGAGGATCTTTAAGACAGACGTTCTATCACTGGTTACTGTGTTTTTGTTGGGGGTAATCTTGTTTCTTGAAAGAGTTAGAAACAGAGTGTTGTATCCCGATCAAGTGCAGAATTCGAATATAGAGCTAGGGCACAAACTACTTGTGAACTTATATGACTACGTCATTTACTTGGGGAGATTGGGTTTGTTCAGTCTAAACTAATGAACTTATGGTGTGACAACCAAGCAGCTATTTATATAATAATCTTGTGTTTCATGAGAGAACCAAACATATAGAAGTCGACTATCATTTTACTCGGGAAAAGCTAAAAAATGGATCAATCTCAACTTCATATGTTCGAACAGGAAGTCAATTAGCTGATGTATTTACTAAAACTTTACCTGAAAATCGAATTGACTACATTTGTAACAAGCTAGGCATGATCAATATCTATACTCCAGCTTGAGGAAGAGTGTTAAGATATCTGTACAGCTAATATAACTGTAGAGTAGCATAATTATAGGGATTTGATTCTTTCGTATTTTAGCTCTATTACATTGTATAAATACCTATATATTTTCCATTTGAATCAAGTGAATATACTCTCACTTTCACATCTTTTAACAACTATACTAGTCGAAATCAAAAGACAGGGCCTGTGCGGAAACTTTAATTTAATAAAGTGGCCCTCAAGATGATGTGTGGAAAATGTAATAAGAACATGAAAAATAGTTTAAAGATTTAAGGTTTTAAGTGTCGAGACATCAAGAAAGTGTATGATGCCCTAATCCTTGATAATATGGATGAATAATGAAAAAGAGAACAGACGATAAAAAGACAATGAAGAGTGCAACATAACTGCTTTTCTTTTCATGGGGAATCCGAAAACTTTTCAATATTTCAGTATGTGATACAAAGGAGAAAAATGAAATCTGTAGTTCATTTCTGTGATTTACATCCAAGAGCAAAAATAAAACTACAACTTTCCGAGCTTGGTCATTAGCTCTTCAGCATTATGAAACTTGAGCCATTAAGTTCAGGAGACCAGATCTAGAAGTATTTTGATTTAATTTTTATTTACAAAATTTAAGTCAAAATTCAATTTTTATTTATTTTATGTTAAGGAGATGCAGGTTTATTAATATTTGGGAACACTATAATCAGATGCACTTCACATTCCATCCAGTATTGTTAAAAGGGTTATTTTGGTTTGGGATGTCTGATTAGTCTAGTAGGATCAGTTATGAGTTTGCAACAAGCATATTACCTTATTTATTCCCTAAGGTTACTTACTGAAGTTATTATTTGAAAAGGTAAAAGTTATAATCAGAGTCAGGTTTCAAGCTTTTCTCTCGTGTCTTATTTCCTTGACCGTGTCCTACATTGTATTTCACCCACAGTTTGATCACACTGAGTAAAAGTTCTACCAGAAACAAATTTTATATGAATTCTTATACACCGATTTCCAGTATGCAGTTTATTTCAAATAGAGAGCTCATGAACATCTTAGGCAACAATCTGTGACAGTAAATTTACCAATATTTACCTTAGCCATGCACAAAGAGACACAAATGACATGTAGAAATAAACAGCAAAATTGTTGACAGACATAAAGTAAGAATGAGTGAAGTGCAAGCAAATTTGTTGAACAAGAACTTTGCAATAGATTCTCTCACACCTTTCTTCAGCATCAATCCGATAGAATTCACCCGGAGAATATGACACTAACATGTAGTGCATATAGTCAAGAAGTTAAACATAGAAGCACTTATGTAAAGGGACATTCGAAAGTAAAAATCCAAGACTTGAAAAAAAACATGGGTATATGTTGTCCTGGTTAACTTACCATATCAAAATCTGTTGAAATATGAGAGAATTCACCCATGAACCAAACCTGTGTATAAGCCAATTAGAAATTTCGTACAAGCATGACAAAAGGAAATGAATATAAGATGATAAAGCAACTAAATTTTCAGCTTCCCCTGCTGCAACCATTCCACTGCAATAGACTCAATTTACAAGGGGAATAATATGATCCATTCCAGGATTTTTTTGCTGGTCTTATATTGCTTTTTTTTTTTAATAATATTTTGTTATTTCAAAAGAAAAATGAACCCATTTTGCAGTTAGCAGCAACATGCAATAATTACATAAACAAAAAAAAAAGTTACTTTTCATGAAAAAAAAATATTATAAATCAAAATTTATATATAACACTACTACTTATTTTCTTTGCCTGTTCTTTATAACAAAACTGAAATTTACAGAAAAAAATGCTCTTAGAATGAAGATGACCAAAAGAAAAAGTAGACGCAAGTTAGATATATGGAGCCTTATTTAGCAAACAAATGCAAATCACAGAAAAACTAAATAATAAGTAAAATAAAATTTCCTATAGCGTTATTTCCATTTTTGAGTTAGTACCCATGAACACCAACAATTAAATAGAGTTACATGCATCCTATTCCCTCATTTGATCTGTGCAAACATACATGAATTATTAAGGTCTTCGATGGACACCTGCTCATTTATTTCAACAGTAGATTGTAAGAATATTTTCTCAATTTAAATCCACAAAAAAACATAATCAACTATGGACTAATCGGCAACATAATTCAAAATTAGAATTATAACAACTGGAGGAATATTGACATGTACCATTAAAGGCACAAATACATATTAAATTAGAAGTACATCCAAAATAACATTTGGAACTTCTGAGAGTTGATTTTTCTTGATTATGATGAGAAAACAGTATCCCATTCTGCAGCATGATATATCTTTACTTAAAAACTTCACAAAAAGCATAATCTGTTCAAAAAGAACTTTTTGTGACAGATATAATATGAGAATGATAATCAAACATGCCTGAAAAGTACAACTTCACTTGAATGAGTACGTTACCATTGATGAAAGTGCCTGAAGTCCAGCAGTACGCAGAAGCTCTACTTTTTCCCTCTTCCCTACTTCTTGAACTAAAACACAAAGCTTAGGAATCAATCCGTCTAAATTAAAAACATAAGTACCATTTGTCTGCATAATAAAGAGAAGCACAGTCAGCAAGAGACTTCCCATATGAGGGACTTCAAAGTTTAGAGATGAATTACATCCAAAAGCATACATTTTAAAATATGCATGCAAGAACAGAATAAAAAAGTTACTCGACAACTCCAACCTGATTATTCACAAAGTCAAAAAGAACTTCGCAGCCTAATATTAGTATGTCATCATGTCTTGTTTGATCTAATAGAATGTGTATGATGCTAAGCAAGCTACCTGCAAACAATGGCCTGCCATATATCAACATTAATCATCAGTTATAATATAAAGTAAATCGAGAGAAATCTATTCATTGTCTGTTAAACTCTTTAAAACCCTACAGCAGATATTAGACATGTTACTAGTTTTCTTTCCTAATAGGTCATTTACAGAATAACAACAAAGTTAATTTTCACCAGATGGAAGGGGTAGCACCAAATGATTGATACCATTACAAATAAATAAATAAACTGTAGTGAATATAAATAATGTTCTAAATAGTAATTAATCCTGGGTGGTTAGGGTCAAGCAATGGTCAATGATAATTTATGCAAAGTAACCCAAATACTCATATCAGAGCCATATGACTAAAAATGGTAACAAGCATATGTTGCTCCTAGAACAAGACACGTTGATTATTGTGTATACAAAATAAGAAAACATTTTTCAACATTATATACTCATTTTTAAGAAAATTTTGAGGGGCACACCTTTCAATAAAATAAAAATGATCTTAAACCTAATATCAGCATATGTAGGACAGATCAATCACATCTATATACGAGGTGGAGTAATCTGCCAGCTCCACTATAAGCAGTTGGCCAGATAATAATTCAGAAGCAGACAATATAAAACCTAGTTTTGTTTCCAACAAGGAATTCGCATTTGAAACTGAAGGTATGTCCTTATCTCCTCTTCAGGTAGACAAATGCATAAATATTTTTTTTTAACCTGTTTACAGTGCTAGTTTTGCATGACTTCAAAGACATTATGCAACAGCCTATGTAGATCTCCAAATATAAATCTTGCAACCATAATGCAATATTAGCAACCAGTTCTGGAAGAAATCATTAATAAATAAAATTTCTGCTATATGAGGAAGTTGTGCTTGGAATGCAATGGCTCCAATATTAGCAACCAGTTCTGGTGGAAAATCCCATGGCAATTTATCGTAAAATGCTGAGAAATATGGTGATCCTTATTGACGATCCTCGCTTTTCAGGGCAAGGGCTTTTGGTGGTTTCAGACAGAGCTTTGTACAGGGAGGCTGTGCAAAAGGGAGCCATGGAGCTGGAAAGAGCTGGATCTGGTACAATTACCATATCCACCGAGCAATACACTGCTATCAACAACCGGCTTGATGACATTAATCATCGGATGGATTCTGGCTTCACTTCACTCACACAGCTCATGGATGATATCGTCACTGCTATTGGGATGTTACAATCCCGGTTTAATAGCCAATTTTCACCCCCACTGCCCCCTTCGTCGCAATGATCATAATTTTAGGGATTTTTCCTCAATTCATCATTCGTATTTGACTCTCTTTTGGTATTTTGCTGGGGATAGCAAAATTTTAAGTGTGGGGTGAGGGCTTGAGGATGATGAACAATCAACTTAGTTTTTCTTTATTTAACTATTAATACTATGGATGTTGTTTCTTTTTAATTGTGGGATGCTGTTTTTTTTAGATGTTTTGTGTTGTTTTATGACTTTAGTTTGTTAATCAGATTTCTTTTATGTTGTCATATTTTCATAGTTTTGATGTTGTCTATTTGATTTTAAGTTGTAGTTTTTATCTTTAGTGTTTTAGTTTAATTGTAGGAAGTTGTGCTTGGAATGCAATGCCTCCAAAAGCATCAGCTCCAAGAGATGACATGACAAATGGCCCAACTAAATTAGCAGATATTAGCAACTTGACAGCACTCCATTACCAGCTTTTCGAAGTTCCAAAAAATATAAAAATGCCTTAAACAACGTGAAGAACTTTGACAGAATTTGACTCACATTTGCTCCTTACAAGAAATCAACAACTTCCTGTATATGCACATAACAACTTTTACAGATTGGAACTGCTCACTTCTCAAATCTTTGTAACACCTTTGCTCAAGAGAACTTGTTATCTGTTTAATACATAAGGAATCATAAAGGAAAACAATTTCAGTATTTGAGCATTAATTTTATAAACTAAGTAAATTTGTACAATTGTTTTTCAAGTAATTGGCCAAATCAAGACGTTGATGGAAAAATAAGGGAAAAAAAAAAACAAAAGACACAAAGAACATGACTACTTATTTGTGGTTTTTATCCATTCCTAAGTGGAGCCAGAAACACATTAATCTTCTCTAGTTGGCACTAACTTTTTCCCATGCATTTTAAATTTTATTACACATACTTCACTTATTTTTCTTTTGATATGCTCTATCTCTCTCTCTCTCACAGTACAAATTTTACTCCATATATGCACCTTATGGGTTGACATCTAAAATGAGAGAACAAGTTATTACATGTTTAGTAGTAACTCTCCATTTCATTTAAGGTGAACATCAAAATATCAAGTTGAACCACAAGGATCCTAATTGTAACAAGGAAATAGAGTAGAATTTTCTTGAAATTTAAAGTTTGTACCTTCGGGATACGAAGAGGGTTTTTAGAAGCATATTCACAGAGCTTAGAGATCTTCCTATCGTTTACTTGTTGGTCCTGCCAAAATGAGAAAAGAAAAAGAAAAGCTCCAGAGCTGAATCACTGAAAATGAACAAACTAAAAGGACTCTTGAACCCTTGTATAATAATGATTGCATTATGAACTAACACTAGCTGAAATTCAAAAATAAAAAATAAGTTATTCTATTCCATAAAGAGTAAGCAATAACTGACTGATGCAGAGTTTCACACTCTAAGCAATCTATTCCGTTACCAGATAGTAACTGTTTCAAGTTCCAATTTGCAATAATGTCAGAAGTAGTTACAAGACTAGCCTTACGTTTTAGTACCAATATCATACAGCCTTGCACAATGGCGAAAAATACAGAAAGGTTAAAATGTAAAAGCCCCATATGGAAACAATGTTTAATTGGAGCTAGTTTTATTGTACAAATCCTTGACCCTTAAAACTAAAAAGGAAATGCAATATGTAGGAAAAAGTTATACGACTGTCACATTGTTTCCGAACACTCCTTGCCAACAAGTTATACAAGCAGAAAACAAACACACAATTATGTAAATTTAATCTAAATCAATCATTCCTAGAAACAACAGAAGCTAAGAAAACCACCACCGACCCATATATTCAAATTTCAGAACTTTCCATTCAAATTACCTTCTATAGATAAATTGAGACCCTGAAATGGCCATTAAAAACATGAATTATAAATCTATGAAAAAGCAATCAATGAATTCAAGCTATCCATTCCTTCATTCTAATCTTCTCTCACATATCTAAGTGAAAAAACGAACAGATAATTCCAATAAATATAAGAATGCAACAGAATTACAAGAGAAAAGGAAAAAGAAGCCCTGACCGGAGTTTTAGGGAATATCTCTGCAAGCAACTTCTTGTAACGTTTGATGGGCTGCCTTGATCGGGTACGCAATGCAGGACAAAAGCAACATAATGAATCACAAGCAGGCATCAATTGCCACGAAATCGCACCCATAATTTAACCCTAAACAAAACTTCCGAATTCAAAATTTCCCTTCAAACCCATAAACACACAAATCTATATCTGTATCACCAAAAAAAATCTGCGCAACCATTCGCAGTTTGAATTCTCAAAACTGATAAAGAAGAAATAAAAAAAATTCTCCTAAAACTTGTATATACGAATAATATATGAGAAAGCAAAATTGATAATTGAAGGGTTGAGACTTGAGGGGAAAATTTTGGATTGTGGATTCCCTCGGGATTTGTGCTTCAACGGAGAAGAATTGATCACCGAGGTGCCTCCACAACCCAAAAAAAAACCAAAATTAATTATGAAATAATACAAAAACTACAAATAAAAAAGAAACGGTATTTAATTATTTATAGCTTCTCTCTCTCTCTCTCTCTCTCTCTCTCTCTCTCTCTAAAGTTCTCTTCCTGTGCGAGTAATCGTTTGTTGCCGATTTGAATTCTTCGCTTATGTACACCGAAGAAAGAGAGTGTTGAGATGGTAATTGTGATTGGGATTTTATTTCCTTTTTAAATTTAACGGCTATTTTTAGCTACATGCGATATGTGAGAGAGACGAGGGAAGGATTAAAAATGTGGGACCTTTACATTACATTAGCTGGCAACCGTAATCCAAATTCTAAAATCCAAATTATTATATGAAACTGTGGGCCCCAGTTGAATTTCAAGAAATTGTATATATGTTTTCTTTTATAATAATTTAGTATAAAAATTAATTATAAATTATTTTTTATATAATTACATCTTCGAAATATAGAAAAAAAAATTGATAATAATCAGATTTCTAATCATTTAGTAGATTTTTTACTAAAATTTGAGCTTTTTTAATAATTATATATTTAGAGGTAGAAATAGAAATCGAATTTAAATAATTGAAAAAATAGTAATTTTAATGGGGTAAATTATAATAAAATTGAAATTTGAATGTTGCTTTGTTAATAAATTAAAAATGAGTTAAATAAATAAATATTATTGCCTTCAAAAATAAATAAGTGCGACTTAAATCAAATTAAATAAAATAACAACAAAAAATAATTCATTTATTTATATTGTAAATGTAATAAAATTAAATCAAAAGAGCAATTGCGTGGACCCAAAAGTGATAATGAGCTGTAACGAATGCATTGAAATAATGTGACAGCAGAACTTTCAAAACTATTTTTGCAGGTTTTACTCAAAATAAAATAAAATAAAGTTATTTTTGTAAAGATTTACAACGATTCCAGCAGGGCTCAAATCATTGTGGAGATTACGGCCAGACATTTTGTTCTTTTCATTTCAGAGTTGAGACACAGAGCTCGTATCAATAAATAAATAATAAAAAATTGGGAGCAAAATTAGTTTTTCAGTCCAAATTGTAACATAATGGGATTTAGCGATCAATTTTTGATATACGTTGCTAAATAAAAAATATATGAAATCCGTCGCTAAAAGTATTTAAGAAATAAAAAATAGTAAAAATATTAAAATATAGTCCTCTTTTATTATATTTTTATTTGTGGGAAACTCTTCTTTTTACTAATTGATAACTATGAAAAAATATCTCCTGAAGTCCAATCAAGTTGGCCCAACAACGTTTGGCATGACTCAAAAAGGCCAAGTGTGAGCTGAAAGACAAGATAGAAAAACGCAGTGTTCAATCAGACTGATGGGACAACACGTTATGTCAACCCAGTAATATAAGTTAGCGTCCATACTTTACACCTGCTCCATGTCATATCGCCGTTTATCTACTCCAACTGTTAATTATCACGCTACAAAGTACTCAAGTATCCCCCCGTTCCTCTCCTATAAATAGCCAAAAACATAAATGCACTAGGTATTGAATATCTGAGACTCTCTCTTTAAATCTTATCTCTTTAGAAAGCTACTGACTTAAGTTTCGAAGTGTTAATGCCTGATCCAACCAGGCACTCCTTCTTGCAGGATCATTTATCTGATCGGGTCTTCCAGCCACCTACTTTGTAACGTCCCCGGATTGCCGCTAGTGAATATTGTCCGCTTTGGGAATCATGTCCCACACGTCTACTTTTGAGATCGTGTCGGGCGACCACTTCCCCTCACGGTTTTAAAACGCGTCCACTAGGGAGAGGTATCCATGGGCTTATAAAGCCCACTTCGTTCTCCTTTTCAACCGATGTGGGATGTCACAATCCACCCCCCTTAGGGAGCCCAGCGTCTCCGCTGGCACACCGATCCGGCATCGGCTCTGATACCAAATGTAACGTCCCCGGATTGCCGCTAGTGAATATTATCCGCTTTGGGGATCATGTCCCACACGTTTGCTTTTGAGATCGTGTCGGGCTACCACTTTCCCTCACGGTTTTAAAACGCGTCCACTAGGGAGAGGTATCCATGGACTTATAAAGCCCACTTCGTTCTCCTTTCCAACTGATGTGGGATGTCACATACTCTCTCTATTTTAGATACAGACAATTCAGGCTTTATCATTTGATGCTTTCATTGAGAGAAGAGGGCAGTCTAGAGCTTTGGTTAAGACGGACCCCCGTAGACCTCTTGGGAGGGAGAATAGTGATAACGCACGTTATCTTCTATCCCACATCAGTTGGAGATGAGTTGAAAATGATCCTTATAAGGCCTGCCAGTTCATCTCCCTACAGACGCCTTCTCTCTGAGAGAAATAAATCCTTGAGGGCCTAGAGCCCACGGCCAAGATGGTCCCAAATAGAACAATATTTGGTGCACTACCACTGAGCTATAAAAGTACTTAGTTGGGAGTGAGAATGGTTCTTACACCCACCAGAGGCATTTTAGGGCAGCATCCTAAGAATAAAACTGTGAGGGCTCCAGCCCAAAGCGGATAATATCTGCAGAATCTGATTGAATCCTTCTCCCTAATCGGATCCTCCTACCTTCGAGAATGCAAGACGAGGGCCCCAGCGCCCGAGGACCTCCTACCTAATCGATCAACAAGCGATCCATCATTTGATACTTTCATTGAGAGAAGAGGGCGATCTAGAGCTTCGACTAAGACGGACCCCCGTGGACCTCTCGAAAGGAAAAATAGTGATAACGCATGTTATTTTCTATCCCACATCTGTTGGAAATGAGTTGAAAATGATCCTTATAAGGCCTGCCAGCTCATCTCCCTGCAGAGGCCTTCTCCCTGAGAGAAACAAATCCTTGAGGGCCTAGAGCCCACGGCCAAGACGGGCCCAAAGAGGATAATATTTGGTACTTTACCACTGAGCTATGAAAGTACTCAACTAGGAGTGAGAATGGTTCTTACACCCATCAGAGGCCTTTTGGGGCAGCATCCCAAGAATAAAATCATAAAGGCTTCGGCCCAAAGTGGATAATATCTGCAAAATCCAATTAAATCCTCCTCCCCGATCGGATCCTCCTACCCTCGAGAATGCGAGATAAGGGCCCCAACTTTCGAAGACCTCCTACCTAATCGGTCAGCTAGCGATCCATGGGTCGCCTCATCTATTGGCACCCCCTTTTATGAATAGATGATTGAGGGATTAGAGATGGTTGTGGCTCTTTCTCGTCAAATTCGTCCCTCAGCTGCAGTCACCTGAGTAAACGGTGTCCCGCTATGATTGGATAGGGCGCCGCTGGTCCAATAATAGTTAGTGAAGGATGAAAAGTGGAGATAGCCGCAGCAGCAGGAGATGAGGTCGCTACAGCAGCAGCAGTGCCAGAGGGTGTAGGAACATTTACCGCACTCTTGGAAGTTTGAACCTCAGAGGCATGTAAGATCTTCCTTTTTTTATTTTTTCTCTCTTCTTTGGCCAAATGCTCGGCCTCCCTCATGGCTTTAGCCCGATCGGCAAGTTGCTTTGCAGTGTCATCTCCTTTCACCATTTCGCCAACAGCTGCAATACAAAATAAAACAAGATAAGTACTTCATTCAAAGCAAATAAAATAAATGTGCATGCAATGTATGATTTGTTAAAATATATGCCCTCCCCCTCGTTCCTAGTAAAATGCTCACGTTCTGCATTCTCGCCAGCCTCATAACTTGAGGATCCCATCAACGTCACAAAGAGGAAATTGGAGTCGAAGGGCTGTCTATTTCTCGCCACAACATCCATCAATTTTTTGATATCGATTTCGTATATAGATCGACCTATAGCTTGATCTTTCAAAATTGTAGCCTCTGCCGATCGGACAAGCGGTACTCCAAAATCACCGGCCATCCCTATTAAGAAATATCTCTCCCTGAAACCCTTCATTGAAGATGGCACAGTGAAGAGCTTTCGATGCTATTAGCTGGTAAAGTAATACTCTAATCCATCACTCCGACCGAAAATATAAAAGAAGTGAGTGAAGAGGTCCATAGTGAGAGCCACAACTTTTATCTTGCATAGGATCTTGAAGCATGCCACTGTCCTCCATCCGTTCGGATGCAGTTTATTTAGGACAATTTCATAACCCTTAAGCATCGCCAACTCAAACGCATCGAAAGGAAGCCTCATTCCTGCATCCAAACTTCACAAATGGCAGATAAACCATTCATTCATTTCATGACCAAAGGGCCCCTCTATCACCGCCATGGAATCCAGGCAGGCCATAACCAACACTTCTGCAGGAAAATGGTAGTGTGAAGGTATTCTAGCCATTTTTTCTTCTATCAATCGCGAAGGATGAGCAAGAGGTTCTCGATTCTTGTAATCCTCAAGGAAACTTCTATCTATTGGTCGACCACTGCTTAAGGCCATTCTTGGTGGAGGGGGAGAAGAAAAGAATATATGTGATGAATGAAAAAGAAAATTGAAGGTAATAATTGTTTACTTACGTGGGTAACCTTGCAGAAACTTTGAAAATCTCTGAAATAAAAAGCCCAAGAATTGTTGCTAAGGGTTTAAAAAAGTTATTGTTCGCAAAAAAAATTTGGTAGAGTTTTGCTAAGGATCGATTGAAAAGTAAGGAAAAATTGCCTCAAATTTACCTATTTATAGGCAAAAAGCTTCTAGAATACTCCAAATGCCATGTGTCTGCGATCCATTACTGTGGTTACAGAGAACGAAGTGCCATCCTCGACATGCGCACATGCATTAAAGGTATAACGGCTATCTAAAATGAACGGACGTTACTCATCAGTTCGCGCCTCCCGAAAATTTAAAAAATCCTGCTAAAAAGCTTACATCGCCCAATTGGAACCTTTGAAGGGGGGACAAGTGATAACTATGGGAAAATATCTCCTGAGGCCCAATCAAGTAGACCCAACAATGTTTGGCAGGGCCCAAAGCCCACTAGCAAAAAGGCAAAGCGTGAGCTAGAAGACAAGACAGAAAAATGCAGTGTCTGATCGAACTTATGGGACAACACATCCTATCAGCCCACTAACATAGGCTAACACTCATACTCTACACCTGCTCCCTGTCATATCGTTGCTCACCTGCTCCAACTGTCAATTATCACACCCCAAAGTACTCAAGTACCCCCTCGTTCCTCTCCTATAAATAGCCAAAAATATAAAGGCATCAAGTATTGAACATCTGAGACTCTCTTTCTAAATCTTATCTCTCTAGAAAGCTACTGACTTAAACTTCGGAGTGTTAACGTCTGGTCCAATCGGGCACTCCTTCTTGTAGGATCATTCATCCGATCGGGTCTTCCAGCCACCTACTCTCTTTATTTTAGATAAAGACAATTTAGGCTTTATCACTAATATATAATTATTTTATAAATATTATATAAATTTTTGTATTTATTTTTCTAAGTTTAATATCAATATATAGATATTATATAAAATCTTTTTTATATTTTTCTAATTTTTGTCTCAATTAGTTAGCTATTTTAATTTATTTTCTAATTATAATCAATTTGATTAAATATTTAGGTGGTATTGTTAGATTTTTTAAAGTTTATATAAATTTATTAGCTTTTTTATAATTGTTAAAACTTTCTACATGAGAGTATTATAATTGTAAAGATTAAAGGTGAAAGTTTATATTAAATATTTAATTAAAAGGTGAAAGTTAAAAAAAAATGAAGATTATAATGTTCAAGATATATATTCATGTATTTTATCAGATAAAAAGTAACTAAAGAATTAAAACAATATATTTTTAATTCATTCCAAAAAATTTGATAAATAATTAGAAATAATTTTGAAATATTTTTCAATCTTATTTTAATTATTCCATATCTTGATCCGAAAAGCATTCAAGTCTTATCTTAAAACTCCTTATCTGATCGATTTAACAAACGCTACCTAAATAGTTTAGGAGAAAAATATAAAAACGATAATAAATGGATGGCAACTTTAAAAAATTCAATGATTTGTAGGGATGAGACCGGTCCATGCATAAAAAAATTAATCAATCCATTAATATCAGTTTTCCAAAATTACTAACTATTAACCAATCCGTTACATTTGGTAATCAGTCCATCGATTTTGATTTTTCGATTTGGTTAACCAATATTTTTCGGTTAACCATTAAAATTTATAACATAAAATTATATAAAAAAAAATTAGACAAAGTTTAATTTAATTTTCAATGTGTAAAGTAATTTAATATAAAAATTACGAAATAAATATAATTTATTGATAGTTAATATTATAAAATAGATTTGATATTTATTGAAAATTACTATTTTTGATTCTAAGTCAAATAAAATTTTGAATAATAATGTAATTAAATGCTATTAAGTAAAATATAAACACCAATATATGATAAAAAAATATATATATAAAAAAAAGTTAATTGTATACTATATATAAATATTGCTATATAATTAAAGATAATGATATAATATAAATTTAGTTTAAAGTATTATATAAATTTTATAGAAAAATATAAAAAATTAAAGTATAAAAATAAAAATATAATTTAAATATATTTTAAGGTATTATTTTATATAAAATTTTAGAGAGAAATAGAGAAAAATTGAAGATATAAAAATAATATATATATATATATATATATATATATATATATATATATATATATATATGAACTGGTTAACCATAGACTAATGGTTAACCGATACTTAAAAATTTAAATCGTAACCATTAATAAAAAATATAAAAATTAAAAACCGTAACTAAATCTATCGGATCTTAGGAACCATTTCATTAGAATACTCATTGTGCTACACAAAACGAGTATTATGACTATAGATCCAATTAGCGAGGAAATCAATAGTGGCATTAGTTTCTCTGTAACTATGAACAATATTAAATTGCTATTTTCGGTCAAAAAGCTCTTTGATACACAAAACAATAGGGGTTGTATGAGGGTTGAACGTTCAAATTAAGATTGAGCACCGATACCACATTGCTATTGTCTACCTGAAGGATGATACGATGCCAAATTTGATCCAGCGGCATTAGCTTAATTGAAAATTTTGGAAAGATTAGATATCGATTTGTTCGGTATATAAATTTGAAGGCTCAAATGAAAATAAGGTCATATGTTGAAATTTTTTTTTGTAATTAATATTTTTTAATTAAAAAAGTCGTGTGACTATAAACTAGGGATGAGAAAAAACCAAAAATATAATTAATCGCAAAATCAGTCCAAAATCGAACCGATTTTTATGGTTAACTGATTTAATAGATTCGGTTGCGATTTTTAATTTTTATATTTTAGATTTTTAGGTACCGGTTCATATATAATATATATTATATTTTATTTTCATACTTTAAAATTTTTTCATTTTTCTTTTATTTTTCTCTAAAACTTACATAAAATAAGATTTTAAAATATATTTTTATTTTTATACCTTAATTTTTTATATTTTTCTATAAAATTTATATAATACTTGAAACTAAATTTATATTATGTCATATTTTTTATTATATAGTAATATTTATATATAGTAATTGATAACTTTTATATATGTTATTTTTATTATATATATATATATATATATAATAGTATTTAATTATTTTTTTATACTTTAGAGTTTATATTTTAATATTTAATATTATCCAAAATTTTTTTTGACTTAAAATTAAACATGTTAATTTTTAATAAATATTAAATTTATTTTATAATATTAGCTATTAATTTATTAAATATGAATTTTGGCTAGTAAATTATATTTATTTTGTAATTTTTATTTTAAATTACTTTGCAGATTTAAAATTTAATTGAATTTTATATTATAAATTTCAATGATTAACTGAAAAATATTGATTAATCAAATCGAAATCGATAGACTGGTTAACCGAATATAACGACGGTTTAATAGTTAATAATTTTAAGAAATTAATATTAATGGACTGATTAATTTTTTTTATTTGTGAACCAATTAATCGATTCATACTTACCTCTAACAAGTTAAAATGTGATTTGATCGCTGTTAAAGAAAAGAATTCTATTTTTTAAGAGTTATACTTTATGTGATGTGGTACCATCATGACACTAAGGCTATGTTTGTTAAGATATAATGGATTGTAATGTATTGGTTAATGTAATTGATTAAAAAACGTAATGTAATGCAATATAATTGTGATTACATTACTGTGTTTGGTTACATTAGTAATGCAATATAAATGCTAATATATTTCAATATTTAGTTGAAAATATAAGTGTAAAATAGTTGAAAATTGCAAATGTATAATACATATATATGGCTTGATCAATGACTATAAATTGATCATCAAGTTTTTTATCCAATAGCTATGATTAATCCACTTGTCCACTTATGATTAGTCCAATTTATTTTATTATCAAATTTTTACCAAAATTATTCTAAAATTATCCAAAAATATTATTTAGGTTGGTTTTAAAATTTTACCCCAAAATAAGTTCGTTTCAATATATTTCAGAGTCTGAAATTAAATTATCAGTCCGAAAGTTAATTTTTTGAATTTATTTAAAAATTGATTTTTCACTTTTAAAAATTTATTTACTTTATTTTAAAAGATTATATACGATCAGAATAATTTTTTAAGATTTGTAAAAAAATTTTTAGCCGATCAAAATTTTGGTCAACTCTTTACTGTTCCACTATTTATTTTTATTTTTGATTTTTGGTGGCAAAAATGAATTCATTTTTACCTCAAATTATATCACCATACTCGTCATGAATAATAATTTCTAATGGTGTAATAAAAATTTTACAGTTTTCGACGACCATCGGATGGTATTATTCATCTGGTAGTGTTAAAACTAGCATTAAAATAAATTAATTTATGTTAAAAATGTATTAATTCATTAAAATAAAAAAAACTAGCATCAACACTCCAATATCATATTAAAAATAATTTACAAAATTTTTGAACTCGTAAAAATAATGTAATGAGAAATACATAACAAAATTGAAGGATTTAAGAATACATTAGTAAATGTATTCACAAATACATTTGTAAACATGATTACATTACATTGTTACAAATTTGTGTTAACAAACAAATGATTAATTACACTTTAGATTACATTATATTACAATCCATCTTACCAAACATAGCCTAAATTTCATGATTAAAAATATGAGATCTAGTTAGCAGGAGTTTTGTGGGATATACTAGTGGGTGTTTGGTTTAACTTTTATAAAACGTTGTTAGTTTTTCTATCCCAACCGCTCTATTTAATTGTTTGGTTAATTTTTGAAATATAAGGATGTGTTTGGTAATATTTTTTGTTTTTTATTTTTTATTTTTTAAAATTCATAAACTGTTTTTAGTTTTTGTTATTTATTTTTTAAAAATTATTTTTCTATTTATTTTTTAAAAAATATTCTAATATCCATTAATACATATTATACATATATATAATCTAATTATTAATATTAAATAATAAATATTTAATAAAATTCAAAGTTTAAAATATATTACATTAAAAAAATTATAATATGGTGGTAGTGGTGGTGATGGCGGCGACAGTTATGGTGGAGGCGGCGATGTGGTGGCGGGGGTGATATGGTGGTGGTGGCGATATGGTGGCAGTGGTGGCGGTGTGGCGGCGGCGTGGAGGTATGGTGGTGGCGACGACGATGTGGTGGCAGTAGCAGCAGTGGTGTGGTGGTGTGTGACGGTGGTGGCGGTGACGACAGTAGTAGTGGTGATTATGTGGTAGTGGCGGTGGTAGCGGTGGTGATAATAATGATGAAGTAATTAAATTATTGATAAAAACAAAATCATAAAAATCATATTTTAAAGATTTTTAATTTTTATTTTTGTTGCCAAAATCACTTCTTAAATTTTTGTACAAATAAAAACGAAACCAAATATACCGAATATGTTTTTGTTTTATTTAAAAAAAAAACAAAAACCAAAAACAAAAACCAGTAGTCATTTCTCATTTAAATAACGGTCTTTACAAAAATACATCATTTTGGAGCTTATTGCAGCTTTTTCATGGTCTATCACCAATTTATTTAACACAAAAATAAAATTACTCATACTTATTTATAAAATATATTTACAAAATACGTAAATTTATATTTATAAATTAGCATATTTTCTATAATAAGTTGTTTATTTGAACAATTTATAAATTTTCATATCATGCTATCATTTATTTTATTTTTTATGATAAGAATATACTTTTACATTAAAAAATATTCAATTTTGATAATTACACCATTAAACCACAACAATTGTATATAATTTTATTAAACACTTAAATGTACACCGATCAGCTAACAGTAATATATATTGGCTACCAATAATATGAATAGGTATCGGGGTTTTTTTGAAAATGGGGTTATTTTTAAAAATATTTCAATTTTTGGTGCTACAGTAAAAGAAATTAGAAAAGTGGAGTGTTGGATTCCAGCACATGGGGAGCCAAAATTGGGCTTGGGGGACCCACGTCTCATTGACTGGCACCTTGCCAGAATTTGGTACAAGAGAAGCCGAAATTTGGCATCTTGGGCCCGCTTCACGCGAAATCCGGCTGCCTCCAGGCACTTTTCGACCCTTTAAATTTTAAAAGATCCAAAAATACGCTCATTTTATCATTCTAAAAATTTTATTATCCTTCTCAAACTCTTTCAGTGTATTTTACAACACATTCTTTGAAATTCTCATTCTTCTTCTTCTTCTTAAACTGTTTCACTCTATTTTGCAAAAGTTTCTTTGACATTCTATTTGTTTTTATACAAATTTATACTCTTAGTTCCTTTAAATTTGTACCCGACATTGTTATCTTATATATAGAATGAAGGTAATTTAATTTGATATTATGCAGTAGAATTTTTGTTATATAAGGTAAAAATTATATTATTATTATTATTATAGTTATTGTTAACATTAATTTTATATTTTTTTTGTAGGGGATTATTATGTTGAAACATATATGATTACAACAAATGTAAGTTTTAATTTTGAATGTAGAAAAATTTGTTTAGTTTATATGTAAAAATTATTAATTTTCTTGATAGCCTTGTTCACATGCTATAGCGGCATGTATGCATGTACGTGTTGACATGTGGACATACTTCGAATTTAACTGAATATCCATAAAATATGTAAGGACATAAAATACAGCTGGTAATACAATTTTTACCAATTCGATTTCAAATTTAATTAATTAAATGTGATCCTGTACCGCATCTAGTTGGCCTTTTATTTTTAGTAGGATATCGTGATTGTTGTTCACCATGTGGTGTATTACCCTTGTGTACGTCATTTGATCCGGCATGTGGTGTATTACCCTCTTGTACGCCAATAGAACTACTATCACCACTAATAATATCATTATAGAACTCAGAAAATAACTGACCTCCATAATTTGCTTGCGGATAAGATTCTTCAGGTGTTCCAAATAATTGTTGCATGAAGTCATTTTCAAATGCACTATGTGTTGATGAACTTTCTGTATTAAATGCTGGAACAGTGTATGCATAAAGAGTTTGTTCAATCGAAACTGACAATGATATCCCTGGCTGTAAGGTGCTCGATTCACTAATTTCACATGGTCTATAACTTGTGCCGCCGAATTCAAAAGTTGAAAAATTTTGGCAACCAGATTGTGTCGCAAATTGGTCATGGGGTATATCTGTTTCTTGAAAAGGCCATGACATTGGTGGTGGAATTTGCGACACATTTGGATCATAAAATACTTGATCAACATTTGATCGCCTCTCAATCATTCCACTCCCGTGCCTTCTCGAATGAAAGTCAACAAATTGTTGTTCAATATGTGCAACATTAATGAGATTGGGATAAGGTTGACGTGGATATTCGTTTGCAGTCCGATCCTCAAAACTTACTGCATGTAATATGCTTTCCATTATCTGGTTATTATTCGAAGATTCGCCCGATTAATGGTACATTCTTTCAACACCATCAGCCTAAAAAATTTTAAAGTTGGCAATATTTCCGACACAATATATCCTTTTGAAAATGATAATTTATTATTATAATTATGCAAAATACACAACATGTGAAATACTTACAATCGCCGAAAGTGATGCACCAACTGGAGTTATCCAACGTCTAGTTCGTTGCATATACCATTGCATGTATTCAAATTGATTCTGCAATGGATGCCTTGGTCGTTGGCCTATAACAACACGTGTATGACAAATGTTCCATATATTTATGAAGAATGCAAATTCAGTGACCCAATTTATATGGTAAAGGCTCCGCAGATCTATCGTATGCAAATTGTCTTCTATAAGGGGTTGAGATGGAATTGTCTGGTCAAAACCAAATTAGCGCATGACCCTATCAGGATGGTGCCACTCAATTATGTTGAAATAAATCAGTGAAACAATAGCCATCCAACTCTACTGTCCACTTGTACAATATTCGGGGATAAGACCAATGACATTGCTATAAGGCTCTCACTCAAACTGTGTTGCAAATAAAACATAAAACTATAAAAATAAAGGTCATAAATTATATCATAATTTTAATGTAATGCAAAATTATTTTTAAATGATTTAATATTCTTTAAATAAAAATCTCATTAATATCCTGCCTATCTAATATTTCTCTATATGTCCATATATTCCTCCTGTTGATTGTATTCATGTCCAGTGGTTCGGTCCACCTAAATAAACATAATTCCAAAATAATATTTATCATATTTTTTGTATAATAAGATAATATAATAAATTTAAATTAAATGTGAATTTATAATCATACCTGAATTCTAAGGTATTAGTCTGTTTAATTCTGGTGGCTGTAAATGCATTGGCCTAAACTGGGAAAGTCTTTCTCATGCCCACATTTGTAGGAGTTGTAAGTATCCTGTAACTCCCTTAGCATCAGGTTGCGTTGCCCTACATAATTCTCTATACAGCCATGCCAAACAAGCTGACCCCCAACTATATTGCCCAACTGATTCCAAATTCTCTAAAAGTGGTAGAAACATTAGGTGTACTGTACTAGAGGATGTTGAAGAAAATAACATCCCACCTAGACATCTCAATAACCACGCACGAGCATGCCGGCGTAATAATTCAGGGGTTGCATTATCGGGAATATCACCAAATATAGAATTTAACCATGTCATCTTAATTCTAGCACCACACACATCTGTGGCTAGAGGAACTGTCCCGAGTAAATTATAACAAACAGTCATCCAATCCAGGTTTGTTACTCCAGTCACAGGTTCACCCTCAATCGGTAACCTTGTCAGAATACCTACATATTGAAGTGTTATTGTGGTTTCACCACATATGAGGTGAAACGTGTGAGTTTTCGGTCTCCACCTTTCAATAAGTGATATAATTAAATTCCAATCAATATTTATCACTCCAATTCGTGCAATTCCAAGCAACCCGGATGCTCTTATATAAGGTACAATCCTTGGGTCAATTTCTCTATAGTGCTCCTCAATGCTACCCCTTCTTGTTCTCAAAACATTTCTTTCAACCTTATATTTCAATTTAAACATGTCAAATTAAATAAATAAATAAAATTGCTATAGTAATCTAAATCATATAATAATACATATATATTTAAAAAAATTACTGAATTGTTCCATATCGCATCAAATCGATGTTTTCCCTGCATTGATAATAGCTCTCTATTAATGGGACCTGGATTGATTTGTGCAGCTCCTATATGATAGGAATTCATGTCGAAACCTGTATTTAAGTACATAATAAACTCAGAAAATTATTTATGGCGATTATATATTCATTTTATGTTCATAATAAATGACTTTCTTATTTTAAATGAAAATTATATTGGCAAATGAATATTATGATTTTATATTTATAATTATCAAATTATATTTAATTTAAATAATAAATTGTAATTAACATATTAATATTTGAATAATTAAACATACGAACTTATCATAACAACTTACATTAAAATTAATCATAAATTTTTATAGAACTAATATATACATATATAATTTTAAATTTTAAAATATAAATATTAATATTAATTTCATGTATTAAACATGTAAAAATAAAATTTTTATTTTTACATAGCGCACACTTTAAAATTTGGCAATTTATTAATGTACTTTTTTTCAAGCATTTAATATTTACCAATTAATTAAATTAATTCTATACACTATAAATTTTTGAGTAGTCATTAATTTCAAATAGCATGCTAAATAATTAATTCATAACTTAATTAATTCACAATAAATAGCATGTTAAACAATTAATTTGAATAAACTACAAATTTTCTTATTTGCTAATTTGATTAAAAAAAATTAATTTCTTACCTTAAATCTTGAAATTATATACCTGTCAAAATTGTCCACCCTCTACAAATAAAATACAAAAAAAAAATTAATAATAATATAATTTGTAATTCTTGCATTTAAATTATATATCACAATAATATTACTTTCTTTGTATCAACTGAAATTTATGAAGATACTATAATTGTAGGATAAGGAACTTTAAAAATGAAGGAAAGCGAAAGAGTTAGTAAGATCGAAAGTGTTGGGCAACAACAATGGAAAAAGGGAAGCAAACATCCCTTTTATATACAAATAATTGATGCATATAATTAATTTTACTATTTTATTTCCGTGAGTATTGAATTTTCATTTCAATGCAGGTGAAGCAGTAAAAGGAAAAGCTGGGGTGAGGCACATTTTTTAAGAGAAGCCAGATTTTATGTCCATTTTCGAAAAAGTGAGGACTGGAGTGGGGCCAAGATGTTGGATTTCGGCTCTCCTTGTGCTGGATTCTGGCACCTTACCACCCAAAGACCAGTCAATGAGACATGGGTCCCCCAAGCCCAATTCCGGCTCCCCACGTGCCGGAATTCAACACTCAATTTTTCTAATTTCTTTTACTATAACATCAAAAATTGAAATATTTTTGAAAATAACCCCATTTTCAAAAAAAAAAAAAAACCCTAAGTATCGACTACTAGCAATAGGTATATCCTACCAACTGCGTTTATCAGTTAAAACAAATAAAACCTTAATAAATTAAGGCGTTTTGTGATTAAAAAAATAAAAGTAAAGACTATAAATCTAGAATTAAAGGACTTAGTCTACTAATTACTTATTCAATTTGAGTAGTAAAAAAGTTTAGATTTTCTTAAAAAAGTTTCATAATTATTCTTCTCTCGTGCGTAAAACGTAAACCGTGGGAAGAGTCGCTTTAATTATAAACCTAATAATATCCGACTCATAATCAAGCTGAGCACCTCAATTCAATAAAAAAAATGTAAGTAGTTTTTAATTGCGTTTTCAAGTCCCCAATCACTTTGCTATTTTATAAATTTATAATTGCATTTTTTATCTTTTATTTTTTCATATTATTTTATTATGTGTTATATTTATTGCACATTGTGTTCAATTTTAACAAGTTGAATAAAATAATATTATTATTCATTATGGGTTGAATTATTTAAATACTATTTTTTAAGTCTTTTATAAATTTTTTTAATAGGGAAAAAGAGAAGACTTGAATCTGAAATCTCTTGTTATATTAAAACTAATTTTACTGTCAAAATGTCACATTTTATAAAATCAATACAGTATTATATCACATATTTTTAAAGGTTGAGTTGATTTTTCTTATTATCACAAATTTTTTTTTTCAATTTCATAATGACACCTTTTTTTACGTATTATTGAGAGAAAAATGTTAAAAATCATGTTATGTATGTACTAATAGTTTTTCAAAATATGATACAATTGTTAAAAATAGAAAACAGATTTTGAAAAATAACTATGTATTCACCAACATATCCTTATTCGTTCTTGAAATTAATCAGTTTAGCACATGAAAATAAGAAAAGAATCAATTGAAATAATGCCACAGCTGAACTTTGGAAACTATTTTTGTAGGTTTTACTGAAAAAGAAAAATAAAATAAAGTTATTTTTTAAAATATTTTTATTCTCACTAATTAACTCCACCAATATGAGTCAGTCATACAAAAATAACAATAATTTTCACATTTCAGGTTTTATTTATTTATTTATAAAGGGGTTACGTTATTGCGATAATTTATATTGATTAGGTTTATAAGGGAATATAAATTTCAAATTACGCAAAATTGCCTTAATTTCTTTCTGAATGGTATATTTTTCAACGGGGAGGCTCAAATATTCTTTTTCTTAGCTCAAAAATTATGTTTCAGGAAAGAAAAAACTCTCAAAAATTAAGTAAAATAAAACTTGTTTTGTGATTTCCAAATTGGAGTATTATCGATTAGGGTCTTTAAGTGCAAAACAATTTTCTTTATTTAATGTTTCATACAATGTTATGCATGCATTTTTAAAATTGAAGGAATATCGTTTCTGTGTTAACAATATTATTAAACTTATTATCTATTTTCATCAAAAGTACAATGTAATACTTCTATTTTAAATTACTGTAATATTATCCCTAAATTTTCAAATTGAAACAATATTATTACTCCATTAACGATCTATTAAAATAGACTGATTTTCATTTACTGATATCTGACCCGTTAATAAACCATATAAAAGATAATGATACGACATTTATACGTAAACACATGACAGAAAAAGAAATAAATGAAAAAAAATAAATATCTATGCAAGTTAAAATTTTTTCCAATTTAATCCTACTTTATAAGGAAAAATCGAAAGATCTATAACTAATTTGTTTTAGCGAAAAGTTTTTTATTTTGTCGGCCACGAGAAAAAAAAAAAAAAGAAGAAGAATAGTTACCTAACACATTCACCCTATGTTTTAATTTAATATTATAGATATTAACAGTGACAAGTTCCTAGGAGCGACAGGCAATTAGAACCTTTTTAATTTAATTACCATGCTTGCCAAAACTTTAACAATAATTTTATATATATATATAAAGAGAGTGAGAGCAAGAGTTGGAAATTTTTCAATATTCATGTTGTTATTATCCTTTGTGTATGGGATAACTTACATGGCTCAATCTCCTTAAGTTTCTGCTGCAATTTCTCCTGAAAGCAAGCTATGAAATTACAACCACTAAGCTCATTTGGCAACAAAGAAGAGAAACAAATCAAGAGATAAAGAAAAGAAAAAGAAAGAAATGACGAGGTTAGTTGTTTGAAATGAAAAAGAAATTAATATAAAAAAAATATACACAACTTTCATATGAAAAGAAAAGAAAAGAAAAGAATTGAAGAAAAGGAAAATGGCAAATAATTCCACAAATGCAACCAAGGGTTCAACAACACAACCAAATTGCCAGAATTTTATAACATATACAGTGAAAAATGGACCAGGAAAAGTTGTTGGAATTGCTCTTACTTTTGTTTTAAGTCATCTTCTTCATCATCTCCTAAAGCCTCTCTCTCAACCTCGCATAGCTTCTGATATTGTTGTAAGTTTCTCTCTTTCTTTCTTTCTTTCTTTCCAGACAAATATGTATTTATCAAAATATATACAAAAATGGAAGAAATTTCTTTCAACATGCAACAAATGAGATTTTTTTTTTGGTGTAATTAATTCATTCGATAACCGAAACCAAGTGACGAATAGGCTCATAAAAGGACAAATCGTTCCCTTTAAATACTAGGCTCCATATCACGGAGACCTGCCTTCTCATCTCATCCTTTGTTTCTTTCTTTAATATGCTTAAATGTATATAGAAAAAGTGTACACAACCTTCCATTAGAGTTCTTGCAGTATAAATAACAAATTGAATATTAAATTAGTGATATAATAGCAGATGAAATTTATGTCTAAATCTTATGTAATTTGATGCAGATAGGGCTGATTATTGGGAGCATACCATGGATAAGAGATTCTTTCGACGAAAAGTTTTTAACAACACTAAATTTTGTGGCAGAATTTGGGATGATTTGCTATATGTTTGTGTTAGGAATGGAAATGGATCCATATGTGATATTTAAACCTCCAACACAGCCTGCGTTGATAGCCTATGCAGGCATGCTTTCCACATTCATCTTAGCTTGTAGTATTACTCCATTTTTGCAATACTTTAGAGATGGAAATACCGACATCGGCTTGACTCTTTCCCTTTCCATTACTCTTTCTGGAAGTGGCTCTCATATCCTAACTCGAATCATAACCAATCTAAAAATAGGCAAATCAGATATAGGAAAGCTTGTGATTGCAGCTGGTGTACATTCTGATATGATTTCATTGCTTATAATCTGCATTGGCTATATTTTTGTATCCCCTGCTTCTAAGATTTCTGATCTTTCTGTGCGAATTACAAAGGCCTTAACCATGAGTTCTGCATTGCTGCTGCAAACACTTTTCGCAGCCAAGATTTCGCCTATTTTCCTCAACTGGGTCAACAATGAAAACCCTGAAGGGAAACCTATGAAAGGCTCACACTTAGTGCTATCAATTGCTTTCATGGTTATGGTTTGTAGTGCCTCGCCCATTTATGGTTACAGTCCTATTCTCAGTGCATTCATGGCCGGAATTTTTCTACCGAGTGAAGGCAGAGTTTCCAAGTGGGCAGTTGGTAAAATTAACTATCTGTTAACCACCATTTTCTATCCACTTTTCTTCTTCTGGGTGGGATATCATACTACTCTCAAGAGATTTCACCCTGGCCACTGGCTGACATGGGGAAGGCTGTTTGTCCTTTTAATGATCACCTTATATGGAAAAGTGATCGGAACAGTCATCGGTGGAGCAATGTTGGGTTACCATTGGCGTGAATCAGCTGAACTCGGATTGCTCTTGAGTGTAAAGGGACATTTCCATGTATACTTGGCTATTGTTTTGAACTTGGTAAGTCTTTTTATTCTCTTATCCTTTTGCTGCTTGAATTGTCATACCGAAATAGATGAACCGAGTATGATAGCTTGCATAGATGATGTAACTTGTTGTTAAAAATGAATGCAGGCCAAACTTACATATAGTTCTATGAGCTCTTCGATGATTATCGTAATATTCTTCACGGTTGTATTTGCTCCCTCAATCGTGATGCGAATCATTCAACGAGCAAGGAAACGTGCACCAACGCATCAAAGGGCACTTCAATGGCAAGATCCATCGAATGAGCTTCGAATTATGCTTTGTGTTCACGGACTGCATAATGTACCTTCAACTAAAAACTTCATGGAGATAACTCGAGGGACATCTGATCCTGGAATTGTGGTTTATGTCACGGACATGGTTGAGCTTACAGAGAAAATAGCAGCAACATTGGTGCAGAGGGATGGAGTGGATACCGTGACAGTGACTGATAAGGAAGTAACTGAAATGAGGGATCAAATCACGCAATCAATCCAAGCTTTCATGGATGAAAATGGCGAGGGTATTACTATAAGAAGAATGCTTGCTCTTTCTAGTTTCAATGGGATGTCGCAAGATATTTGCATTCTAGCAGAGGACTTAATGGTCTCCCTAATAGTATTACCATTTCACAAGAGCCAGCTCCCAGATGGAACGTTAGATGGAGGTCAACCTGGATTTCGATACGTGAACCGTAAGGTAAAATTACAGGGCTGTCTTTCTTACATGCATATAACTTTATTATCAATCATGGTATGTACCGGTTTTGAAGCAGATTCTTACGAAAGCACCATGTTCAGTGGGGATTCTCGTAGATAGAGGCCTTGGATTAGCAGAGAAAATATTAACGACACCGAGATCCTTCCACGTAGCAGTGATCTTCATTGGAGGGAAAGACGACAGAGAAGCATTGGCATATGCAGGTTGTGTAGCAAGACATTCCGGAGTGAAGCTCACAGTAATAAGATTCTTACTTGATGACAATTCAGAGAACAAGTCAAGAAGAGCTGGTAATTTCAGAGTAAATCAAGCTGAGCAAGAAGAAGAGATGAAGCTAGACGATGAATGTTTTGCTCATTTCTATGAAAGACATGTATCGGGAGGGCATGTTTCATATATGGAGAAACATCTCGCAAATTCTGCAGAGACATATGCATCCCTAAGATCACTAGAAGGCCAATATGCACTGATCATTGTAGGAAGAGGAAGCAGAGTTAACTCCATTTTAACAGTGGGCATGAATGACTGGCAGCAGTGTCCCGAATTAGGCCCCGTCGGGGACGTGCTTTCAGGGTCTAGTTTCTCGCAAAACACTTCGGTTTTGGTTATCCAACAACACCATCTTAAAGGAGAATTAGAAGGCGTGGATGATGAATTCACTATCATGTAATGTAAATTTGGAGGTAGTGAAACAGTTGGAAATATAATTAGGTAGCAAACAACAATTTTTTACTTGTAGAATACACTTTGATAGAATGGGAAAGACTCCACTTTGTATTTATGGTCTAAAAAGGAAAAATGGGAGCAAAATTAGAAAATTAGAAAATATTAAAATTTGCGGTCTTAAATGATTATTAAGCCTGAATTTAAGAGGCCAAAACTAAACTTTTAAAACTTTGTACATGTAATTTTTTTAAAAGAAAATTAGCCCTTCACTACATGTAATACGGCCATTAGCAGTTCAAAGGAGAATAGGTTTTTATTTCTTTTCTTAATAAATTACTGTCACATGACATACCATATTTTAAAAAAAAAAAGTTAATTACAAAAACCTCCAACCTATAATTCCATTTTTATTTTAGCCCCAAACTAGAGAACTGGTAAATTAGATCTTTTTGAAGTCTTCAAGTTCAATCCTACAGATACAAACCTTAATATAATGGTTTAGCGATGAATTTTTAGCCACCGATTCGATATCCGTAGCTAAACAAAAAAAATATGAAATTCATGGCTAAAAGTATTTATGACATATAAAAAATAAAAATTTTTAAAATTATCCTCTTTTATTATATTTATTTGTGGGAAACTCTTCTTTTTACTAATATATATAAATATTTTATAAATATTATATAAATTTTTTTATGTATTTTTATAAGTTTTGTTTCAATATAGAAATATTTTATAAATTCCTTTTTATATTTTTTTAAGTTTTGTCTCAATTAGTTAGCTATTTTAATTTATTTTGTATTATAATCAATTTTGATTAAATATTTACGTAGTATTATCAGTTTTTTTAAGTCTATAATCAATTTATTAGCTTTTCTATAATTGTTAAAACTTCCAACGTGGAATGTTATAATTGCAAATGTAAAAGGTGAAAGTTTATATTAAATATTTGACTAAAAGGTGAAAGTTAAAAATAAAATGAAGATTATAATGGTTAAAATTTCCTACAAGATAAGCATTTATGCACTCAAAATAGCACAAATACATTAAATAAAGGTAAACATAATTTATCTCTTGAAATGCAGATACCGTTGACACGAGCAGAAGCACGAAATCTCTTGCTTTTACGTTATTGGCAAAAGCTTTTGACCATAAGCACGCACATCAGGAAAAGGATGACTATTTCACGGTTTAAATGTCCCTTGGAGAGAAACGAAAAAAGGTAAATGGAAAAGAGAATTTTTATGATAGATTTTGCAACCTCACTTAGATTTTTTAAACCCATATTTATAAAGGTTATAAGAGTTAGAATTCCAATTTAACTCTTATTCCTATTTGAATTAAGAATCAATTATTCCAAACTAATTAGGATAAATATAATAGAGTCATTGGCGTATCCAAACTCTATAATCTTTCACTCGCACATGATGGAATGTTTTCCAGTCAATATCTTCAGTCATACAGGTAGATAGACCGTGTGACCGGCATACATCAAGGGCATTAGTGCTACACACCTATTAAGGATATGTAGCATCTTAAAAAGTGAAAATAAGATCTTTCTTTTTAATGTATGCTCAAGCCCATATTGTCTTCTCACATTTACTATTTTAACTAAATATCTCATAATGCAATTTTTGTGTTCACTATTATGTCTCTACTTATAGAGACTATAATTGTGATATCCCATATCGGTTGGAGAGGAGAACGAAGCACTCCTTATAAGGATGTGGATACCTTTCCCTAGCACGACCATTTTGGGGTAACCTCAAGAGCAAAATCGTGAGGGGTTAAGGTTTCTATGTGAGTTCCAGTGTGAGCTGGTTCCATCGACGGATTTCACGGTGAATAGATGGGCCCCAAAGCGGACAATATTGTACTAATGGCTATCCAGGTTGTTACAGATGGTATCAGAGCTAGGTGTCGGATCGGTGTGCCAGCGAGGATGTTGGATCCCCTAAAGGGGGTGGATTGTGATATTCCACATTGGTTAGAGAGGAGAACGAAATACTCCTTATAAGGGTGTGGATACCTCTCCCTAGCACAATACGTTTTGGGGGTAACCTCAAGAGCAAAACCGTGAGGGGTTAAGGTTTTCATGTGAGTTTTGGTGTGAGCTGGTTCTACCGACGGGTTTCATGGTGAATAGATGGGCCCCAAAGTGGATAATATTGTACTAACGACTATCCGAGCTGTTGCAATAATGGGTATGCTGGTGAACTACGAAACCATTAAATATGATCAAAAGGCTATCTTCCCCTCCTACTATATGTTATCCATCATTTATTTCCATGGCATTTTGGAGACTAACTAAGCTAGCCACACTGAACCATACTTCAGTGATAAGTTAAGGGTTCTAAGGATCGTTTTTCAATAGAGTCTCACACTAGAAAAAGTTGAGATAGTTCACTTATGAAATTCATATCCCTTGATCACCTAAGAACACATGGTATGAAACATGTGTTATGGTGTTCTTTCCTTTCTTTTAAGGAGCACATGTCTTGCAAAATGTATTTCAATACCATAAAAAAATATAAGGTTGCGACGTACCAAAGCATCCAACTTTAGTCCTCCAACTTCAAGACTACTTTTGGTTTTCAGAAGAGGATATGATAGTTACGTTTAACTTATCATAGGATTACACTTAATTCAGTTTGGATCTCAATTGAAAGCATACAATCTCATGTATGTCTTTATCTTGCACTTTAACAAGACTAGTCTTGTTTTTTCTACAAAATGGTACTTTTATTTTGAACAGGCTCTCGAGTTTATCATATGTTCAAAACTAAGGTAAACACCCTTGTAAGTGGGCTACTTCTCTATCCAACATGCTCAATCATATAACAAATAACATTAAATAGTCATATATAAATATTTACACTCATGTATTACCAAATAATAAAATTTATTATTATTCATAAATAATAATGTTAAAGGATTACATAAAAAAATAGTATGACACAAATTCTACGTAAACCTTGAGATCTAATGTGTCTCAAATACATCTCTCGATATAGGTTTAGTCAATAGATTTGCTATCAATGACTTACTATGTCGTACTCTATATCTTTTGTATAATGATACTTAATGTCGATATATTTAGTCCTACTATGAAACTTTGGATTTTTTTACAGAAACTATCAATGACTAATTATCACTATAGACGGTCACGAGTTTCTCTAAAGTAGTTACTCTTAAATGATTTATAAATCTTTTTAGCCAAACTCCTTCTTGTATTGCAGCTGAGGAAGCGATAAATTCAGCTTCCATTGTTAACAGGACTATACATGTCAGTTTCTTGCTACTCCATGAGATGGAACACTTGCAAAGCAAGAAAATAAATTATAAATTGGATTTCCTCTCATCCATATCTCCTTCTCAATCAACATCTGTACGTATCATTTCAATTGCAGATCATTGCCTTAATAACAGAGAGAATAGTCTACGGTTCCTTTAAGGTATCTAAGTATCCTTTTTACTGCTTTCCAATGTACTTCACCTGGGTTGGACTGATATCTACTTACTATGCCCACTTCATAGCATATATCAGGTTTTATACACAACATTACATACATTAGACTACCCACAATAGTAGTACATGAAATGTTCCTCATGTGTTTCATTTCTTCTGGCATCTCAGGACACATACTATTACTAAGAAACTGATTTTTAGCAATAGGGTTATCAATGGTTTGCAATTTTGCATATTAAATCGTTCAAGAATTTTGTTGATATATGTCTCTTGTAAAAGAGACAATAACCTTCTTGAACGATCTATTGAAATCTTAATTCCAAAAATGTATTCTACTTAACACATATTAAACTGTTTGTACAATTATCATGTTAATTTATATTGTTTATGCATATACATATACCAACATAATTGTGAGAAACTATATAAATAATGATCTTGGATACGTTATACTACTAACGATACTGTTCTTTATATTATGCTTTACTTAGTACAATATGATAGTCACAAAGACAAAAAAAAAAACGAAACACAACTTCATACTTAATTTCTCCTATCTCTAGTGTTGGCTTTGTGATAGAATCCTAGCTTCCTGTACCTACACAGATAAACACTCACACATATGAACATATCGAATCCTAGCTTCCTGTACCTACACAGATAAACACTCAAGCTATGCTTACTAACTTAGTGGGGAACAAAATAAAATCATGAAGATGACCTTTCTCAGAAGTGATCTGTAACACCCCGAGTTTGAATTGATCGATAATATTTTTTTTCTTAGATAAATTTATGGCCACACAATCTCTTGGTCTCGAAATTTCTAGGGACAACAATATTTTTTTATTATTATTAGTATAACTATTAGCTTACTAAATGTATTGTAATTAAAATATACTTAATTCAAAAACTAAAACAAATATTCGTTAAATTTATACCCTTGTTTACCTAACTCGAAATATTATTTATAAATAAAAAAATATTATCGATCAATTCAAACTCGGGGTGTTACAGTTCTTCCCCTCTTAAGAAAATTTCGTCCTCGAAATTTATTTAGCTAAACATAACTCGAAGAGTGCATCTCTCTTTTAATTTACAATTTTTTTTTGCTTAGGAAAAATTTCTTTATCTTTCTTTGATACGCTTAAAAACTCCCGTCTTACACGCAAGTTTATATAACTCCTTGCTATTATACACTTGACCAACAAATTGAGGAGAAAAGAAAATTCTTATCATCCAGACTATACTGATGTAGCAATAGCCATCAGCTAGATTATTACATAAACTTCTGCCAACAATAGGATTAACACGTTCAAAGAAGTTCATTAGTTACTATAATTTGTCAGCATTTAGTTGTTACTCATCCATAAGGTTAATCAAATTTCTTATCTGATTGGTTTGCTCTTATTGGTATCTCAAAATATCCCTATTTATTTCTAAATCTCAACCGACACTTCATTCTACAAATGGTTCCCAACATATTTGAATCAGTTTCTACATTACCAATCTCAAAAGATGGGAGAAAACCAATATTTTCGAGAAATAAATCTTTCAAAACTAACAGATAGTAGGTAACAATATCAATTTGGAATGAGTTATCAGGTGATTCATATCTATCAGTTTCACTTTGTTCATCTTCCATTGCATTGTTTCTAAGAAACCAAAAGTATTTCAACCATATCAATTGGCACAAATTTTAATCTTGTCAACCCACACTAGATTCCGTTAGTGGTATTCCTCAAACAAACTTCTGAACACAAAAAGGTGATTCCCCTTTATAATCCTCGATAGCTTATGAATTATTTTAGTCAATTTAACATTCTTAGGGTGAGATTATAATTAATATAATTGTGTCTTTGTGTCCCATAAAGATCACCATCACTAATCAATGGCAATGTTTCATGTATAGTTTGCGATGCTAGTGGGAACTGAATGAGAAGATTATGTATACACACCTCTCTTCCCTCGTAATGCAAAATATTTAAAATCAACAAATTCTGGCTCCACATCGTATGAGAATCAAGATTTAATGATTCAACTCCTTGGGAGGAAGTGTTACATTGTTACGACTTCCAGCTTCTGAATCTATGAGAACTCCAAATCAAATCAATGAATGTAAATGACATTACATTTCATCACTTTCGGTCAACTACTTCTTTTCAATACATTACATTCATGAAACTCCTCTTTTTTGTAAAATAATCTTTTGATAATTAAAGACAATTATATTGATTTAGTGAGATTTAGAGCAAAGACCGGGTTGCGACATCCGTATCCGGTTTGTTTACCAGACCGGGTATAGGGTGTTACATGATCGATAACACTCACACATATGAACATATAATTTAACTTATAATAAGATAATACCGACAAATGATAAGTTTATAACATTGCAAAACTTTCATGCATAGTCATTATACCCTTATTATTAAGACTTTTACCCATTTAACAATTACATGATTAATTCATTAAATCGCCTAGCAAAGCAATTATTCAAAAGTATTAAGTTATATAGGCTAATCCATATATATATTGGTTGTGCTCACAAACTTCCTCATCATTGTAATAAGTAATGCTCACATTTAATTTTGTCATCTATTACTAATTTGCTAAGTCAGTTGACTCCTTATTGCCTTTGTCTTCACTCATATAACTTTTATTTATATAAGTATATCTATTCGATTTACTTAGTTCCTGTTATGATTCTTGGTCAGTCTTAGTGACACATATAACTTTGTGACTTTTATCTGTGTACATATGTATAAGCTAAATTCATAGTTTCATTCTATTAGCTGTTCTTAAATGATCAGGCTTGGTTAATTAATTCTATAGGCATTTACTCTAACTAACATATTTCCATAACATACAAACATTTATGTTACTTTATTAATGTTATCCTATATGCATTTATTAATAATCTTAATTTGATTATCATTATTATATCATTCTTTTATTTCTTATATGCCTTTCTAGTAAATTGATATGTTAGAATAGTAACTTGTATTTTTCCCATGAATTAAGCTAAGTTATATACATAAGTTGTAAGTTTATGTTTTTCAAAGTCTATCTATACAATGAGTGTCAAAATGTCAAATTAGGTTTGATTTTCATATTAATTATTCACTATCAAGTAGGAAACATACAACTATATAGAACATGTATCCGTAATATGATTAATATCAAACCGTTAAATACTTATAAGTGCACACACACACATATATATATATACAAATTCTAGTTTTAAGAGCGGAAAGCATTATGCATTTGCAACAATAATTTCTTACATATGATACTATAATACTATAAAGTTACTATAAAGTTACTTGTCTTAGAGATATCTTCAATCAATTTTTGTATTTACCCTTGGCTACACAAATATCATGTTATCCTTTAGCACCAACCATTTACTATTTATTATATAATGTGAATGGCTGCCTAACTTCTATGTATATGGATAACGGGTGTTGTGAATTCCTGTAGGTATCAAACATATGAATACCCGAAGGTATTAAATCTATTGATCCAAATAGGGTCAAGAGTGTGATCCCAAATGGAAACATATATACTGTGGATCCAAAAGGGATAAAGAATGTGGCAACTACAACTGTAATCTTATAGGCATGCCAATTTATCCACCACCAAGTTCTATATGTAGGCAACAACAACTCTTTACTTTAACTTCTTTCTTCTCTTTTCGTGTCTTACATGTTTGTAGTTCATTTGCATAAACATGTCTAGGAACAAGTATTCATATGCATATTCACTCATTTCTATGCACCTTTATAGTTTTGTACGTCTTATTTCATGCATTAGAAATGAATTAACTATGTAACTATAAGCGTTTTACTGTGTCATCTCATTAGAACATCTATATATCAACACATGTTCAAGCTTATATATTTACAATCACACTCTTGTTCATGGGTAAATATAATAATATAACTTATTTATCATTATATAACTTCAATGGTATAAACAAGCATATATTCACATATTGTAACGCCCTCAAATTTGTATCTGTCGTGTATGGTATAATGTAGAGCATAAATAATTATCCTAGGATAAATTTTAGAGGAATCGGAGTTGAATAGGATAGGAAAGTGGGATCCAGTGTAAAGATTAAACGTGCTCAGGCCAGGATAATCCAAGGATGGGTGACCTCATGGGAAGTTTATCCTAATAGTAGTTTATAAAAGTAGATATTAAATGAATTTTAGTGGTACAATCAAAGTCCAAAATGAGCTTAGATTAACCCTTAAATGAGACAAAAAAATTTATTCGGTACCATAAAAAGGGTGACCAAAAGTTTGATCGAACTCTGAAGTAGTGTACTGACCTTCAAAAATTATTTTTATTTCATAATTATGTTAGTAATAACCTATATCATTTGTTAGAAGTAAAAAAATAAGTGTTCCGACAGTTTTAAAATTTTGGATTTTGGACTGGCTGCGCAGACGGTCGAAGCTAGAAGTATACTGAAATGAGGTTGTAATGAGCTAAAAGTTTTACCATATGTTCTTGAATATATTAGGACACCCGAGGAAAAAGTTTAAGGTATTTTGATAGGTGGAATGAAAATTCATATTTCAGGATGCAAAATCGAGATTGGGGTAAATTCAAAAATTTGGCCATGAGGGGACACAAGGATCACTAAAATGAAGCCATGATCATGTGCAAGTGAGCTTATATTAGTAGGATAAACCTAAGTGGGTGTATGAGTGACAAGTGACCAAATTTAAAGCCTTTAAATTCAATAGTAAATGAGTGAATTTTGGACATTCATTTTACATATAAATAGGTCATTAAATGTGGGTTAGAGACATCTAGAAGTCTCTCTAAAATTATAGCTTATTCCCTCTTCTTTCCCTTAAAATTCAAACCATCCCTAAAGTGGCCTCTCCACCATTTTTTCTCTCACCAAAGCTTTCTCTCTCCTAATCTCACACATTAATTCCAACCATATACTTAGAAATTCATCCTCTTCAACCTAGGAAAGGATTTACATCAAGGGGAGACTAAGAAATTAGGGAAATAAGAGAAAAAGAAGGTGGAAGGGAAAAGCTAATGAGGAAAGGGAGAAGAAAAAGAAGAATAAGTGCAAATCAAGCTAAATTGAGGTTAGTGGATACAATTTACATTCAATTTCATTATTTTTAGTGAATTTTTCCTAATTTTTACATTATATAACTATACATAATAGTGTAAATTGATGAAATAATTTAATATAACTTAATAAAATGATAAAAAAAAACTAATATGAACTTGAATTAGTAAAGAAAACAAGGTAGGAATGTTGGAACCCTAAGTGGTCGAATGATGTACCCTAGCCTAATATAAAGTAAATTAATGTTATATGAAATATTTAGTTGTAGTTAGACAATAACAGGCATGAGGAAGAGATTAGAATTGATTAAAGTGAAAAATAATAAATGTATATGAATATGTATAAGTATATATAATGATGGAAGTTTGTGAAACTTAAGAATTTTAGTGTAAATTAAGCGTATTTCACCATAATGATGCTTAAAGGGAATGTATAAATGTGTATGGCATAAGCAGGAAGGATAAAACATTATGTAAGTATGGGACTATTAAGTGGCCGAATGGTGTTTGCATGCATAAGGATGTGTTTTGATCATATTCTTATAATACTATGTGTATACATGCGAAATGTACAATTAATAAGCTTGAATGAGTGGAAATTAAGTCATGGTAATGTTAATCTAACGTGATTAGTATGTATAACAGGGTAAAAATAAAGTATGAAAATATAATGATTTATCATGCCTTTAATGTTTAGTGGATAACCCAAGACTCAGGATAGTATGGCTAGCTATAGAGGTATTTACCCTGCGGTGTTCTGTATAATGTACTGTTACTGCACTACTATTGTTGTAATGCCCCAAAAATTCGGATTGATTATAGTTGGTAAATAGTACATTTTGGTATTATTTTGTAAGGATTAATTATGAAGATTCCAACATAAGTTAGTATTGCTTTCGGATTTTAATTTAATAATTGTTAATTAAAATATGTTATGAAAATTGATATAAAATAATAAAAATTTGAAAGGTAAGATTTAAAAAGGAATTGTGCGGTTGAAATTTAAAGAGAAAAAAAGAAAGAGAAATAATGGGTTATAATAAAAAGAAAGTGTGTGTGTGTGGTTTAAAAGAAAGAAATAAGTTTAACAAAAAAAAAAGGAAGAAAAGAGAAACGGGGAAGGGAGAATTGGGAAGGAGGCGGTGCTGGCCCATCGCCTGACCGCCGCTGCTCACGACACCGGCGAAGCTCAGACCGTCGCGCCGCTGCCACCTCCGGTCTCCTCTGTCGTTGTCCCTGCCAGTGGCGCAGTTCCGGTTCCTTCCACCACCGTGGCCTCCTCTCTTTCTTCTTTTCGGTGGTTTCCGACGGTGGAAGAGGGGGCTGATGGTACCGGTGGGATCCTGAGAGCAAGGCATTTCTCCGACACTCTTCACCTACCTTCAGTCGCCGGCGAGATGCAGATCAGAGGGGAGGAAGAGCTAGCGATCTGAGTCAGATTTTTGACCAACTCCGACGGCCGTTGGGCGCGTGAGCATCACTTGGAAGTTACCGGTGACTTGATCTACCAGCGGATGGCATCGGTGTCCTTTCGGTGGATCTCCGGTGACCGGTCCGACGAGCTCCGGTGACCGGTCCGGCGAGCATGATGACAGGCAGATTGTAGCAAATTCGACTAACAGGTTCGAGAACTCCTTTAATCTTATATGTGTTTGATTGGTGTAAACATATACATATATATATATATATATGATGTTGGAAAGTAAATCGAAATGTTATCATGGTATGGGAATTATGCTTGATAGCGGCTTTACATATATCGGATTTGCCATAAGAAACTTATAATTTGTAAAAGTGAATGAGTTATAGTGTTAGTGAGGAAATAGTTTTGAAAGTGTAATGTTTGAAGTGAATTTAGTTAGACATATGATTGATATGTAGATTATGTGCTTACTTTTGATGATACCATCAATGCATTTCTGGACTTTTAAAACATGAATTTTATCCATGCTTTTCACAAGGGATGAAATGGATCTGCTTATGTTAGGAAAGTGACATATGCTAGTAAATAGAAAAAAAGAACGTTAAAGAAGGGATTTATCAAGGATGTTTAGGATAGTGCCAAACTTTACAAGGCATCGCACAAAATAGTTGTTAAATCACATAACTGTGTTCTAGGGTAAATCAAGCTTGAGCCTGATGATTTTTGTTTTTATTGGTGCATAAGAAAATGCTTGTCTCCGTAAGTGTGTTGACCAAGCTTCATCATCTAGCAAATGCGCCCCATGACCATCACAACGGATGATATTGACCTTCTTTTGGTCTTTTGGCAAAGATAGGATTTATTTTTATGTTATGTTATATGCTTATCTTACGTTCCAATTTAATATACTATTATCTGTACCAAAGACGAGTCTGTGTTTGTAAGAGCTGATAGAGAGAGAAAATGGAGGTTAAGTGAAAAACAAGTCTTTTGGGAGCAAAGAATGGTCAGAGGTGCATTTTGGTGATAATATTTGTTGATGCCTTTTTAGCTTGACACAGTTTCTATTGTTTAAAACTTGAACAGTATTGTTTTGTTTCTCTTTATTGACATTTCTAGTTCTTTGCTTTCTGTTAATTTTAAGCTTAATGAATATAATTTTCACGGATGTTTGATGCTGGAGTTCTGTTTATGTTATAACTTAAATAATTTAATTAAATTATGTGTGAATGGTTTATTTCTGACAATATTGATAAATTTAATGGGGTAGTTTAATGATCATTGTCCTAGGATTATATAGCCAAATCATATTGGAAATTCATGATTGAGTCTTCAATGTATCAGTTTAAATATGATTTTCTTTGTTAACTTGTATAGATATATGTTTAACTCCTTACCAAATGATTTTAGAATTATTCTTTAGTAAGGAAATTATAATTTGCTATTTCATTTAGTTTCCTGAAAAATTGTTTAATGTATTTGTTGAGATTAACTAAGAATGTAGTTAACATGTTTATTTAAAAGATGTCTAATTAAATATCTAGATGATTCTATTAAACGTTAATAGCGAAATTTTAAAAGATGATTAATTTGGCAATAAAAAGTATAGTTTTTGACAGTTAACTTAGATAGCTAAACCAATTAATATGAAAATATAAAAGTATGTTCATACACAGTTGTATAAAAAATACGTAAAGAGTATAAGATATGTACTTAGTTATTGGTTATATCGATATGATAATTGAAAATATATGTAAAGCATGATGTTAGATGTACATAAATATATATGATGAAAGTTTATTCTTTAATATAATATGAATAAATATGAGTATAAATGATGAAGCCAAAACTTAGAGTTAGAATAGTTCTTGAAAGTAATTGAATTGTAAAAAAATTAGATGATATTGAAGATCTTGTTGATAGGAATAAATCCTTTAAGGTTGTGAATCACACCTTAATTGTTTTAAATTCTAGTTATAATCTCATGCTATAATAAGTAATGTTTTTCTGTTTGTCATTTTCAGCACAGCTTTTCAAGAAATATTATGACCATATTATTAACTTGTTATGGAATAATTGTTTAATATTAGATTCTACAAAGTGTTTTGGTAATGATATAATAAGTACAGAAGTTCAAGAGATGATCATGATGAGCCATGCAGGTACGTCCTTCTGAAATGATTATGTGTTACGTGTTGTTTTAGGTACTCACAATGAGTGTGATTATATATGATTTCATTCTCATGAAAACAGTCTAGTAATGCATGAACTACTATGACAAGTATAAGTATTGTTAATATGTGCTTATTAGAAAATTTAAAGTAATTTAAATGAATATATTTCAGGTAGATTCCTTTGATGACCGAAGAGTAGTTTAAAGATAATTTGCCGAATTATTGTGAAATAATTCATGACATGAGTGAAAGATGGTCCACAAGCTGTACAAAAATATTTAAGATTCTGAATAAATGTATTCTCTGGATTGAAAAAGAGTTGAAATGAGGAGAAATTTGATAAATGTTTTGAAAGTAAGTGAAAAATTATGCCCTTAGAAAATAGTCTGGCAGTAAAACTAGCTCAGGATATAATTGGCTGGCCATAGGGATATCTGTACCGCAGTGCAAGTCATGGCGACTTGCTTTACTATGGTAGGATCATTGATCTCCATAGTAATTATCTGTCTCTGTTATCTATTCTATAGAGAAATGGTCCCTCGGGGTCATTTCTCTATCTCTGTTGTGGTCCTGTGGGATCCACGTCCCGTGTATCCGGTTTAAGATTTTCTGCCGTGTCTGTACTAGGGGCATTAATATGAAAGTAAGTTAAAAAGTGTAAAAGATAAGAAATGTTATAGTTTAGAACTAATTTGTATAAGAATTATCCTTTTATATATGTACAACAACTGGATAATAAATTGAAAGTTATAATATTGATGAGTATGTGATTCTTTAAATCTATATAAGCATTTTGTATCTATATATATATAGATATGTTTTCCACTCTGTTATCGATCATGTATATAATATATGGCACACTATGGTGTTAAGTAATATATTGTTCACCTTGTTTAGATTATTTTAATGATTTCATGAAAGTGAATTTAAAATGCATGCTATGTTTTAAATGATGTATAGGTATGAAGGAATTATGCCAAACATCTTTTGAGGTAACAATTAATGATGAATTGCTTACTGAGTTGTTAAGTTTTGTTGTCTATATGAGTAAGATGTTCTGTTGCTTATGCTTGTAATTTATTTCTGAATGTAAGAATTGGAATCTGAGAAAAATTGAAAGTATCAACTAGGAATATTGTTAACTTTATATTTGTGTAATTGATGTTACGTGTTCAAAAGATTATCTTTAGAATACTGTTCCCCACTAAGCTTTATAGCTTAGCACGAATTTTGTTATCCGTGTAGGTAACAGGATAAGCTTGTGTTGGGTTAAGCAACTGCTATGGCTCAACCATCGGAAGAAAGGATTTAGTGTGGGCAAATCTCCATCGGGGTTTACAGTTGTAGCGAGATGATTTAAATGTAACTTGTTCTTTACTTTGGAATGTTATAGCGGTTTAAGAGTGTAATATGTAATATTGAATCATCTTAGGAAATGTATATAATAATAATGTGAATGGATGTATGAGATGCATGTTGGAATTATTTTTATATTATTGTGCCCCTGATGGGCTGAGAAAATTGTCTGATTTTCAGGTGGTTTAGATGAGTTTTCAGACGTTATATTGCTGGATTTTTATTTAGACAATCATAGTTTTATCGGCTTAATTTATAAGTATTTCTTTTGGACAAGCTTGGAGTCGATGGAATTGTTAAGAAAAAAAAAATTTCGGCTCAACACTTGTTTCTGCCAGATTGTTCAGTAAGGGTGTTACAATTGTACTGAAAAAATATAGATATATTGCTAGTTGGCTCATTTTATTGATATACTGGGGAGTGGAATCATACCCTAGTAGTACGGTCACTCTCATATACTGTATTTGCTCATCCGTTTATCCAATTCATGATTTTTCTGCTGCTGACAACAATGGGCAAAATGGTAATTTTGCATAAAAATTGTGTAAAGAGAGTAATTACGACTTTAATAAAGTTAAAATTGTGAATAAAAATGAATTTAGATGAAAAATAAGATATATATGTTCAACAAGGACAAAAATATAATTACACGATTAACTGGTGGTAAAATGGTCAATTGATGGGGAAATATAGTTAAAATCACCAAAATAGTCAATTTGGTTAAAAAAGGGTAAAATCGTAATTAAGAAAAAGTTATAGGATCTAAATCGTAATTTTCCTCCTAAAGGAAAATTTTCAAGGATTAAAATGCAATTTATGCAATTGAGTTAAAATAAAAGTCAAGAAAAGTCAAACGGATAAAAATAACGGTCAAACTAGCTGAATTTGGAAATAGTCAATTCAAATGTTAAAATTTGTCAAAATGGGATAAAAGTCGAACTTTAGGGGTATAGTTGTAGTTTTTTGCTTAAACTGGAAAATTATTAAAATTAAATAAGAAAAATAATTTTTAAGATAATTAAAAAGGAAATTTGATGTAAAAAGGATAAATCTGTATTTATTAATTCATAGAGATTTAAGTGAAGTAAATAATAAGTTAGGCAACCGAAATAAATAGAATAAATTGAATGAAATTTTATGTAAATGTATCTACCACTAAGCGACTTTGTTGCATAGCATGTAGTTTATTGTGACATGTACCTAAAAGAAAGTTTTTTGAATTTTGTTAAATAAACATGTATAAATTATGCGACAGTTGCGAGAATTGTTGTAAATAGGCATGTAATATAAGTATTTTATGGATTTAGTGAATGGAATGAATGAATGATATATGGATTATGCATGAATGTGAATGGTTGTGAAATGTGTGGGTTGAGATGTAATTATAGAAGTGTTATATTGTTGATTGGAGTTTTGAGAGTTGGAGGAATTATATTGGGAGTGTAAATTAAATTTTTATAGGTTTGGGTAGCATAAATATTAAGCCTTCATGCTGCTGGATTTTCATTAATTAAGTAATAAATTAATTGTATTTAAAATATTAATAATATAATACGGACTTAGAAATTGTATGGAAGGCGCTACATTAAATGGTAGCAGAGCATGGTTTAAGCGGTCCTAAGATCGAAGTTAAAGTATGCGAAACTGTCTGGGAAAAAAATGAACGAGTATATGATATATGTACATGCCACGTTATTGTGATATAAATGCTGGAATTTAAGTTTTACATGTCCCTTGTGCATTTCAGTGTTCACAATGGCATCTGGCTCCAGACAGGCTACTGAGTTGATGAGTGATGCTGAGAGTGAGGCTTCTGCAAGTCCAAATATACAAGAATCAGTACCGAGTACCATATCGCAATAGCCTTCCTAGCACACTCCTACACGAATGCCTCAGGCTCCTCCGTCTCTTGCACCAGATGATTTTATGCGGATGATGGCAAAGTTTTTCCAGAGATTTCAGCCCCAGCAGCAGGCACCACCCCAGTCCTCTAGAAGATCTATACTAGAGCAGTTAAAGAGATTGGATGTAGAGGATTTCTATGGCCGAGAGCTGATTACAGCCACACAGGCAGAAGAATGGCTTAACAAGATAGAGAAATTGTTTGAAATTACACACAGCCCGTCAGAAGAAAAGCTTTAAGGAGTAGTAGCACTATTTTAGGGACCGGTTTATATATGGTGGGACACAGTCAGACGTCATACCCCACCTGAGCAGGTTACCTGGGATTACTTTTATCAACAATTTCGGAATAAATATGTAGGTAGAGTGTATTTGAGGGCTATTGAGAAGGCTTTCTGGAGATTACGTCAGGGTACCTGGACAGTCCAAGACTATGATCGGGAGTTTGAGAGGCTCAACTTCTATATGAAAGATTATCGATTCCCTCCAGAAAAGATGTGCCAACTTTTTAAGAGAGGCCTTCACAATAATTTGAGAAAGATTCTGGCAGTGCAAGAATACATGAATAGAAAAGAGATGGTTGATGCAGCTATCAAAATAGAGACTGTTCAGCAGGAAAAAGTGAGCAGACGGGATAAATTTCATTAGAGAAGAAGGCCAGCTTCAGGGGCATCAGGTAGTGGATCTAGTAAAAGAATTAAGGGTTTTACTGCAGCTCCCCCAAGGATTCTTCAGCTACACCAGCGGCCAGTCAACATACCACAGAACGGGCACCCTTTTCTACAGCATCAGTGGATAATATTCCTAGAGGCCAGGGTTCCAGTAGACCTGAGTGCCAGTTTGTGAGCACTAAAAGCGATGACATTCAGGTGATTGCTGGAGGTTAACTAGGGCATGTTTGAGGTACGGATCTCAAGATCACTTAGTGAGAGATTATCCCAGAGCACAGACACAACCCACTGTACCAGTTATACAGAACCCTACTACTAAATAGGCCACCCTTCCAGCCGAGGTAGAGGCAGAGTAGGACCCAGTGGAGCCATATTAGGCCGAAGTGGTGCTCCAGCTCCACCAGCTTCAGCCAGGACTTATGTAGTCAGAGCTCGGGAGGACCAGGATGCACCAGACATGATTGTAGGTAAATTTTTTCTGTTTAATGAGGTTATTTGTGCACTGATAGATCTCGAGTCCACACATTCATATATGAGCACCAGAATTGCATAGGGGAAGGGATTAGAAAAAGCACAGTTCGATCAGGATATTCTGGTAAGCAACCCTTTAGGTCATGGTGTGGTTATGAACAATGTATATAAGGATTGTCCTATCCAGATACAACAGGTTACTTTCCCTGCAAATCTCATTGAACTTCCATTCCATGATTTTGACATTATCTTAGGGATGATTGGCTTCACAAACATCAGGTGATTGTCGATTGTCGCTTAAAAAGGATCACCTTGAAAACTCCAAAAAATCAAAAAATTATGGTTGTAGGGAAACAATCATACTTCTTATCTAATGCTATCTTAGCCACTGCAGCACATAGGTGTATTAGAAAAAAATGTGCAGATTATTTGGCTTTTGTCATAGAAACTGAAGCTAAGAAGCCGAAAGTTATTTATGTGCCTACCGTTAGAGACTTTTCTGATGTCTTTCCTAATGAGTTATAGGATTACCTCTAGCAAGGGAAGTTGAATTCAGCATTGATGTGTTACCTGGTACAACACCTATCGTCATGGCTCCTTACCGTATGGCACCAGCAGAATTGAAAGAATTAAAGATTCAACTACAGAAACTATTAAAAAAAGGCTTCATCAACCCGAGTGTTTCCTTATAGGGAGCCCTAGTGCTAATTATGAAGAAGAAAGATGGATCTCTCAGATTATGCATTGATTATAGGCTATTAAATAAAGTCACTATCAAGAACAAATATCCATTACCCAGGATTGATGATTTATTTGATCAATTGAAGGGTACCAGCACATTTTCAAAGATTGAATTAAGATTTGGCTACTATCATCTTAGAGTAAAAGAAGCAAACATTTCGAAGATTACCTTCCGTATTAGATATAGGCATTATGAGTTAGTAGTTATGCCATTTGGTCTCACTAATGTACCGGCTACTTTTATAGACTTGATGAATCGTATTTTACATTCTTATATGGATTAATTTGTAGTGGTGTTTATCGATGACATCCTGGTATATTCCAAGATACCAGAGGAACATGATCAACATTTGAGAATTGTATTGCAGACACTGAGGGACAAGCAACTATATGCTAAATTAAGTAAATGTGAGTTTTGGCTAAATGAAGTTGCTTTTCTTAGCCACGTGGTTTTAGCAGAAGGCATCAAGGTAGACCCCAAGAAGATTGAAGCTATTCTAGATTGGAAGCCACCTAAAAATATTCCAAAAATTCGAAGCTTCCTTGGATTAGCTGGGTATTACAGGCGATTTGTGAAGGGATTTTCTATGATAGCCTCCCCACTTACCAAGTTACTACAGAAAAAAGCCAAATTTGAATGGACTGAGAAATGTCAATAAAGTTTTGAGAAGCTAAAAAGTATGTTAACTGAGGCTCTTGTTCTTACTCGACCCGTTTCAGGTAAATCTTATGTTATTTATAGTGATGCCTCTAGAAACGGGTTAGGGTGTGTGCTTATATAGGAAGGAAAGGTGGTGGCATATGCTTCCAAACAGCTAAAATCACATGAAAGAAACTACCCTACCCACGATCTTGAGTTGGCAACCATTATGTTTGCTTTGAAGATATGGAGACATTACCTATATGGGGAGAAATGCTACATTTATACTGACCGTAAAAGGTTGAAATATCTGACTACACAGAAAAACCTTAATCTATGACAGAGGCGGTGGTTGGAGCTCATCAAAGACTATGACTGCTTGATTGATTACCATCCTGGCAAAGCAGATATGGTAGCTAATGCACTTAGCAGGAAATATTTAATGGCCCTGCGAGTTACGAAAGTGAAATTAAATGTAGCACAAGATGCAGCATTTATGGCTGAAATGCAATTGAAACCAGATTGGCTTCAATAGGTGAAGGTTGCTTAAAGGTAATATGATAGATTAGCCTCCATTATCTCCCATCCCTAGGTGCAAGCAGGTAAAAGTAGTGAATTTTCTCTGAGTCGTGATGATTGTCTGCATTACAAAGGCAAAATATGTGTACCTAATGATACGAAATTGAAGAAGAACATCCTGACAGAAGCTCACAATAGCCCCTATGCTATACATCACGGTAGTAACAAAATGTATCAATAACTGAAGAAATCATACTGGTGGCCGAGAATGAAAAAGGAAATAGCATATTTTATGACAAAATATTTAATCTGTCAACAAGTTAAGGCTGAGCATCAAGTGCCTTCAGGGTTATTGCATCCTATCACCATACCAGAATGGAAATAAAAGCAGATTACTATGGATTTTGTATCTAGTTTACCACTTACCAGAAGATAGCATGACTCCATCTGGGTAATTATGGACAAGATGACTAAATCATCTCACTTTCTTCCAGTGAGATCGGATTTTTCTCTATCCAAATTTGCAAAAATTTATGTGAATGAGATTGTGAGACACCACGATGTTCCAATATCTATAAATTCTGATCGGGACCCATGGTTCACTTTTAGATTCTGGCAAAAACTTCAAGAGGCACTAGGAACCCGTTTAGATTACAGTACAACTTTTTATCCACAAATAGATGGTCAATTCGAGTGGGTGATATAGATATTTGAGGATATGTTGCGATGTTACGTGTTAGAGTTTGAAGGCAGTTGGGAGAGATATCTTCCATTAGCTGAATTCGCTTACAACAACAGCTATCAGTCTAACATTAAAACGGCACCATATGAAGCATTATATGGGAGAAAATGCAGGATACCCTTATGCTAGACAGAAATGAGTGAAAGCAAGCTAGTGGGATCCGACTTGATAAAGAAAATAGAGGGAAAGGTGAAGTTGATAAAAAATAACTTGAAGGCAGCAGCTGACTGATAAAAATCATATGCAAATTTGAAAAGAAAAGACATAGAATTTAATGTGGGAGATAAAGTATTTCTAAAGGTTTTTCCATGGCGAAAAGTTCATTGGTTTGGCAAAAAGGGTATGCTTAATCCCATATTCATCGGGCCCTATGAAATAACATAGCGTGTGAGACCAGTGGAGTACAGGTTGAAGCTACCTTCTGAATTGGAGAAGATCCACGATGAATTTCATATTTCTATGCTAAGGAGATATCATTCAGATCCTTCTCATGTCATTGCATCGGAGGAAATATAGTTGAGACCTGATTTGTCCTAGATAAAAAGCCAATGAAAATTTTAGCACAGGAAATTAGGTAACTACTGAATAAACAGATTCATTTAGTTAAAGTACTTTGGACACACCATAATGTAGAAGAAGCTATATGAGAGCCTGAAGAGAAAATGAAACAACAGTATTCTCACCTATTCAATCTAGGTAAATTTCGAGGATAAAATTTTTATTTAGCGGAGGAGTACTATAACATCTCCAAATTTGCATCTATCATATATTTTATAATGTAGAGCATAAATAATTATCCTAGAATAAATTTTACGGAGTTTAATAGGATAGAAAAATGGGACCTAGAGTAAAGGTTAAACGTGCTCGAATTAGGGTAATCCGAGGATGGGTGACCCAATGGAAAGTTTATCCTAATAGTATTTTATAAAAGTAGATATTAAATGGAGTTTAGTGGTACAATCGAAGTAAAAAATGAGCTTGAATTGATCTTTAAACGGGACAAATAAGTTTTTACTCAGTACCGTAAAAAGGGTTAACCAAAATTTTAATCGGACTCTGAAGTAGTGTACTAACCTCCAAAAATTATTTCGATTTCATAATTATGTTAGTAATAACCTATATGGTTTATCAGAAGTGAAAAATAAGTGTCCCGACAGTTTTAAAGTTTTGGATTTCGAACCAACTACGCAGACAGCCGAAGCTAGACTTATATCAAAATGATGCTGGAATGAGTTGAAAGTTTTACCATATGTTCTTGAATATAGTAGGACCTTCGGGAAAAAATTTCAGGGTATTCTGATGTGTAGAATGAAAAGTCATATTTCGGGGTGCAAAATCGAGATCGGATTAATTTAAAGGGTAAATTCAAAAATTTGCCCATGAGGGGACACAAGGGTCATTAAAATGAAGCCATGATCATATGCAAGTGAGCTTAGATTAGTATGATAAATCCAAGTGGGTGTATGAGTGACAAGTGGCCAAATTTAAAGCCTTTAGATTCAATAGTAAATGAGTGAATCTTGGACATTCATTTTACATATAAATAGGTCATCAAATGTGGGTTAGAGACATCTAGAAGTCTCTCTAAAATTATAGCTTCTTCTCTTTTCTTTCCCTTAAAATTCGAACCATCCCTAAAGTGGCCTCTCCACCATTTTTTCTCTCACCCAAGCTTTCTCTCTCCTAATCTCACACACCAATTCTAGCCATATACTTAGAAATTCATCCTCTTCAACCTAGGAAAGGATTTACATCAAGGGGAGACTAAGAAATTAGGGAAATAAGAGGAAAAGAAGGTGGAAGGGAAAAGCCAAGGAGGAAAGGGAAAAGAAAAAGAAGAATAAGTGCAAATCAAGCTAAATTGAGGTTACTGGATACAATTTACATTCAATTTCATTATTTTAGTGAATTTTTCCTAATTTTTACATTATATAACTATACATAATAGTGTAAATTGATGAAATAATTTAATATAACTTAATAAAATGATAAAAAAAACCAATATGAACTTGAATTAGTAAAGAAAACAAGGTAGAAATGTTGGAACCCTAAGTGGTTGAATGATGTACCCTAGCCTAATATAAAGTAAATTAATGTTAGATGAAATATTTAGTTGTAATTAGACAATAACAGGCATGAGGAAGAGATTAGAATTGATTAAAGTGAAAAATAATAAATGTATATGAATATGTATAAGTATACATAATGATGAAAGTTTGTGAAACTTAAGAATTTTAGTGTAAATTAAGTGTATTTCACCATAATGATGCTTAAAGGGAATGTAGAAATGTGTATGGCATAAGCAGGAAGGATAAAACATTATTTAAGTATGGGACCATTAAGTGGCCGAATGGTGTTTGCATGCATAAGGATGTGTTTTGATCATATTCTTATAATACTATGTGTATACATGTGAAATGTACAATTAATAAGCTTGAACGAATGGAAATTAAGTCATGGCAATGTTAATCTATCGTGATTAGTATGTATAACAGGGTAAAAATAAAGTAAAGTATGAAAATATAATGATTTATCATGCCCTTAGTGTTCAGTGGGTAACCCGGGACTCTAGGATAGTATGGTTAGCCATAGGAATATTTATCCTGTGGTATTCGGTTACTGTACTGTTACTGCACTGCTATTGTACTGAAACAAAATGTGGATATATTACTAACTGGCTCATTTTACTGATATACTAGGAAGTGGAATCATACCCTAGTGGTACGGTCACTCCCACATACTGGATTTGCTCATCTGATTATCCGGCTCATGGTTTTCCTACTGCTGACAACAATGGGCAAAATGATAATTTTACATAAAAACTGTGTAAAGAGAGTAATTACAACTTTAACAATGTTAAAATTATGAATAAAAATAAATTTAGATGAAACAAGGACAAAAATGTAATTAAACGATTAACTGAAGGTAAAATAATCAATCGATGGGGAAAATATAGTTAAAATCACCAAAATAGTCAATTTGGTTAAAAATGGTAAAATCATAATTAAGGAAAAGTTATAGGACCTAAACTGTAATTTTTCACATACAGGAAAATTTTCAGGGATTAAAATGTAATTTATGCAATTGAGCTAAAATAAAAGTCAAGAAAATTCAAACGGATAAAAATAAAGGTCAAACTAGCTAAATTTGGAAATAGTAAATTCAAATGTCAAAATTTGTCAAAATTGGATAAAAGTCAAACTTTAGGGGTATAATTGTAGTTTTTTGCTTAAAATGGTAAATTATTAAAATTAAATAAGAAAAATTATTTTTGAGATAATTAAAAAGGAAATTTGATGTAAAGAGGATAAATCTGTAATTTATTAATTCATGGAGATTTAAGTGAAATAAATAGAATAAATTGAATGAAATTTTATATAAATGTATCCACCACTAAGTTACTTTGTTGCTTAGTGTGTAGTTTATTGTGACTGCACGCAGAGACAGGTACAACAAGACCAGCACTAGGAGAATTAGTCGTGGCATGTACCTAAAAGAAAGTCTTTTGAATTTTGTTAAGTAAGCATGTATAAATTATGCAACAATTGCGAGAATTGTTGTAAATAGGCATGTAATATAAATATTTTATGGATTTAGTGAATGGTATGAATGAATGATATATGGATTATACATGAATGTGAATGGCTGTAAAATGTGTGGGTTGAGATGTAATTATAAAAGTGTTGTGTTGTTGATTGGAGTTTTGAGAGTTGGAAAAATTATATTAGGAGTGTAAATTAAATTTTTACAGGTTTGGGTAGCATAAATAACCGTCATGCTATCGAATTTTCATTAATTAAGTAATAAATTATTGTATTTGAAATATTAATAATATAATACGGACTTGGAAATTGTATAGAGGGCGCTACACATATATATACATGTGCATCATTTAATTGAAATATTATACTTCATGCATGTTCATTTGTACATTTATGTATATTCATACACATCTTCAATCCTTCATATCTCCTAGTTTTAGTGTTCATTCTATAACAATATTCTTATATCTCAATATTCCATTCACATATTTAATGACAAAAAATAATCTTTGTTTTAGGTTTAGAATGCTTTAAAAGTTGTTAAAAAGGTTTAGGTATGCTTTTATAACCATTTGGGGCCTAAAAATCAAGTTTAGGAAGAAACAGGGAAGGGTAACGGTCATTACTTAATAGGTGTTGACCGTGAGATAGGTGCTAATTCGATTCTGCACTGATTTTGGACTACTTCATGATCATTACCAAAATGGTCTTGACTGTGAAATCCATTTTGTCCTAGAAATACTGAAGTATCTCGGTCCTGCCTATGCTGAACTATGGTCCCATCCTCAAGTTCAACCATAACCAAACTTAAGATTTATAAAGCATTTTGCTCTTCTAACACATACTGGATTTTAATATTCCAGATTTGGAAGTAGTAGCCATTTGGATCCTTTGATCACTAATGGAACAATTGTTGCACATTTTAAAGAGTTGAAGCAATACATACAATTTATTATGAATATAAAATAATAACCTAATAAAGTTTTCTAATAGGCCCAAATTCGAAAAGATTACTAATAGCATCCAATTACCTTCTAAGTCCTAATGTCTAACCTTACAGATTAAAATTTCATACACAATAAAATCTTAATTGTTGGATATTAAGTTCTTAAACTTAGTAAATGATATTATACATTAGATAATCTAAGTCTTAACTCAATTCTCATGCAATCATTTTACTTATAAAATATTGCAAAACAATTAACAATAAAACAAACATATTCATAATAAATGTTAAATGCCAATATAATATCCAAAAGAAAATTACACATTTATTTAATCAATAATAATCATCCAATAATCCCAAAAGCAAATAAAATAAGATAAGACACACTTATCTTAAATAATAATAATAGGAAACATAAATCATGTATTTAAAAATTCATTAACCAATAATAAATATGACACTTATGCCAATTACTCAGGAAGACTAGTATGTCTTAGAACTAGTCTTGACACTGGAAATGAATCTTTGACCATTCCATATAACTGATAATAAATCCCATTAACTTGATAATATACCCATGGACGATACACAATACATCCACTCTTAAGCACCATCTCAGATTTAGTGTTGCTCCTCAATACTCCTCTTTTGGTTACATTGAACAAAAAACATATAATAGACTTTCTATACCTTGAAAAAAAATGGATAATAATCTTTCTATAATTTCCATTTTTTGCGGTCCAAGATTCAACCATCAATTTGCTCAAATCTAGATGGCGACCAAAAGACTTCTTCATCACCTTAAACAAGGTCTTATCATTACATCCTCTATCTAGGCCATTAGCACAAATGCACCCTTGCATTTGTTCATGCATAAACACCATACGATGCACTATTACATCAATGTTATCAACTCGAGCCTTCTTATTCAACCTCATTTTGCAGACTTTTTGCACTTTTGTATTAGTTTCTACAATGCCTTGAGGGGTCTATGGATATCTGGGAGTCCTTATCATCACCATTTTTATTGCACATAATAGAAAATGAACAGTTAGTACACTCATATACTAATATATATGATTGAAACTCATTTCAATAAAAAATAAGGACATATCCATATAATATAATTTTCAAACAAATTTGAAAATTCAAGAAGGCAAAATAAAAAATAATTTTCATCAATTTTTAAAATAATTTTATTTGGAATAAAATCCAAAAATATTTTTATGGTCCTCAAAATATTTTTAAAAAATGACCAAAAAATAAAAAAAATAGAAAAATGAATTTAAAAAATTTGATCTAATTTGGTAACCGAAGGAGGGCTTAAGCAACCTTACGCGTCGGCGAGAGTGGACCTTACGCGGCCCATAGGTGCCAGCCACAACACCTGCCAGCTGAGGCAATCTGTCATGTTACGTGACCCCACTAGGCCACATGTCACCATGTGGCAGTCACTCATTGGCACCACCATAGTGGTCCAAATGTCTTCACCCTATTGGTCCTCGTGTCACAATGCTTCGATTGAAACATAAAATTACCCTACCCTGTCATATCACTTGGATGCATTGATGAATGGACTGATGTATTGTGTATGATCGGACTTGTCACCATCACCAAATTTAGAGCTATCACTTCTTACAGTCATGTTTGCAGTTTCAACCTCTGGATCATTGTTAGATGACAGATAATCATTTTTAAGTGCAACGTCTTCAAAATCATCCTCATCACCCAAATTAATTGCTAGTTCATTTCCATAATCTACAATAATGGGATGAGAAAAGGCTCCCTCTTTTGCATCCAAATTTGCAGTGCTGTCAGATATACGATCATCAAGTAAATCACCATCTCGTCTACAGACAGACTGCCAAGGCTGACTAGGAGCAACATCTGCTATTTGGAACACAAAATGACGTTGATTGACATTTTGGATATGCTTAACTAAACTCTGTGTCTGACATTTAGGATATGAAAAATATAACTTTTGTGTCTAACATCTGAGATACGAGAAACAGAATATCGTTGACTGGTATGTCCATTATTGTAACTTCGCTCAGCTAGTATACCTGTCATAAAATTCCTATCTATTAAATGACTTCCTGATCTAGTTCCAAAAATAGATTAACTTAGAAAACTACCAACCCTTCGACTCAACGACCACCTAGGCTGACTCAAACAAGCACCAGGAATCTAGTTTACTGATGTACATATATGACCGTATCCTGAATCAACAAATGCCTCTCTGCTAATGAAGTCATCATCCCATCAACTAATAGATCGTCTTGATTGACTAGGACCAGTGTCTCCTTGGTGGATATATGATCCTCATTGTCAACTTTCCTCAATATTTTGTATTGCATCTCTCCCAAATTAGAAAAATATTTCAATATCTTGTCGACTAATAGAGTGTCTCGGCTGACTAAAACCAATGTAATTTACTCAAAATTGTTAAAGTGTCTCAGTATTTTCCATTTGAAATCATTTATTTGTAAATTAATAATCATGAGAATATGTAAATGGATTAGATCCTACAACACCCTCTATAACTATAATAATTAATTCCATCAAGTTATAATGTTCATGTCTGCTTAAATTATCATATATTACATCTACGTCATCGTCATCTACTAAATTGACCGCCATCCAACATAATGATCTTCTGTTATACAATGAACTCTTGTATATAATTCTATAAACCACATCGTTGATAGCTAAGCCCATTTCAACGTAGATTTTATGATGCAATTCAGGAATAGTTGGCTTATTTTTAAGTCTCAATCTCTTTGTAATGACATTCAAGTCAAGATATATCATATTCAAATTTTGTCACGCTATAACTTATTTTTCCTTTTGTGCGCAAATAAAATTCGGTATATATTGATATCTTCCAACTAACTATAATATTATGTGCAAATAAAATAATATTATCATAATTATTCAAAACCATGATGTTCACAATTATACATTTCATACATAAAATAATTTTTTACACTTATATGTAATAAAACACTAATATTACATATTAATTTTGCATCTATTCCTATTTTTTTGTTATGTTCAAATGAACATAACTTTTTGGCTATTCCTATTTTTTTGTTATGTTCAAATGAGCATAACTTTTTGGCCATTTATTAGAATTGTACCACTTACAATAAATTTTTTGATCTACTAGCATACTATATCTAATTTTTAAAAAGTTTTCGTCATTAATCTTTCAAAAATTTATAATCAATTTCTCATATGTTTTTCATGCATCCTACTATAACTTTTTATTATAGAATTCAAATAAATAATTGGTATTGTCATGCAAATAGTGTCCACTATTTTTGCTTCTGTGATTCGATATCCTCTCATTATAATATTTTGTAACTTTTTATTTATTATAATAACATGTTCAGATATTGTTATGCTATTTTCGATTCAACAATTGTACAGATCTTTTCATTTTTTGGATACAACAATATCACTACTCATGACTCTTAAAGCTAAATATTTGTGTACCATCTATCATATAAAAATAAATGTTATATTAAAATTCAATTCTTATATTTTTAAATTTTTTAATTTATTTTATCCAAATAAAATTAAACAATATTATTTTTAAAATTTAATATAAAAATTATGAAAATAACACTATAAAAAATAAAAAATATAATTAAAAAAATACATTCACATTTAAACTTGAATAATAAACCAATATCCTTAAGTGATTCAATATTTATAACCAAAATGTAATATAAATATAGTTAAAAAATCATAAATTTTAAATTTATTCCACAACATTGGCTAAATTTAAATTATTTTGGATTGAAATTTAATTTAGTAAATGAGTTAATTTAAAATTTTACAATTTATATTAAAAGTTCAACATGATGATCTTTCTTTTTTTTCTTTTTTAATGTAAAAAAATAATTAATTTAAATCACTAAATATAATACATAATTATATCATAAGTCACTAAACAGAATTTATTGTCACATCAAATTTAATTATAAATATATTATTTATATGTTATAGCAATAATAAATATTCATTCAAATTAATCAATTATTATGTAAACATATACAACGATAAATAAAAATACTAAAATTAATAAAATATTTATTTTCAATAACTAGTTTAACTACGTTCTTGTTACTCTGATTCACAACTTACTTCCACTTTTAAATAAATACAACAAAAAAAAAAACTAAATGAATGTCATTGTAGCACAAATATATTAAATACATTAAATTATAAATAATTGAATATAAATTTGACTATTTCAAACAATAATACTAAAAATATAATAATATTTTTATAAAAATTATTTTTGCGAGTGAATCCATTTTTCGGACGCTCAGCAATTGATGAATTGCTTCTGATGCAACTGAAATTTATCATCTGAAATTTATATAAACGCTCAATATTTTAATTTTCAACGGGTTCATGATGGAAATATTTACAAAATTGGAAAATGCAGCAATTGGTTACGTCATCAAATTCAGTGTCATACCTGAAAATACAACCAATCATTGCGTTTTCAGGTCTAACACTGACTCTGATGACACAACCAGCTTCTATGTTTTCAAGTCAACTGTCAGCCGGGGCTTCGTTCTAATAATGCAAACACTACCAGCATTTTTGTAAAAAAATTCAATTCTCCAAATAGTTTCTGACATGCACCATATTTCAAATTAAAAAAAAAAACATATGTTATTTAAAAAAATTCCCCAAGAAAATATGACTAGGCACATTTTCATCACCTAAATTAATTGAAGTGCTTAACAAACATTCAAGCACTGTAAAGCGCGGAACAAGCTAACACATTTATAAAGAGCTATTCTAAAAACATTGACAAAATGTACGAGCCAGCCAATTCTCAATTGCCATTTACCATAATATGCTTACTTCAACGCCAGAAGCTTAATAATCCCTTGAAAATTTGGCAATTTCCGCCTACAAATTTTAGGAACAAGGTTATCACAGATTTAAGAAAACATCAAGTGCATAAAAAACATATTTAAAAAGAAAAGGCTTCATGTAACTCAAAGAGGTCCAATGACAGTCCAACTAAATGACAAGTACAAACTAAAGAAACATAGCCTATTTATGCAACTCCACAAAAAGTTGAAAGACACAGCTTCCTGTCCTCCAAGATCGAGTTACCAGAGGGAGTAAAAAAAACAATACAAAACAAAAAACTAATGATCCAAGCACAAAATTCTTAAAATCATGAGATATCATCACAAACTATTCTAATCTTTAATATGATTGTAAAAAAAAAAAAAAGGGGGTATCAGTACTCATCAGGGGAAGAGAAAGAAGGAGGGAGGCAAAGCAAATATGCTTAGGGGAACACTTTTCAACCAAAGAAGTCATAATTTAAAATCAAGAACATATGTTTACCCTAATACATCCATAAATGTGCAATTTCTATAATTCCAACCTCACATTAGAAATATGAACCCCGCAAACATTCTCAACACATATTGAGAAATACACGCCTTCCCTATAAGCTTCACCATTCTCTTTTTATAAGTTCTAACAACCACCTGTTCTGCTTAATTCAAGTTCATGATTACGAAATCTGGATGATTATAGCAGCAACAGATGGTCCATTGAAATATATACTAATACCAATTTGAAAGTACAATCATTCTGTAATAATTGAACTCCACAATGACAATTAGATTAGTTGAAAAACAGAATGGCATACCTCAAATGCATTCTTCAAATGGTCAAGTTCCTTATCTAGATCATTGATGGCCTGATTATATGCCTGCATTGGTGAAGACTGGCTTGTAGTATGAATCTACAAAGCCAAATCATTACAATTAAAAAGGAACTTTTTAATAGGTTGCTTAATGGAAGAAAAATTAGAACACCATGTCTCCCATGCAATAAATTCTTCTTCAATTGAGTTTCTTCTAAAAGCACACAATTTTTCTTCCACGAAAAAAAAAAGTAAAGAGAGAACAAGGTGTGGTACAAAATAAAGATGCAAAACAGAGGAAAGACAACAAAGAACATGAATTTTTGCTAGACAGATGAAATAGAATACCGGCAATGACTTGAAATTTACAACAGATTATCTAAATGATTCAATCAAAGTAACCCAATTTGCAAAGCAACATTTTTCAAATGTTCCACACAAATTTCATACAGAACGAGAAATAAATGAGCAGAAAACAGCACACAATCTGGGAAAGATATTTCTCTGATCCATAAAAAAACTTGAAACTTATGTTTCTGAATACTAACCCTAACAATGATTTTGTACTGAAGAGGGTGAGGAAGCTTGTAGCCAGCAAAGAGGACATTCTCATCCCTGTGCAGCTGCCTAATGGCACCAAGAGGTTAACAAATAGAGCAGAAAATTAGAGTTGGAAGACAAATGTACAAATAAAAAAACCTGAAAGGTTTAAAGAAAATACATGCGGAGGATGTTGCCGATGGTGTGGTCCTCTCTCTCAATAGTAAAAGAAGCAGCATTAATGATCTTGGTGTCTCTCGTACGAAACCCTAACAACAAAATTTTGAGGACATGTAAAGATGAAAAGAGTACGTTGTAGAGTTGAAGGAGAGATGTAAAAGAAAGTTACTTCTTGGTCCCTTCTGGAACAACGAATCGCTCGTATCTGTCGGGGGCATTCATGGCTTCTTCTCCGACTCAGTTTCTTTCCTCCTCATAGCAGAAGAATGGAATATATAGACATCCAAACGGTGTCGTGTCTGGGTTTTTCGTTTGGTTTTTCATTTGATTTATTAATGTATTGTTTTATAAAAAATAACATTGGAGAGCATGGTTGTTTTCGTGTAATTGTAATCTATAATTTTGATTCATAATTCTTAAATAATAAATTTATCTAATTTTGAAAGTCCTTAATTTAATGATTTTTTATTATTTTCTGAATTTATTTTTATTATTTTAATCTTATAACTTTTACTTTTCACTATAATTAATTTTTATAACTACCCACCTATCTAATATTAAATAAATATTTACTTCATTATTTTACTAATACTAATATTATTTTTGATAAAAAAAATAAAAAAAATTATTTTAAAATATTAATAATTATGAAAATATTTATATTTTTTAAAATTGAAGGGCAATCACATCATTTTAATAATAAAACTATATAATATCATACAGTTGAATCAAACAGAAAATTTTATAAAATCACATACTATCATACAATTTTTTCAAATCATTAAAATCATACAGTATCATATTATATTATATATTAATGAATCACAAACTATCATTTGAACCTAGTTGTCCATGTTTAAAAAATAATGTCATCCAATTATTCTTTAACATAAAATTACAAATGGCTGTATATATTGCAGCAATATAATTGTTGTTAATGGCAAATTATCTCACAAAATCAGATAAACAAATTAAATATATTACATAATCAAAATTTAAGGCAAGAACAGTATATTCGAATCCAGATTCTTTATTTTATTACACCTCCATTTGCACAATGCTTGCTTCGTTTTGAAAATGAATTTTAGCGGATGGTTTGGGTTATGACAATTAAATCTTCAACTTGACTTTAGCTGTCATACTCCATCTCAATATCAAACCATGAATGAATGTAATACAGGCACTCTATTTTTCGGTCGAGTTTTCATGGGTTCTTGACAGTTCTCTACTCCAAATTTGTCACTCTGCATAAAATGTTGCTTGCACTTAATCACAAGGGCTTAGAATCAAGCCTAAACATTCTTCACATTTACAAAGAAAAAACCTAAGAGAGATGATTCTAAACAATATTATTGACCCAAAACAAATGTACTTTGGCAGATCAGGTGCCAGGTAGTACCATGGAGAAAAGGCATCGCTAATACATTTCAACTGCAAAGACAAAAAGAAGCCCAAGTCGTACAGCAAATTAAGAATCCTCAAAGATTCCCCAAAGAGGAGTTCCCAGCTTTTCTCCTTTTTCGCCAAAATCTTAGCAATGCTGGAATGTACAGTTTATTTTCGGAATACGAATACTAATAGAAACTGATGAGTTATCAGCACGTGCAAAATTTCCTGAGCAACATTTCATATGAAACTGCCATCTCATTTTGTTGGTAACCACGCGTCTGCACAAATGAATCCACAAACTAGAGGGCTGCCTCTGGGCCCTTTAGTTCAATTCTAACTACAATAAAACGGAAAATGTTACTATGCACTAATTAAACACTAAGGCAAGCATGTGTACGGTGTACCTACAGCATGCAATCAATGGGGACAAAAAGCTGCATTTCTACATCAACCTAAATCCAAATACATGTGGAGAATGGGAAGGCGATGTAAGAAAATGGGCAGCCTCCCTCATATAATCCATGGTTGCCCAGGATGATTTTTCTTCCCTGTAAATAAGTGAACTGCAACTGCCCCAAATCCACGATGCTTTGATTATCAAACAACTGCAATACAAGCAACCACAAAAGATGTCGAATGAATATCTCGGTTCCTTGGGTTTGGAGACTGCCGCTTCATCTATACTATGGAAGAGGGCTCCAAATGCAACAATCAACAACTGAGAATGAATGCTGATTCATGTTTTTGATCGCTTATGTTTTTGAGGAACAAAGCGAACCACTTGCTTCCCAAGTTCCAAGGTTCTGACTCTACCATCATCTAGAGTAACAGATATCCTCGATGTGCCTTCACCAGCATCGGAGACCAGTCCCTTATGCCTGGATTAGGAAGCTATCATCAACACCCACAAAGAGGACACCAAAACATAATCAAATTTTCTGACAGTCATGACACAAAAACTAAAATTTATTTCCTTCTCAATATAACAGCAAGCTCTCTTCTCTGGCACAAAAGAAAGTGACATGCATGCCTACATGCAGACGTTAGATATTAAGGAGACAAAAAAATTGTTAGGATACAAAGAGCATGAGCCTCTAACTACACCAATTTAATCATATCCTGTTCATTGATAGAATAAAGGAAACAACCATCACTAAGTTGTTTCCTGGTTCAGGCCAGACTTAGATAAGTGATGATCAGTAAAGGATCAATTGAAGTATTGATCAACACACACTGGTCTACTCATTAATACATTCTATCTTTCTTATAACTTCACAATTCCTCTCACCTGCATATTTCTTACAATGTCCCCTTCTCCACTACCTCCATAACACCCGCCCCCAAAAGCAAGGGTGAAAAAGGAAAACTCACCATGAATTGTCAGATGGCTGGTGAACTTCAACTCTTTTTCCAATTGCATCTTTACCCAGTTTTTTCAATATCCAACTAGCTTCCATCATCTCACTGTCTTGATGTGTTTGCATGATATCTTCAACTTCTTCGTTAAAAGATGACTTCTCCGTAAAGTTTGACGGTCTCTTTCTTTTAGACCTTTGGCCCCTTATGGAACTCTTTTCTTCCTCAGATGGAGGTTTCCGAGAATACTGGTTTAAGATACTAGGATTTTTTATCTTTAACTTAAGTGAAAACTTGGAGTCTTTCGGCAATGACTGTACAATTGGCATGTCACCAGAATCATCATTGCTTTCAGTATGTGTCTCAGGCCGGACTTCTGGTTGCTTACCCAAAAGTACCTTTTCACTTCTCAATGAGGGGACTTCATCCACTGCCATCACACTTCCATCAACATTTCGTTTACCTGATGAAACATGTGCATTTTCTGAACCAACTGTTTCATAACCATCAGCGTCACTCCCTCTTTCAGATTTGGGATTTAAGTTAGAAGTTTCACTTTTCACTTTCCCAAACTTAATAAAATTTCCTCCCCTCCTTTGAAACTTCAAACTTGTTACTTGACCAGAACGATCAGCTATATCCCCTGCAAGTTGTAAAAATCAATCAAATTATTTACAATAGTTATAAAATCATCCGTCTATATCTAGAAATAATGGAAACATAACAAGCAAGAGAATTATCAACAATACCATCACCAGATCTAGCAGCGCCTTCATTTCCATCCCCCACAAACCTGTCACTCATCCCATGTTGGCCTGTATCTTCACTACCTGCTCAAGTACATTCAATATTCAAACCCACAACTAGTAAGAGAGAACTTATATTGTATCTTTTAGAAATAAGGATATACTTTTCAGAGGCATAACAAAGTTTGTATTGAAGGCATGCAATGTAGCTTTCTTTCATGGAAGAAACATTCAGGAGAGAACTAATCTGAACTTAGGAGCAAAAGAAATCCAAAGAATAGACCATAAAAGAATGTAAGATCACAAATGAGTCATCTACATCCCACAGCATTCCTCTTTATATTATGTTACCCACTACAACCAACAACACATGCAAACACAAAAAATGTTTTTAACTCATCATTTGCTAAGGATATTTGACAAGCCAAAACATAAAAGATAGCAATAGTACCATAGAATGCAATTCAAATGAAGCACAGATCTGAAAAAACTAAGAAGACACCTCATCTGGATACAAATGTAGGAATCTTGTCTCTCTTTGATTTCTTAATCACAAGCTATGATTTCTCTACAGATATACCTACCTAGACCAAGACCATCACATTAGCTTAAAGCTTATGCAAATACAGACCACAAAATGTTACCATATGATGATGGATGGTGGTTTAAGTTCAAAAAAATCATAAATTGTTCAAAACATTGTCCATATAAAGAATTTCTTTTTGGATGGATGTGACAAATAGTAGAACACCCATAATCATATAATTGATTTACAAATGAAACAGCGCAACAAACTTCTCAAACCACGCTATTAAGATCACGGGTAGAGCACAAAAGTAAATAAATAAAAGGTAACAGCACAGAAAAAAGAAGAAGAAGAAGAAGAATTCGGATACAAGACAAAAAAATGAGTGGAAATACAAGGGCTTGGCTGTTCGCACATACTCTAGAATATGTGCTCCCAAAAATTAATGAAATTATAAATGATGAAGATAAAAATAACAGCAACTATTGTGATGATGATGGAAGAACCAACAATACAACAATAAAATGTAAACAAATAAAAACTAAGCTTGTTAAATGTGAAATTCTAATTATATAATAAGCCATTTCTAGTTACACTAAACGCCACATATGATAGATCACATACCATTTGGAGTTGCCAAGTCTTGATCTCTTTGGCAGCTTGAAGCATCAGACCTTGGGGAATTTGTGACATTTATTTTCCTAGCACCCAGGTTTATTACCAATTTCTTTGCCTTCACAGATTTAAACTTGTCAGCATTTTTTTCAGAATCGTCCCCACTATCCAAATCAGTATGAGGCTTATTGTTCTTGATTCTGACAATTCTGGATGTCCTCTCTCCATCACTCACCATCACCTCATCAACAAACTTGTGTTTCAAAATGCCTGGCTTATTAGCAGAAGAAATTCCATCTGCATGGTTAGAAATCCCTGTGACATCAGAGGAATATACTTTTTCTCCTTTTTTATTAGACTCTGTGTCATCATTGTTGTTTTCATCCAAACTGTGTCCAATAGATCGAGCGTCATGCATATCTGGTTCTATTTTATTGATTGAATATGCCTGAAAAGCTTTTTTCTTTGCAGATTTCTTATTGGAAGGTTTTTTCCCATAATCTTTGCTCTTCTTTGGAGACTTGTCAACTAACCCTTTGAGAGAGAGCTTTAGGGAACGTACAAATTCACTCTTTGGCTTTACAGGACCATTTTCTTCATCATCTGAATAAGGTGATATAGAAAATATATCTTCTTGAGTTGGCAACCCAGCAGCAGCCCTCAAGCTTGCAATCAAACCTCGATCAGCTATATCTCGCCTCCTCCAGAGCTCTTGAACAGCATCTTCAGGATCCTTTACCTGGAAATATACATCTTATTTAATTATCTTCAAAAACTCATTTTAAAAGCAAAAATACTAATAATAAAACTGTCTCTGCAGACATGAAAACACTTGTATGGACATGAGATACAAGGAGACAGCCATATTAACCTGGTAGCATTCCCCACGACAAGTGGCACATTTGTACTGGAGATTTCCATCCATTTGAAACTGTAGATACTTTTCATCACTGCAGAACATTTTGTCAGTAATAGTTGATGTACTACTAATATAATAAAAAGCCAAACATTTTTTAACAACAGAGAGTTGAAAAAATAACATTCATTAGGAAAAAGTTCAAAAATGCATGAAAATATGTAGTTGACAAGCTTATGGACCCAAATAACCACAACTACACTTGAAACAACCAAAACATCCACAAAGTACGGATGCCAGTGAGAATGGGGTAAAACCAAACTGACAACAAACATTCATCAGAAAATAATAGCTGCATACAGTATCCTTAGTGGTTTTGTTTATAAACAAGGCAACAACAAACCTGATGCCATCACAGTGGCAGTGCACCCACCGCTGACAAATATCACAGCAAACCATTGGTGTTGACTCTGAATCTCTATAAACCTACAAGTTTGAGCCAAGAATATTCAGGAAAAAGTAAGACAAATCAGGTTGTGAGAGCAAGCAAAGGTGGCAAGGAAATAACAGCACAAGTCCAAGTGTAGCAAAGTATCAGTGCGGAAACTGTATACATCAAATGTAAAAAAGCTCACAAGCTGAAAAGATCTGAATTCCGTGTTTCACGTCATTTTTGATCCTTTAATTGTAATAAATGTTTTGAAAACAGAAGCTGCGACATGAATGGACCAGTTAAACTTGCTTCAAAAACCAGCCTGTTTCAAAACCATAAAGAGATTGATCAAGTTCTTTTATCATCCCTGTCTCAGCTCTATTCTTCCCTTTTCCCTCTCCCTGTTCATGACATTCCCCTTTGCTTCCTCACTTTTTATCCACCGTTCAGCAATTCATTCCATTTCTTGTCAGCGTCTTGTATCACCAATAATAACAGTAAATCATATGGGCATGAATAAGCATCAATAATTGACACCACAGTTCCACCATCAGAGCTAGATTCAGAAATAGGAGAAAGTAAAAGAGGCAGAAATTTAAGTATTGCTCATGGACCAACAGCAACCACACTTTTGATTGGGTTTTGATCCATCTTTGCAGGCGGACAATATCATCCATCTTATCCATGTTTCCAATGTCACTGTCTTCTGATTTTTTTTTTCTTGTTTCTAATTTTTATTTCTTCTGTTGTTTTACAAAATTGGTTATCTAATTCCATGGTTTTCTTTTATGGTGGGAAGAATTTTACTATTCCCAAGATGGCCTGGGGGTTATAGAGAAGCTTGCTGCTGAGGCTTACCCAGTCTCAATGATGAGTGAACAACCTTTTGTCTATTTTCTTCATTCATGCACATTTTACTTGAATGGTGATTTGGAATAATAACAATTAAGAAAACATTTATGTTGTTCCATATTTGAATTGCCCATGTTATGCATATGCACTAATAATATGGGCATGAATAACCATATTGACAGAGAACAAGTATAGAGCCAAGTTGAATTCGAGGATCCATGAACCAGCCATTATCTAGTTCAAACTCCTTTTCAAAGTTAACAACACTGACTGTAATCATTCATATCTATATAACTGAAAACAGTAGAAGATAATTTATATTTGACGTAATTATTAAGTCCAGGTACCTTCAAACAAACAGGACAATAATTTCCCTTCACAAACAATCTTCCACAAGCATCGCAGCAAGTGTATCCCAGAAACCACCTGAAAGTTTCAAAGACAAATCAAATCCTAAAGTAATGAACCAAACAGCATTTCTTCACCTTCACAACAAGATCTACATCCATAAAATGTGGCTAATCTAATAAGCTCCCCACCGGAACAACAGAATGGTGTAAATTAAAGATATGAATCAAAATTATAAATCAAGCAAGTCATTATTAAGCATAATTGCAAACCTAGATAACAAAGTTGCTCTTCAGATTATATGAATCTACTGCTCAAATAAATCATCAGAAGCTAATATTGATATCTGGGTTTTGGAAAATTACAACCCTCACTCAACTAAAAAACTAAAGAATTGAGGGGAGAGATTTAGAAAGATCAAGACAAACATAACATGTGTCTGCATCCTTATTTTTCTTATTTTATAGACTTCTCAGAAATCTGCATATCCAGTTCCACGAAATAGGCACGGTAACTATCAATCAGCCTGTGACTTGATAAACATAATACACACACACATATATACATATAGTGAACCATGAAGATGCAAAGGAACTCCATCAATTACAAAGTAATTTTTGCATCCAAACTAAACTTCATATATCTTTTCTTCTTTGATTACACAGAAAGAGCATCATCTAAACAGAAAAACATACAAGAAAGGCTTAACATGTAACAAAGTGTATCAAACTTGAGATCAATACCTCACGCTTAAGCCATTTCCTGGTACAGTAGATCCACAGCTGTGACATCTAGTATGTTTGGGACATAAATATGGTCCAGAACTCACATTCTGCACCAGCCATAAATTAACAAAAATGATAATATTTTAGTATAGGTGTGAAACCAACAAATGGACAATCAAAATACCACACCTTGTGAGGAGGATGCTGGCAGTAACAATGGTATGCACCATCACATCTTTTGCAGAACATGAACTTATTTGGATCTCCAGTTCTTCGACACATCTAGAGAAAGCAAAAAATAACATATGTTTAAGAACAATGGCAGTGCTATTGAATAGCAGCATAATCAAGGTTGTTAGAACCAGCAAGTTTGGCAACAAAAGGCAGCAATGCAGAAAATAATCAAATAAACCATCCATTTTCAGTGACACCATAGAGAATAGAATGTTGAAAATGAGCTAATTATAAGAATGCACAGTATATGATATGAAGATTTTAATAGGTACAGTAAGCAGGACTCAAAACCATATATTCAAACTATTAATCTACTTTTCTACAAGGTTTCCTCGAAAAAGACGAAAATGAGATAAATTACTGCTAAGGATGTGGATGAGTACCTCACATATTCGGCATGAAGGACAGCTCCATGAACTCCAGTGAAATAAATCTGCAATCATCCCCCATAAAAAACAAAACAATCTGCAACATGAAATATCTTTAACCCATTAAATTTTACCTCTATGTTGAGCCCAAGCTTTCAAGCAGCTTCTGTGATACTTCTTGCCACAACTTTTGCATGAAAGCATCCTCCTCGCTCTCTCACTTCCCTCAGTTTCACCCAGAAAACACATTCGACATAACACATTTGCGTTAGACGGACTTTGCTCATCTCCAGAAACTTCTTTAGAGGTAACCTACAAACAAATCTAAGAATTAGACAAAAACAAATGACTAACTTTGTTGAAGCCATGGCATACAATGTTAATCAAGAGCTAATGTACTCATTTCCCTATCTCGATAACCAAAAAAGAGCTAATGTACTCCTCTAAGAACAGAATATGTAAGAACTTCTTCCCATCTCCATCAAGATCAGCAAAAGAAATAACACACCATTCCAAATGTACTGGAGCAAAGCCAGTGCTTATTAAAAGTATTATTTGCATAGTATCACACTCATAAATCCAAATCAAGCATTTCACCAAACTTCAAACACCTTAATATTTACCACCACATCCCAGACATACAAACATATCACCAATATTACTAACCCAAATAAAAATTTACTTAAAACACTAACCTCAACATTTACCATTAAATTACCAGCATAAATTTACTGCAAATAAAAAGGTAAATAGAAGGCAAATAAAGAATTCTAGCGCGGTCAAGTTTGAACAAAGAATCTATATAGAAGGAACCAAGATGAAATAAGCTGGCCTTTGCAAGTACCCAAAATACCCCCACATACTCATCCAATTAATCAAAGCTCTAGAACCTAAACACCAAAAAATCTTAGAGATCTGAAGTGAACTTGTCAGCATCCAGCTACGAAATCAGGTACATACAGACTAAACAAAAACACCAACAACAAACCATAAACCAGGTAATAAAAGGTCACTGTCACCTCTAATTTACCCAACACAAACACCGCAACAAAATTGCAAACACAAAATCAAGAAACAAAAATTAACAAACACATTCACATCTAGACTAAGCAAAATTCAAGAACCTCACCGCCACATCGCCGGACTCAAACCGCCGTGCATAATTCTCAGCGGCCACCATAGCCGCAGCTGCCTTTTTCTGGAGTGCAACACGCTTAGTATGAGCCGACGCCTCCTCTCCACCATCACCACCTCCGCCTCCATCTCCCACCGCAAGAAAAGCCGAAGACGGAGCAGGCGCCGCTGCAGGAGCCGCCGGGACCGGAGCAACCTTAGGTACAAGGACCTGAACAGTGGAGTCTTCGGAAACCCTAGTTTTCAGAGGATCGTTCAAAAACTCCTCAATTCTTGAAACCTCAAACAGAAACCCGGCCTTGGATTTGGCGCCGTGGAGATCTTTCGGGAACCCTAGCGGGCAGAAGCAAATTCGGCGACTGCGAAAATAATACCAAAAAATTAGGGAAAAAAAGAGAGAAAGAGAAGAAAACGGAGGAAGAGAATAATAAGAGAGGAAGAGAGTTGTATTTAGTGTGCGTTTGTGTTAATAGTAAAACACTAACCATGTAATTGGGCAAGCTACGTGAAAGGCCATAGTGAAGGATTTTGGGATTTTGAATTTTTTGAGCGAGAGGGATTTAGAGATCGCACCTTTTTTTTTCAAAAAAAAAGTAATTAATTAAATAATAATTAAAATTAAGAAAATAGAGGGAAAAAAATACTCGTTTTTAATAGAAGGGAAATTAAGATGCTATGCCGGGATCTATCATCCATCTTCTGTTCCTTTTTCCTTAAGATGGTAGATGTGGTTTAAAAGAAGCGTTTGGCTTCTCTCTCCGGTTGGTTTTTTCGTTGGAGGATTAAGGTTGTGTACGGTGAGGCTCACCAATAATAGCCAATAGAAAAATTACACTTTGAAATGTAGGTCCCATAAGTTGCTTTCCCATTTTGAAAGTGTGAGAGCGAGCTTTCTCAAAGGTATTTTTAACATGCTTCCACCATGTTTGAAATAGAATAATTTATTTTTTATATTCGAAATAAAATATAAAATTAAAAATAAATTTTTTATTTTTATATTTAAAATAAATGAATCAAAGAATTTATTTTTTTATTAAAATATTTTTAATAAAAATTTAATTCAGACAATAAATATAATATTATATTTATAAAAATTATATCAAATAAAGCATTAATTAACTATTTTAATTTATGATTCTATCTTTTTCACCGCACCAATACAAACTTAATGATTTAATGAAAATTTAATGGATATATAATTAATTAGATAATAATTCAATTAATATAAGTCAATTCATTAAACTACTTAAAAAAAAGAAAAAAATCATTAAACTAGGGTTTTTTAATATTACACAAAAAAATTAATTTACAAAATATAAAAAAATAAAATACTGATCCGGTTGAGAAAAAAGAAAGAAAAAACATTAAAAATACAGAATATATATACACTATAATAAAGGTATCATAGTCTTTAAATTTTAGCTCTTTAAAAATATAAAATTCATTTGTAAATTTCACCTGTTTGTGTGAAAGTTGGTGAATGCATAATTCAATTCATGAAATTTAATTTTTATTTTTTTTTTGCATTCCAAACATAAAAAAATAGAAATTACAAATGAATTACATAAAAATTTATGAAATTCATTTATCCCCAGTATACTCTTGATCTTTTAGTGAATTTCACTTGTTGTTCTTTTTTTTCTCTTTAATCATAGATATATGGGACATTTTATGGATAATGTTTTTTTAAAAAATGGGATTATTTGAAAAATATATAAAAAATGGAATTTTTTGGTAAAAAATGCAATATATTGTAGCAGAATCATGACATGTATATACCAAACATCATAAATAGTTTGCTACGCTTAAAACTGCAACAGACTGCATGTATATTAATTTTATAAAAAAAGAATGTGCTATGACTATAAATTACAATTATAATAAATCTCTTAATAATTTAAAATAAAAAATGTGATGAGAAAAATATAAAAGCAACTCAGATAGCGAGAATAAGAATAAATATGGAAAAATAATTAATATTTTCTTAATTATAGAAAATGGAACAAAAAAATTTTCTTATATCATGCAGTTTTGTGAAAAAAAAGGGTGAAAATTTATTTCATAAGATAAAACATATAAAGTTATTGAAAAAATAATTTTAATTAGACTCAAAACGATTTATTTGTAAATTAAGCATATAAAGTTGTTGGAAAAAATATTTTACTATTTTTGAAAGGTCACATAAATTAGCACCTGAATTTGTACACGTTTGCCAAGTTAGCTTTCCAAATCACTATTTATTTTCTCTTTAATTGTTGCTTAAATGACCACTAAAAATCCATGGCTGATTTCGGTAGAAAGCATGAGATTCTTGTGGGTTGAAACCTATCCGATTGTGCTCAATGTTGATGGCTCCTTCCGTCAGTCTGTTCTTAAGGCTTCATCTGGCATCATTTTTTGGGACTATATGGGTAGGTGGATTGGTGGTTTTTCAGCTTATGTTGGTGGCGATAATCTATTTTGCTGTGATTTTTGGAGTTTTAGCGGGCTTGTAAGAAGTTTGGAAAAGAGATTGGCGGAAAATAGTACTCCAAGTTGATAATGAAAGTGTTGTATCAGTCATCGCTAGTAACTTTGGTGTTCAGCCATCTCACAGTGCTATTCTCCTTCATATTTGTGAAATGTTATATCGTGATTGGCGAGTTGTTATCCGCCATATTTATAGGAAAGCCAACACTTCTACAGATTTTCTTGCTAATTAGACTTTCACCCAAGATCTTCAATTTGTCAGGCACTCTTATTATCCTGCTGGTTTGGATACCATTTTAGCTAATGATGCCATAGGAACTTTGATCCCTAAGCTGGTTATGATATAATTTTTTTTTTTTTTTTGCTTTTCTTCCTCTTCATAAAATAAATACTTAAAAATGTATAGAACACTCATTATAAACATAAATTTCACTTGATTAGGATTTAAATTTGCACGTGTTGTGTACTTGCGCTAACGTGTATTTTGCCTTTAATTTGATGAATTAGAAAATGACACATGACATTAACAATTGTAGAAAATTACCTATCTCTCTATCTTTTAGCATTTTCTCTCTACTACTTTGCTTAAATTTTCGACTACTCCTTTACCGTCTACAATATTATCAAGAATATACCAAACTAACCATTTACTACTATTCAAATTTCACCACCTATCAATCACTTTCTTTTTTTCTTTAACCACTATGCTGTTATTGAAAAAGATATATTGATAGGATTTGTTTTGCTATCTCTTGTAGTTAAAAGAGCTGAAATATAAGATGTTTTTCATGAGATTTTGCAAATGAAAGTCTAATAGAGCATTAGCATGCTCAAGTGTTACTAGCAAAAAAAAAAATTCTTAAATTCATTTTGGTTATACTTGCTTTCATCCACACTTTACAAATGGGGTACAAAATGATCTTACTCCACTCAAATGGGGTTTGAAATGAATTAACTGCCCTCAAAGGTACCTTTGATTTTTTTTCGTTAGGCTATTAATTATTATGAGTTATTCCTAATTATGGATGGAGATTAAGAAGGCAATAATGGAAAAATATGAGGAGAAATAAGGGAAGTTAATGAGCAGAGTGGTGGAAGGGGTTCGAGATAAAGTTGTATCAGTGTATATATGTTATATAAAATGTATAGATTTGAGATATATTGACTTTCCTTATATAGACTAGTTGATTTTTAGGCTAAGGTATTGTTAGTTTTTCTAGTTTTACATCTCATGATTTTCTTGAAAATGGAAGAATTGAATTTTCTATCTTTCTAAAAATTATTATGGTATCAGAGCCAGATTGACTATTTTGAACTTTTGGTTTTTGAAAATTTTGGGCGATTTAAAATTCTGATTTTTGGATTTTTTTGGATCATTGTTCTTTGTGTCTATTGAGATATCACTGCCTACCAGGGAAGTAACGCAAGAGTTTTTCCAGCTAGTTCCCCAAGTCCGATGACTAGGTGTTGAGCGAGTGTAGCTTATGCGCCATCTGAAGCTTCTGGAGTATTGTTCCACACACAGGCATGTGGTGGCATGCGGAGGCACGTACGATGGCATTTTCTTCTCCTAGTTTTTCTCCGATATCACATTTTTATTTCGGGTGGTTCTCCGGTGTTGACTTGGCCATCTGACTTTGTTAGGAGGGTGGACAATTGAATTTTTTAGGTATTTCGCTTCTGGTTTTATTCTCTGCTTTGCAATTTTTTTTGGGTTAGCCATCTTCTTATTTTCAATCTCTTTTTGAAACATGTCTTCTTCGGAGATATTGGGTATTAGATTTACAAGAAAGAATTATGTAGCATGAAAGTTCTAGTTTAGGATGTTCTTGAAGGGGAAGGAGCTTTGGGGTCACATGTTGGGTTTCGAAATAGTAAATAAAATATCGCAGCGGAACAATGGAAACCCACCACGGATCCAAGCGATCCATTTGATTCAATAAAAGGAGAAGTGTAACGATTACCAACCTCTTGTAGCGCAGATAAATCGAATTGTAGGTGCGATCTCACGCGAAACGACACCCTCTACCAGTATCCACACGCGAAAGCAACGAACAGAATCGTCCGGGGTGCTAGCTCCCTTCCTGGCGGCTAGGGTTTTGTTATTCTCTCTCTAGAATCACACAAGAAAACGATTTTCTTTTTGCTTTTCTCTTAAGTGGCGGCTAGGTCCTTTTTGCTTAATTCAGGTTTTATATATACATACCATATATATGTATACAACTAACCTAACCCTAATTAAGAGAGAGAAAACGTAGGGCTCGTTTTAAAATAAGAAAAAAAACTTATTTCTTACCTAAAACGATAATTATAATAATAATAATAATATTTATCTTAAATATTATTATTATCATCATTCCATTTTAAAATAAGAAATACCTTATTTCTTATCTTAAAAATAATAATAATAATGTAATGATAATATTTATCTTAAATATTATCATTATCATCATTTTTTTTGTTTATTTCGAATTTTAATTTTTTCACAAAATAAAATTCGAAATGCCCGAATTAACCCTTAGTCTATTCATTACATTCTATGTGTGCGACCCAATAGGTTCATATTATATTGGCAGTGGGTCTCAATCCCATCACGGGCCCACAAGTCATAAGTGGCCTCTAGCAAGACATTATGACTACCCAAATAATATGAATATCGATAATTCGATTTTAACCTAATAGAACATGTTATAATTCCTTTGTCACACGATATCTTGTTTGAACATAAGTCATGGTCCATGTCAAACTTATATAGTCCAAACATATAATTTCCCGATCACTAAGTAGACTGATAATATCAAATGATATTGATCACTCCATCAATTCATTTGAGCACGGCCATGCATTTCTCAGTCCTACTTATCGAGGGGCCCGACAGATATCTCTCTCATAAGAGAGGGACAAATTCCTTCTTGATTATTCACTATCCTCTACATGATTCTCATTATGTCCAATCATAATCTTTATAATTATCCGATTAAAGATAATGTTTGATTGTGTCAAAACATAATGTTCGTCATGTAGGATACTATGATAATCTCAGGTCTAAGGATCAATAACATAACTATTGTGAGATCACTAATGACATTGACCCATGTAGTGTCTCATTGCGGGTCTATCCAGTACTTTGTTCCCTAACAAGTACTTATAAGATTAATTCATATCATCATATATAATCATCCCATGATCATCAATTAAACTTATACTAGTCTTTATTTATCATCAATCATTTAACAATAAATAACTAGGGATAGTCAAAATAACATTAAATTGTTATTTACAAATATTATTATAATGTAACATGCCTACAATACAATAACATAAAGAAAACCCAATTTTATAAAATGAAATTTAACATTACATAAAGGCCCTAATGTTTGGCCTAGGGCACAACCACTAACATCACATTGATGGGTCTTCACTTGCTCCTACAAATGGTACAACACGCAATGAATGGGAGATAATGTAACACCCCAAGAATTTCCGATCGCGTGAATAGTACTTTCCGAGATGAATAGTGCCACTCGGGGCCCACCGGGCCCATAAAAATTTTTTCTTTACCATTGAAAATTATTATTCATAACGAAGATGGTGTTATAATTTGGACTAAAATTGAGGTCAAATAGGTCTTAAAAAAGGAAAAAATAAAATAATTAACTGGACCGATATAGTTGACTGGGAACTTTGACTGGCTTAAAAATATTTCCTGGACTTCATAAAATTATTCTGATTGCACCAATTGACTGAAAATTTTGTATATAAATTTTTGGAATGATAAAATAAATTTTTTGAAGACTTTGAAAATTCAGCTTTCGGACTGATTAAAATTTATATTTGGGGCTAGTTTGATATCGAAACGACCTCGGATTGACCCAAAATTTTAAGCATGGCCTAATTAATATTTTTAGAAATTTTTGGTATAATTTTTTTCAAAAATTGACAACTAAAAATGTATTGACCAATTAAATTGTGACATTGAATCCACTTAAGACTTTATTGTTTTTGTCCTAAAGTAGGTAGCTAATTAATTGGAATTAAGAGATTTTTATCTCTTGTGTTGGACGACCAAAAGGCCATTTCCTTTCCCTTTGCCGTGGCTTCTTCTTCTTCTTCTCCTTCTTCATTTTGTTCTTTATTTTTTAAGCCAAATTCACAAATTTTTCAACCCTCATCTAAAATTTAATTTATCTAATCTTGCTTCCCTTCACCTTTGGTTGCTTTGGATGGTGAAAGAAGGTGAATAAAGTCTAATTCTTCAAGTGATTAAATTGGTGAGTTGGAAAAAATTTAGTTTTATTTGATAATTAGAGTAATTAAGTGTTAATTATAGTATTGTGAGTATTATTTGAGCAAAAATTTGACTTAATCTATGGTGATTTTGGCCATGAAATGGCTGCCAATTGAAGAGCAAGGAGAGGGAAACAAATCAACCAAAAATAAGGGGAAAGACAAGGTTATTGAGTGATTTTGTAAGTGAATAATTTTAAACCCTTTAATTTCACAATATATATGTTGTATATATAATTAGAGAAAATTTAGGCTAATTATTAATTACGAATTAATTATGAAATTGGACTTAGAATTGTGCAATTAGAAGATAAATTAGCGAAATTATGGTATTTAATTAAAATTTAGACAAGTTAAATTTTAGGAAAAATTTCGGTTAAAAAAATTAGGGACTAAAATGAAATTTTCCGGATTAAATTGAAATAAATGAAAAATAGATGATTTTATGTTTAGTGTGATTAATTTGAGTAGAAAATATAATTTATAAGGAAATTGGAATAAGGTAACCGAATAGGGACCTTAAGAAAATTTGTAAAATTTTGAGATATAAATCGAAATTAATGCAAAATAGAATATAATTAATTTATATGACATGTGAGGAGCATGTATTGAAAAAAAAGTAATAAATAAAATAAATAAATAAATAAAATAATGGTAATTGAATTGTATTATTTTAATTGAAAAACTGGTATATTCGAAATACTGAGACTGTTTTCAATAATGAAAACTAATTATTACCATGAATCGGTAATGATGCATTATTGTAAATTGTGTTAAATTGTAATTGTATTTTGCCCTTAGTATTATGTGTGAAATCAGAAATTAGGATGTACATGGCTAGCCATAGGGACATTTCTGTAACCGCGGTAGCAAGTCATGGCGACTTGCATAGTGGTAACCTTGATATGGTTTCACGTCTGTATTGGAGTGTTTGAGAAAAATGAAAAAGAAAGAAAGGAAAAAAAATATATAATATGTGTGTAATTGATACTACCGGAGTACTGGGACCTATAGGGTCCGTAGTTCCGCTCATCCTAATTAGTGATATATTTCCATGCTATACTATGGGCAAGAGAATTAAAATATTGTATTGACTAAAGCATAAAAAAGATACTGTATGAGCAAGAAAATTAAAATACTGTATTGACTAAAGCATAAAAAGATACTGTATGAGCAATAGTATTAAAATACTGTATTGACTAAAGATACTGTATGGGTAAAAATGTAAAACTTGAAAAGTGAGAATAAACTACTGTTGGGACAAAAGCATATTGAAAAATAAGGGTAAAAGTCTAAAAGAACGGATAAACAAAGAAAGTAGGACAAAAGTGCATATTTAAAACTTTAGGGACTAAATTGAAAATTTACCCCTATAGTGAAAAATTCAAGTTAAAGTGATAGAATTTGAGAATGAAACTTGAAAAACTATAATTGAGAATGAATTTCTCAAGTAAGGGTAAAATAATAATTTTGTCAATAAAAGTGACATTTAGAAATTAATCAAAAAATGTTTGTCTTATAATGAAATACAATTATGAAGAATATGTGAATGAACTGTAGTGAAATTCTGGGGTTTCAAGTTTATGTTCACCACTAAATACTTTTGTACTTAGCGTGTGGTTTTGTACTGCACGCAGGAGACAGAGACTGAGTTCGTGCTGGAAGGAAATCAGTGTTAGAAGGATCCAGCATTTTTTGTGGTTTTGTGGAGACTGTGCATATAAATGTTGCCTTGTAGGACAACATGGCTAGTTTTTGGACTGTATATAGTTTTGAACTTATACATATGTTATGTACTGTATGTATGTATGGTTATATGTAAACTTATTGAAAATGACTGTCGTTCTGTACTTGACTGATTTTGTGGAGTATATATTTAGATTGTGGAGGTTGGGTTAGATATTGTGAACCTTTTGGGAGTGTTTTGTGACTATTGCAGGAAGGCAGAATTTGGGTTTCAGCCGTTATGCTGTCCAAATTTTTATAGATTATTTAATAAGATATTTTAAAATGTGGGACCCACGACTTAATGGTTAAAATATTGAATGCTATCGATGGATAATTTAATAATAAATTATGGACCACCGCAATGTAGAGTGACACCGGTATTCGGACCAATGTCCGGCTATCGGGTGTTACCGACAAGGGATGCTCGAGTTGTTTCCTAGATCATAGGCTCTATTAAAGCTCATATGGTGAATAATAGGGGTGTGCAAATGGTCGATTCGATTTTGGACCGAGTCAAAGATTAGGTTAGCAAAATATAATAACCGAACCAAAATTGAAATGTTTAGAATTAAAAATCGATTGTATCAAAATAATTTCGGTCAGTTTTGTTTGGTTCAATCTGTTCTGAATCAAATATGAACTTTTTTAATTGAACTTTTATCCTAAATGGACCTATATATCCAACAAAATAAAATCATTTAATGTACATAAATTTTTTCCATAATAAGTAAATATACATTAAAAATACATATATAACTTAAAAATTACACAAAAAATATACATTAAAAATAAAATAGAACATAACCCATACAATTAAAAATACATTCAATGTCCTCCAATTTAAAAAAAAAAAGCTTACATTTAAATTGATACAACATAATTTGGATACATTATTCTCACAAATTCAACCTCTTAAACCTGCATCCATATAAAATAACAATAATTAAATAAATTCAACTAAATTGTGAAAAATAATACAAAAAAATTGAAGTGAAGAAATATTTTACTATATCAACATTAGACTCCAAATGTATTTTTTGAAAATCTGCAAATAAAAAACTAATATTAATTTTTTAGAAGAACGGGAGAATGAAATAACATATTATTAGTTTCCTAATTCTACATCTCATGTACTTGTATATCTGAGGATTTTCTTGAAAATGGGAGAATGAAATTTTCTATCTTTCTAAAAATTGTCAACATAAAATCAGAAAAATTTATCTTTTGGTGGTTCTCATTCTTTTTTAATTTGAGGAGTATGTCATATAGCTTTTACATTTGTAGTATATTGGACTATCTCTCTCCAAGACCTTAATGGCTTTCAATTAATTGTAAACGTAATTTCAAGCAAGCAAAAATAAATAATTTTGATCAATGGAGCAAAAAGAAATGATTTTTGGTAGTGTTTGATCTTGCTACCGAGTTAGCCAATATATATATATATATACACACACGCACACACACTTGAAGAGAAGGTTTTTCAATAAGATATTGAAGAAGTGATTTCTCATGATTGTCTTGATTTAGAAGGGGTGTTTGGGAGGAGAGAAAATAAAGGAATCAAATGAGTAAATGGTAATGGAAAAGAAAGTGAAAAAATATGTGTAAGAATATATTTCATTTTTGTCTGCTTTAAATGTCCAGATTAACATATTAACATGCACAGGCGTTTATAAGTGCTGTTTTAGATATGTTTTTGTGTTACAAGAAGACAACGGCAAATTAGGGAACTGATTTGACAAATATGTGCAAGTACTAATTTATGTATCAGGCCTTTTAAAAAAAATAATGCACTTTTTTTCTATGAAAAACTTGCTTGAATGCTATCATCACATCACGTTTTTTGAGAGATCCCATCACATTGTTAATAAGTTAAAAGCACAAATTTTTGTTTTTTGTTAAAAAAAAAATAATACTGAGATAAAAAAATGAAAAAAGAAGAATTAGATAAAGCAGTAACTAATCAAGGTTAATACTTGTAAACAAATTGATAAAAGGAAAAAGTGTCACCATATTACAAGAAAAAATACATGTAAAGGGAGAAAAATTGTGAGTTTTGAAATCTTTTTTTATTCACCCCTTAATTATTTTTCACGAAAAAACTAATAATATTTTATCATTTAATTTGCACGTGTCATATATGCAGAAAAATGATGTAGCATATGAACATATCTTGTGGACATAAATGATTTTGAACCACACATTACAACTAAATAATTAAAAATGATAATGCATAAAAGTATATTATATCTCTTATTCTTTTTAAAAATATGATATAAGCAGCGACTAATTTTTAAAGTCTTTCGAGTTGTCCATAAGTAATGGAGATGGAATTTTTAATTATAATACACGGATATAAAGATGGTAAAGTATAAGAGAGAATGAAAGTATAAATGAATAATGACATTCATAGTAATTAGGCTATTCTAAGCTTATATACACCCTATAAGAAATATGTTTAATTGTGACTATCATTATTGTCATTAATATTTAATATTAAATTGTTGTCACCAATAATTTCTAACCTATAACTTTAAATTTGTTGCTAAAAGTATAGTACTAATGTCATTAATATCGGTAAGTAACCATCGAAGCCAAAGTAATTCTGAAGTAGCATCAACAAACGCTCGATACTCAGATTCAGTACTGGATCGAGAGGTGACAATTTGCTTCTTATTGCGCCATGAAATCAGTAAGTCACCTAAGAAGAAGCAGTAACCTATTGTGGAATGACGATCAGTAGGATCACCAGCCCAATCAACATTAGATTAACCAGACAAGACTAAAGATGAATGAGCAGAAAAGTGAAGGCCATAAAGAAGAATGCCTTTGATATATCTGAGAATACGAAGAATAGCAGTAAAGTGGATAGTCCGAGGAGCAGCCATGAATTGACTAACAACATGTACAGCATAGGCGATATCAGGACAAGTTACAGTAAGATAAACAAGCCTACCAACAAGTTGTCGATATAAAGTAGAATATGAAAGAGGGGAACCATCATACAGAGTCAGCTTGATATTGGTATCCAAAGGAGTTGAAGCAGTATTTGAATCCGTGATGCCAGATTTGGAAAGCAAATCATAAGCATATTTGGCTTGTGATATAAAATAACCATTTGAAGTAGAAGAGAATTCAAGACCGAGAAAGTAACTGAGTGGTCCCAAGTTTTTCATATCAAAATGTTGACTAAGATAATCTTGTAAATAAAAAATGGCCATAGAATCATCCCCAGTAATAATCACATCATCCACATAAAGTAACAGTAGCACAATACCTTTTCTAGTATGATGGATAAATAAGGCTGAATCATGAGGGCTAGAGGCATAACCAAAGCGAGCAATGGTCGAGCTGAATTTGGCAAATCAGGCCCAGGGAGCTTGCTTCAGACCATAGAGAGCTTTTCGAAGAAGACAAACTTTGGATGGAGGATGAGAGTATCTCTGAGGGGGATGCATATAAACTTGCTCATCCAAATCGCCATTGAGAAAAGCATTCTTAACATCCATCTGAAGAAGGGGCCAACGTTTCACTGCAGCAACTGCTAAAAGACTACGAATAGAGGTTAAATGAGCAACAGGAGCAAAGATTTCTTCATAATCAATACCGTATTCCTGAGTATAGCCCTTAGCAACTAAACGGGCTTTATACCAGTCAACAGAACCATCAGAACGAGTTTTAATCTTGTAAACCCACTTACAGCCAATAGGAGATTTCCCGAGGGAAAGGTCCACTAAATCCCAAGTATAAGTTTTCTCTAAAGCATAAAGTTCCTCGTCCATTGCTTGCTGCCAGAGAGCGTCAGTTCTAGCTGGATGATAAGAATGGGGTTCTTGTAAAGAAACAATAGCAGAAAAACAATGATAATTATGAAGATGATGAGGAAGTTCTCTTACCTGAGTAGAACGACGAAGAGGAGGATCAGGTTCATTAGAGGAGACAGATGTGGTAGGCACAAGAATTGGCGTGGGTGAAGAGGAACCAAATTGAGCCAAAGAATCTGTACTAGGAGAAGGAAATAACTCTATAGATGGTTCAGTGAAAAACGGTTGTGAGGTGGAAAGAGAACTATGAAATGTGGATAAAGTAGAGAACATGGTATGCTCCCAAAAAGTGACATGGCGAGAGATTATGAGATGACTAGAAATAGGATCCCAACAGCGATATCCTTTACGTTCTATCCCATAACCAAGAAAACAACAAAAATGAGCACGAGGTTTAAGTTTAGTATGTTCATGCGGGGGAAGAAGAACAAAACAGGCCCAACCAAAAACTTTAAAATGCAAGTAATCAGGTGGTTTACCATATAATCGCTCAAAAGGAGATATATTCTGAAGAACAAGAGTGGGCAACCAATTGATGGTGTAAACAGAAGTAAGGGTAGCCTCGTCCCAAAACTTTTCACGACAAGATGCTGAAAGAAGTTGTGCACGAACTGAATCCAAAACATGATGATGTTTACGTTCAGCACAACCATTTTGTTGGGAGGTATAAGGACAAGATCGTTGTACAATAGTTCCTTGTTGTTTGAGAAATGGGGAAAGAACAAAATCTTGATATTCCAATGCATTATCAGTTCGAAAAATTTTAATAGGACACGAAAATTGAGTGGATACCATAGTAGCAAAATTAATATAAATTTATGCCAATTCAGATCTATGCTTCAGAAAATATATCCATGTAGATCTAGAATAGTCATCAATAAAAAAAACAAAATATTTGTAACCATTGACAGTGGGAGTAGATGTAGGACCCCAAATATCTGAGTGAATTAAGCCAAAATGAGTTTTACAAGTAGAGTCATTATTATTAAAAGATAAAGCAGGTTGTTTAGCAAGTTTACAATGTAAACAATCGAAAGATTCAAACTTCGAAAGACCTAATGTGCCACTAGAAATTAAAGAATGAAGTTTACTAGGTGAAGCATGACCAAGACGGAGATGCCATTGGGATATTAAAGGAATGGTGGTGGCGGCAGAAATTGATTTTGGAATAGAAACATGAAGAGATGTGAGTTCAAATAATCGTCCCACCTTGCGCCCCATGCCAATGATCTGTCCCGTCTGAAGATCCTGAACCTGACAACCATGGGGAGAAAAAAGAACAGTAAGACCAAGTTCACACAATTGACCAACAGAGGCTAAATTTAAGGATAAATTTGGAACACAATAAGTACTAGGAAGATGCAGATTGGAGGTGACAGCAGTTCCAGTATGAGCAACAGTTACCATTAGTTGTTTGAATGGGAGGAAGAAAACTAGTACCAATGGCATTAGATAAGAGAGAAATTTGAGAAGTCATATGATTACAACAAGCAGAGTCAAGAAGCCAAGAATCACCTACTGTGACAGCTAAGGCAGTGGAAGATGAAGAATTGGAGGATATCACCTGTTTGAGGAGAGCTTCAAGATCATTAATAGTGAGACCAGGGGAAGAGGACTCGTCAGAATTGGCAGTAACAGTAGCAACAGAAGAGGAACTAGATTTAGAGAAAGACTCAGATTTTGTAAAATTGCCAGAATGACGTAGTGGATGGGTTGGACAATGTTCTAAAATGTGGCCACGCTTATGACAGTATCTACACTCAATAGTAGGACAATTAGCAAACAAATGGCCAGTATTTTTACAATTCTTACAGAAAGAGGAGCCAAATGTAGAATGGGGCTGATTTATAGCAAGGGCAACATCTAGTGAAGGAAACTTGTTCAAACCAAGACGTGTTTCTTCAAATAGTATTTCTTTAATAGCAACATATAATGATGGTAAGGGATCTCGATGCAATAGAGCAGCATGAACAGACTCATGTTCAGGTCACAAATCCATAAGAACTTGGATAAGGTGAATATGATCATCACTGATTTTAGCTTGAGCTAATTGATTCCAGACAGGTTGAATGACAGCAAGAAAATCATTAACAGATTGGCCGGAGTCTTGTTTAAGACTGACAAGAGTAGAAAGCAGCTGATAATAGTGTGCAAGACTAGTAGTTTTGTACCAATTAGCCAGAAAATCCCAGATGCCTTTTGCAATATCAAAATCAGCAAACTGAATGTGGATGGCAGAAATAGAGGTGTTGAAGAACCAGGTAATTATTTGATGATTTTTGTTGTCCCAATCTTCAAGCCGTTCTACAAACTGAATATCAGTTTCATTGTCATCACGAATAGGGATAACAATGACACTAGTAATGATGCGCCAAAGCTTTCGTCCAATTAAGAAGCTTTTCATTCGTTGGGACCAGAGAGTATAATTTCCTCCATCCAAAATGGTGCCAATGGGATTGGAGATGTCAGATTTCTCCACAGCAAGAAGAGCAAAAGAAGAAATAGAACAATAAGTTATTGGAAAAGAATTTTCTCAGGAGCAGAGCTCTGATAGCATGTTAGAGAAAGAGCTAAAATATGTATTTCTGGTATATTATGAATATAAATTTGTACATCAATATATACACAACTATTAAGCTAAAAATAGAAAGGTAAATCATATCAGAATGACATTGGATGCTAATATGGAGGCAACAATCAAGGAAAAGATTGATCCAATATCACGGAGGCCGCGCAATGGACAGCGATAAGATACACACGACCGCGCAATGGAGGCACGCAAGAGACAGCAGGCAGGCGAGCATGGCCAGATGTGATGGCGTGTGCTTTGCTGTGCGCTGGCGCGCATGGCCAGGTGATTTGGGTTGCACTGGTGCGCATGTACAGCAATCCTCTTTTAGATACACTAACAAATATAACAGAGTAAACGTAAATCGATGGATGCAATTGAGGAAATGAAGCTCAAATTTAGGATTAATTATAATAGAATAACCTTTTTATTCATTTTTCAATTTAGTTCTCAAATTGATAATACTCGTATCATCCCATATCTCATCTACAAGCTAAAAAACTTGAACCCAAGTCGAATAGTTTACCATAATCAATACTTACACTCAAAAAACCTTTAATGCCTATAAGTAAAAGGCTCATAAGATTTTCTTAACTCTCTATGTGCTCTCTCTCTAAAAGAGCATCATGCTCAGTCTCAAGATTAACTTAAATTTTAGAATGCTCATCTTCAGAACTCATTGGCATGGTCACCTTGTTTCTTTTTTCCTTTAAAAAACTTATAATTTAACAATCAATTTATAGTTATATAACAAATTTGAAACTCTATTAAAAAGTCCATCCAAAAGTAACGAAATATTCCATCCAAAGATCCCACAAAATATTATGTTAGTTTTGAACAGATTTTTTAACAGAGTTTCTAATTCAAAATATAAGTAAATATTAGATTCAAAGCTCATGGTCATGCTTTCTCTCTATATTTAAAAGGAAAAAAAAAACTGCAAAGTAATTATATGATTTCTACATATGATAAAATCATACAGGAGGAGGTGGCAAGTCTAATAAAAGCCAAAACCCAACACAATCCTCTGAATCTAAGTCCTCTTGAATGGCTAGGAAATGTAAGCCTCCACTAGCTTTCTTTGCTGCCTCCCAAGCCTCAGCTTCAGCAGTTGTTACTGGAGTTTTCTTATAAGTAGCATAAATATAGCGCGTAGAAATTCCAACGGATAGAATTAAGCAAGCTCTAGCAGTGTCCGCTTCAATGGCACACACCTCCAATCCATTCATCCATGCTGAAATAGGACAAAAGGTTTAGTTGATCCTTCAACCACAAATGCTGAAATCAAAAGCATCCCAAGATTCTAGCCGGTAGTTGCAGAAAACAGTGAATTACTTGGCAATTATAATAGCTCAGAGGAATTACAGGAGTCAAACTTGTTATTTTTCTTGATATAGATTGGATTTTAGACATGACAAACACAAACTTGAATTTGTATTTCCGACTGATTTGAGATTAGTCATTGCAGTTGTATCTGTGTCTACAACATGTGCTTCTTTCTGTTTCGGTTCTTAGGCCTCTGACCAGGTGTGAAATTGCAATCTTATGACCTAGGAAGCTACTTCCACAGCACTATGCCTAAGCACACTTTCGGGCAATCCAACATAATTCCAACTAGGCCTTGAAATTGACAGTGCCTACCGATGTGATTTTCAAAATGGAAATCTGTGGTAGGTATTTTATATGCAATGCAATGATGCATAGTAGACCTGTATCCAAGGACAGGATGTTGTCAAGTTGTTTATCTAATGGACAATTAATAGATCAAGATTAGGGGCAAGAACTGCAAAAAGCAGCTGCTTCATTCCATAGTTCCATTCCCAGAAAGTCAACGCCAAGAATGCAAATGTAGCATGGGGGTTAAGAGAAAATCCTTTTGTACATTGGTCATTGGCCACCGCCATGTTCTACTTGTCTATGCACAGAATTAGAACTCGGTATAAAAAAATGAAATTAATTTTAGCACAACTTAACCAGATATGCAACCAGATTTGAAATGATGTTTGCAGACAGAATTTCAAAGTTCTATATTTAGATAAAAAGCTACTAATTATGTGAAGAAGATATAAGCTATGTTGCAAAGATCACGGTAAGCAAAAGATAGCACTGCACGGGTTTAGAGTACCGATTAAGATGACAGAGGGAGTATGCACCTGCCAAAGGTATAGCACGTGAAGATGCCACTGCAAGTCCTGGAATCAATGTCCTTTCGCTGATTTCAATTCCTAGCAGATCCAAATCAAGACTTGCACCAAACATGAATCTCGTTTCTAGTGATGAGACTTCTTCTTTAACAGCTGCATATAAGACACTATATATATTCAGAATGACTGGAAGTTCATAGCAAAAGTTTTCTGGTAAAGGGAAATAATCAAATTGAAAACAATTGGATTAACTCTAGAACTTTGAGGTACAAATGACATACTCCAATGTATGTGATTTCAAGTATATGTTGGCTGGACCAAAATGGAGCATTGATTAATCACATAAAACCAAAGATTGCACACATCAGCACATTACCTGAGAAAGGTAACTGGACAAATGCCCATTTCTCCCCAAACAGATTCTCGGGAAGTTCCACAGGGAAAGGATTATCCAAAGCCAGAAGTGGTTTACTTCCTTTTTGAAAGCCAGGATGACGAGTATATACATTCTCAAATCGCTCTTCCAACCATAAAAGTAGCGATAGGCACTATAAAAGAAAGTAAACATATAAATATAACAACAGGATATGGAATGTGGAAGTTCTAAACAGCAACTCACTCCAAACTTAAAAATGTCTAAGGATTATTCTGCATATAGACAAGGTTTTTAAATCCATATCATGCTTGTTAAAATGGTAGGCCTAAAGAAGAACTTCCCAGAAGGAACAGAATATGATGGATTTGGACAAGCAAAAGATTTTACGTTCTCAACACAGCAATACGTTAAATTTTTCTGCCAGTGATTAGAAGTGGAAATTCTAGTATATTAGGCATACTTACTAATGAATCAACCGTAGTAGAAGTAATAGCTTAATGGAACCATTGGTTCACTAGCATTATCTCATTAGCTATCTCAGTTTCAAATTCAATAGGCACCATTCATATACTAGGTAATTCATAATAAAAATGGAAAAAAGAAAATGCAATGGTTAAAAACATACATACCCTTTTACTTGGAATAGCTTTTATCTCAAGCTCTGTGCACGCTTTTGTTATAATTGTCTGCATTTGTGACCTATAAAACAACAATAATTACTCGTTAATAACAAACTTAACAACCACTTACTTGCTACCATAACCATAATAATCACCTGAAGAAACGAATTTTTTCTGGCAAAGGGACGCCAAGCTCCTCACTAATAGACACAATAGCATTCTTCAAAGTGATACTATTAATAACATTATTAGGAAAGTACTTAGTGTATTGAAGTGATAAAGAATCATCACACACAACAAGCTCCCACAATTTCTTGCCTCTGATATCAAGGATAGGTCTTGAGCAAAAATCCAATTCCCACTCCACAATGCTCTCTGGATCAGTTTCTGGGTCAAGATAGCTGAGTTCTGTGGTGGGGTCATCTTCTTCATAGTCGTCAACCTCCACTTCTCCTTGTGTTGAAACGGAGAGTTGGGGTTGGAACTGGAGTGGTTTATGGTGATCTTTTATGGGTTTTAGAGAGAAAGGGAAAAAAATGTTGGTGGGTTTTGAAAAAGAAGTGATTTTGATGATAGGTTTATGAGGGATTCTGGTTGGGTTGATGCTAAGAGTAGCCATGTGAGAAAAGAGAACAAAATGTTGGGTTGTGGTAGTCATATACCCTCCACCCAAATCCGTTGGTTGTGAGGGGCTAAGCACGAAATAGGATTGTCTGGTCCCTGTCCCATATTAAAGTGTACAATAATTTTTAATCATGAGTTTATGATCATAAGAATGGAAAAAAGGTATCAAAATGCATGTTATCTCAAAAAAACTAAAATATTCTTAAAATTTATTTAGAGGAAAAATATTTTTAAAATCGATACTAAAATATTTCTTCATCAATCTATCATCAATTCTGAATTAATGACGCTAATATGATATTGACATGTGACAAAATATGTCATGTCAGCACCATATATATTTTTAATTATAATATAATTAGAAGTATTTTAGCACTGCGAGAAAAATTTTAGAAATATTTTAGTACTTTGAGCAAAATATTAAGGACATTATAATACCTTAATAAAAAATATTAAAAATCAATAATTATTATATTAGATATTAATTAATATTTATTACATTAATTAAAATATATTTTACATAAATATACGAATAAGAAAATAATTATAAATAAATTATATAGCTTAAAAATATTTATTAATTAATTTTTCTTAATAAAATTTACTTTTAAATTATGGTGAACTAAAAACATTTAGATAATTCAATTATTTTGACCAAATATAATTTTTTATATGTTTTATTTATCGTTGATTATTTTACAAATAAAAAAATTAGTAGTAGGTATTAAATTTTTCATTAATATCAAATTATTGACTCTTGTAAGAATTTTTCTAAAGGAAAGGAGCAACACTTGAGAAAATTACCCTTCTTCTTTAGATTATATTAAACTAATGTTTTACCTATACTAAAGTTTTTTTCCCAAAATATCCATACTCAATTTCACTGTTTCTCATTTATTTCTTAATTTTACTACAAATTTCTCTATTATTTCTTAAATTTATTAACTTTAATTCCAAATTTATTCATTAATTTAAATTTTATGAGTTGCGTAAATTGGTTATAAAGTGAAATAAATCTAAATTAATTTTTTAATAAAAAAAGAAAAATGATGATTCTAATTTGAAACTTTAATATGTTGAACCGGTTTTATAGGTAAAATAGTTTCAAAGAGATTAATTATAGGTAATAAATAATTTTGAATTATACAATTTATTTATAATTATTTTTTATTGGTACATTTATGTAAAAAGTATTTATTAATTAATATAACACTATTAATTAATATCTAAGTAATAAATATTAATTTTTAATATGTTTTATTAGTGTACTATAATTCACTTAGTGTAAATGTTCCGAAAATTTTTTTCGTAATGCTAGAATGTCTATAATTATATTTTGATTAAAAATATATGCGGCTTTGATATGACATATTTCGCAATATATCAATGACACGTCAGCATTGTTAACTCGGAGTTGATGGTAGATTAACCGAAATATATTTTAGTATTGATTTTAGAATATCAATAGGATTTTTGCTTCAAGTAAAAATTTTAGGAGCATTTTAACTCTTTTGCAATAACATGCAGGGTATTTTGGTACATTTTCCTTATAAGAATATAATGGTAAAGAAAAAAAATAAGAAAACAAATTTTGCATTGCTAAATTATTACTTACTCAGTATAATAACTTCTTATAGAAAATCTTACTAATCACCAACTTAACTGATCTCTTAATTCACATTCGGTGATATTATTAGCAGATGAACTATTAAAATTTTATAAGTGTTGAGGTAAAATAGAAACGATGAATACTTTAACTTCATCAAGAACATCTAATTATCTTATTACATGGATTTCAAATAGTTTTAAAATTAAAATTCAGATGGGATTTTATTTTTATTTATTCTTTTGTAGACAAAAAAAAATAAATGAATTTGATCGAATTATTATATGGCATGTAGTGATGTAAACACATTGTGTATATAGATTTATGGTATGAATGCACGTACGCGGCGGAATACACTTATTAGATGCCACACGTGCAAAAGTGCATAAAAAGCCCAGCCAAAAAGGATTTATCTAGGGCCGTTACTTTAACTTTCGCGGATATAATTTGTAATATAAATCTACCCTCCTTTATTCTCTTTCTTTCTCAATGGTCAGTTACATCCTCCGCCCACGGCGAAGAAGCAACGGCCCCGAAGCTTCTTCTACATTTTCCGGTGGCCGCTTTTCCTCTTTAAGTAAAGCCCTAATCTCTTTATCCTCATGAACAATTCACATGCAAATAGGCAGTACGCTGGTCCATGAGCGTGATGGATTTCGTGCTTTAGGACTGTTTGATAAAATGTCCATTAGAATCTTTCCTTTTCAGATTCCTCAGTTATTCGTTTATTATATCATGATTATTGTTGGTCTTTGGATTTTGCTCTTTTATATATTAAGTTTTTCAACTTGGTAGCTTAGACTGATTCTTTTGAACTAATTTCCTAGTGCAAGTGCTAATTTGTAATGCCTTATTGATGCACCTAGAACGCTAAATGCCGAAAATTCAATAAGTCTTAAAGCATTTTTCAGTTAGAACGTTTCCAGGAAGAATATCAATCCCATGCTCTGATGCATTACCGGCATACCATTTTGGCTGAGATAGGGTAAATTATCCTTGAAAATGATCATGTTTATTTTCTCCATAGGCAGTCTGCAAGCTCCTTGTTTGCCTATAATTGAATGTGATCTAGTTTTATTTAATGGATAGGTACCTAAAGGAGCTGGCTTTAATCTGAATAGAGGGATGGTGAAGTTTACTGGATATTCTTTGATAGCTTCATTTAATCCATTTCATTCTATTATTCTTAAAAAACAGCACAGATTACCATTAAATTTATGTTACAAGAATTGTACTAAGTCAAGAAGACTATCTGCTTGTGCTCAAAAGCGTCAAGTGCAAGCAAAAGCTGAGATGGGTGCAGAGCTTTATCGTCCTCCCTTGTTTAGGTTCATATATATATATTTCAAATTTCTCTGCTTACTTCTACCTGCTGAGTGCTGCAGTTTTAATTGTTTTGTTTGGTTAATTACAGCGTGGCTCCAATGATGGATTGGACAGATAATCATTATAGGACTCTTGCCCGAATCATATCAAAACATGCTTGGCTTTATACTGAGATGCTTGCAGCTGAAACAATTGTCTATCAAGAGGGGAATTTGGTATGTATGTGAAAGAAATTTCTTCAGATGACCCCGCATATGAAAACATTTACTTCTATTTTAATGGGAAATGGTGAGATATAAAGATGATTGCATGATGATAGGTTTGGAACCTTTGATTAGTACCAAAATGGTGGCTTTGGAGGCAGTGATTGGACATTTATATAAAATTGTGCATGCAACCTTTATTAGTGCAATGAACTTGTGGTAGATATATGGGGAAGCATTCAACTTTTAATTTGATGGATGGTAGCATACTTTTTTTTCTCTGTTTGATTATTATTTTTCCCTTAAAAAACACTTCCTTTTAGGAGTTCAAGCTTCCCTACATTACCCAAGAAAATAGTTGCTTGCCCCTGTTATCTTGCCAATTCATGCTTTCTTTCACCACCCAAGAAATAGTTAACTCATTCTTGGCTACCAAGAGAGTTCTTTGTGTCTCAAATTGTCATCTCTTTAATTTGTTATCAGCATATTGCTGATAACATGGCTTTGTCTGATCAGATCTTATGATAATGATAAGTTTTGTATCTTAGGATTCCTAATTGTGTTTCTTGTTTACATTGCTCAGGACAGATTTTTGGCATATTCTCCTCAGCAGCATCCCATTGTCCTGCAAATTGGTGGGAGTAATTTGGAGAACCTGGCAAAAGCAACTGAACTTGCTAGTGCTTATGGCTATGATGAGATTAATTTCAAGTTAGTGGAATTCTTTTATTTCACACGTTAGTTTTCTGTTGCCTGTTGTCCTTCTTCCACAAGTTTTTCTTTTTCTTTCACCTGAAATTACTTCCTTTATTTTTTACTTAAAAAATTATCAGTTGCGGTTGTCCTAGTCCAAGAGTGGCTGGACATGGGTGCTTTGGCGTTCGTCTCATGCTTGATCCAAAGGTTCTATTTCAAGTGCCATGTCGTTTTCTATTTTCATAATTTTGTGTGAATGTTGTCTCATATGGTCATTTGGTTTTTATGAGGAAAGTTTGTTGGTGAAGCTATGTCAGTTATTGCAGCCAACACAGACGTTCCTGTTAGCGTTAAATGCCGAATTGGGGTAGATGATCATGATTCATACAATGAGCTTTGTAAGGTTCTCTTAGCTATCCTGTTATTACTTTTCATGGTACTTCTTGTAATAAATTGCTATGTGTTTTTATCCAAGTTTCACCAGTCTTTTGTGTATGTTTTATGCTAAAAATACTCATGTCAAGATTACAGCCATCGATGGGATTTGCGTCCATTAGAATATGCTGTTCACCAACGGTATATCCCCTGGTCCTGTGAGCACCATTACCATAAAATTTGGGGCTCTTCCTAGTTCCAGCTTATGATTATTTACTGCATGTTGTCCTGCTAAATCAGGCTCAAAAGAAAGAGAGGGAGGGATGCAGAATGATTTAGCCTCAAATCCAGGCATAAAGTGAGGACAGTGACATTGTTAGAAATAGTGTCTCCAGTGGAACCATAGCTTGTCTAATAGCCATCTGTTACCCTTGTGATGTTCCGTCATGAAATTGTCCTCTGCTCTTGATTTCCTACATTTTTACTCAAAACCTTTGTAAACATTAGTTACTTCCTTAGCTTATTGCATTTCGGGTATGGAGCATATAGATGTATGATATTGCTGGTGCTTTACGCGTTTAATGATAAATTGCTGCTACTGTGGAGTTATATATTTACTTTGCTCTTAATTCCACTTTCAGGTGATTTTATTTATAAGGTTTCCTCCCTATCCCCAACCAAGCACTTTATTATACATTCGCGTAAAGCTCTACTCAACGGCATCAGCCCAGCTGACAACCGAAAAATTCCTCCCCTGAAGTATGAGCTAACTAGTTCTCTCTTCGACTTCCAACTTGATTAACTTGAACCTTAAATCATATATATTTAGGGGTTTAGCTCAGCCAAAGATTAACATCCTGACAAAAATTCTCTGATCCTCATTTCTTTTGATATTTCTCAATCAAACTAATGTCCTTATTTGAATTGTATGTGGTTGACCTGTCTGTCATCCTGCTGCAGGTATGAATATTATTTTGCCTTACTGCGTGACTTTCCTGACTTGAGATTTACGATAAATGGAGGCATAAATTGTGTTGATGAGGTAAAGAAAGGATTATATATAGTCTAGTTTTTTAGAAGACAAGATTGACTTGATGATATCCTATGGTAGAGCTCTGAATTGCTCTGTTGATTTCTTGTTTAACCTTTTCTTATGGACATTTCAAATTGTAGGTAAATTTGGCACTGAGAGAAGGAGCACATGGTGTAATGGTTGGGCGTGCTGCCTATAATAAGTATGTAAATGAGTAACTTTGAATTTTAAGTTTTGCCTAATGGTATCTTAGCAAATATAAATAATGACAAAAGACATAGTTTCCCGATTGTTATCTCAGCAACTCGATTGTGTGATATGAACATTATTATTCTTTCTTCCCCTATCCATTGTACACTTTTTTATGACTGTTAATTTACTGAAATGAAAAAAAAGGAAGGTAGTTGATGATGTGCACAAATCAATCTGAAAGACTGCTGATACAAGATGTGGCACATACATTTATCATCAATCCTTTCATTTGATATCTAGGATCCTTGGGAAAACATTATAGGTTGTCTGTGTAATGCAACCTTAAAGTCCTTTGCTTCTGACCAAACATTTTTTTTTTTTCAAATATTGAGACCTAAGGACTGTCACCTCTTGCAAAAATGTCCTACGCTAGGTGTATCTATCTCCATGATCCTGTAGCGGGACCTTGCTTGAGTCCAACCATAAATCCTTCTTTGATCCTCAAGGAAACAGAGGCCAATAAATGGTGTGCATAATCAGTAACATTAAATGTTCATTGATGAAGGGATGCGGTTAATATAAAATAAGCTCCTTTTAGATTTCCCTACTTAGATGCCTTCTATTTACATTTTAACAAGATAGGCTTGTTATATTACTGTTGGTGATAATTTCTTGATATGTTTGTTTCTTTTGAAAGACCTTGGAGCCTGCTGGGACAAGTGGATTCTGCAATTTATGGCGAAGTGGCGAGTAGTCTAACACGTCGACAGGTTCAGTAATTCTTTTGCTGGGCTGATAAAACAACTTTTATCGGCTAGTAACAATATGTTGCAATTTGATTGATCGTAGGTCATTGAAGAGTATCAGGCATATGGGGATGCTATTCTGGGAACATATGGAAATAATAGACCCAATGTCAGGGATGTGATAAAGGTACAACTGATTACTTGTCTGTAGTTTTTACCTTAATCATTCTTTACTAAATGGTTGGATTTTTTTTTTTGGGAACAGCGGGATAAATCTTGAAAGATGGTGCATATGGCCATATTGTCTCTAGTTAAGATCTTTAGATGTGTATAAAACAAAGCATTATCTGTCTGTGTTCATTGTTCTGTCTGTGACGGTTTGCAATCTCTATTCTTATGACAATTATGCAAATTTGGTTCAAATAAATTGTTGTCATCCTATAGGTCTCATTTTGCAATATCCATGCTTCATTGTGAAATTTTGCCTGTCTTTGGGATCGTTTTATTGCATATGCTGGCACTCTTTCTATATCTCATCCTCAGATTTGAGCAGTCGTTTGGGGGTCATTTATCAGTTACCACTAATAGTAAATTCCTGATCTATTGTTCTGCCAATATATTCTTTTCCTCGCCTATTTTAATGGATCCTAAAATGATACAGCCTTTGCTTGGTTTTTTCTATTCCGAACCCGGAAATAGTCTGTGGAAGCGCAAAGCTGATGCTGCTTTCCAGCAATGCACGGTATGTCTGTCATTTAAATTTTTCTCACATCCAGTCCCTCTGATCTTTGATTGATATTCTTTATCAATAAAATCTTACTAAATCCCTTGTTTTCACATATTTGGATAAATTATGCTCATGGTCATTGAACTTATTGTGATCTTGGAATCTTCAAACTTTTGATCATTAAACCTTAAGTTTCTTTTGTTGATACATTTTCACCAGATTTTGCTGAGATTCTAGCAAGAATGTGGCTGGACATATAACACGGTATACATGTCAATATACTATAACTTTAAGAAATGGAATTTGAACAAAAAACTAAATTAGAAAAACCTTAATTTCTTCTTGATCCATACAAAAACTAATTTTGAAGTGAGTTTAACATCAAATTTCCGGAGGGTTTCTAATGGAATATGGTGAAAGTACTATTTTTGAAAAAATGGTGAAATTAATTTTCAATAACCACACATTCCAATTAATCAGAGTGTTGTAACCGTAATAAAACTTGAAGCAAATTAGAGATCATTAGAATACTTGACCCCATCTTTTTGGCTTTCCATATAGAGTAGACCTCCTTTCTCTTCTGTTAATCAACTATTACATAAAAAGTGTTCTCATGACTTGATATTTTGCAGAGTATAAAATCCTTTTTTGAGGAAACACTGGTAGCTATTCCTGACTCTGTTTTGGATTCGCCCATAGCGGAGGAAGCAGCTGGCCGTGAAGATCTTTTTGCCAATGTAAAGGGATTGCTTCCACCACCCTATGAAACAAGAGAAGAGGAGGTAGCCTATGCTTAGAATTGAGACTCAAATTTTTGGACATGTATCCTATACTATGATCACACATGTCGCATACTTCGCAAAATTTTGGATGTTTGTGAAATGCCTGACAGTATTCATCACGTATACTAGGGGATAATCAAAAGGATTACACTCATTGGATGGTAGGATACGAAACAATTAGATGTGTATTTCATTGCAGGAGGCTAGATTTAGGATTTAATACTAAAATTACCAAAAAGTGAAATTATAAGTTTATGGCACGTCTGTGATCCTTTATATGACTTCGTCTTGTTGAAATGTATGTTGAGCTTTAGGGCAGTGTTTGTTCATGTATAACATGTTGAATGATTAATGAACATCCTATTTTCATACTATTTTACTTTACTTTGGTACATTAGAGGCTAGGCTGAGCTTTGGTCGGTTTGGTTAGTGAAAAATAAAATTTTATGTAAAATTGAGAACTGAAACTAAACTGAATATATTCAGAAACCAATCCGAAAAGCTGGATAATTAAGTTGTGGTTTTCTTATTTTAAAACGGAACTTACTTGAATAAAAGGATAATATATTTTCTTTAAAAAATTGGAATATCAAGGGTGTGTTTATAAAAAAATATTACTATAATTTGTTAAAAATTTTCTCTATAATAAAATAGAGATTATATTTATATTAACTTATTTTTTAAAATAAAAAATAGAAAAGGTATATTTCAATTTTCTAATTTTAAAGAGGAGTAAAAAAAATTTTCTCTGCAGAAAAAAATTTCAATTCAATTCCCAGCAGCGTCAGTTTTTTTTTTCATTATTTTTTTAGTGTCTCTCTACCATCGTTCCCTCTTATTATTTTCTATTTTTTCATTATTTTTTGTCTCTCTACCATTCTTCTCCCTTTCTTATCCCTTATCGTTGCACCGAGCAGTGACACACCGCCGGCTGCACTGTAAGAAAAAAAAAATTGTAATGTTTTTCTCTAAATTCTTTCCATCTTTATTTTTTGACCTGTAAAATCTCTTCGCTTATAGGAGATAAAACACGGCAGTAGGGGTGAGCATTTGGTCGGTTCGGTTCGGTTTTGGACCGAACCGAATAAACCGAAAACTGAACTTCAGGAAATTTAAGAATCGAACCGAAATCGAAGTATATAGAACCGAAAATCAAATGGATCGAAATAATTTCGGTCGGTTCGGTTCGGTTCAATCGGTTTTGGGCCAAAATAGACTTATTTTTAATTGGGCTTTTAATCTATATAGATCCATAAATTAAATTAATTTATATTCAACAAAATAAATTCATTTAAAATAACTAAAATTAAAATAATATATATAAATTTATTATATTATGTCTATAATAATACTAATCAAAATTATATTAAAAATATACTACAAAAATAATATTTTAAAAAATATATTAAAAATTTATTTATTTTTGAGTTCTTAAATTTATTTATTTTTGAGTTCTTACTTAGAGTGAATCTTATAGAATAAAAATTGAGAAAATTAGTTGATAAATGTGATTTAATTTCCTTAAAAAAATATAGTCTTAATAAAGAAGCAATCTTATTCTAAAAATTAATCCAATTTTTTATTTTTTTATTTAAATTAATTACTTAATTTCAATCTTTACCTTTCTTCTACACCTCCGGTCTCAAGTGGGGGAGGCAACGACCTCAAATGAGTGCTTGAGCACGACTATTATAAGTTAAATAAATATCAAAAAAATTATTAATTTGACTTATCTCCAATGAACAATTAAAATAATCCTATTTAATGTAACAAAAAAATCCTGTTTAATACTCTAACAGTGTACGAAATCAAAATTTATAACTAAAAAGAATAAAAATGTAACATAAATTCTACAAATAAATTATTAAATAAAGAAAACCAATTACCACTTAGTATATTAAAGAGATTATATATATATATATATATATATATATATATATATATATATATATATATATATATATATATATATATATATATATATATATATATATATATATATATATATATATTAATGAAATCCTCTTATTTTTTTGATGCATTTTTTTTATTAATTTTTATATTGTGTGATGATAATCAATATAATTAAGTGTCAAATATTTTAATTTTCAAATTCTGTATGAATTTTTGCTTGTTATTTGCATATATAAACCAAAATTAAATACCTCTTCTTACTTCTCCATAATCCTCAAATCCATTTCTCCTTATATTTTTTAAATATATAATATAGTTTCGTATTGATTTTCACTTAAAAAATAAAATAAAGTTTAGCTGGGACACATTATGGCACCAATTCAAATTTTCAAGTCATCAATTCACTACTCTTATAATATATAAGCCATTTATTTTCTTTTTTAAGTTTCCTGGTAACTACATTTAATATTTAAATTAAATATATACATCCACCAGAAATTTAAAAGTAAATTATTAGTTTTAAAAAAGAAATAACGAATGCTTCCGTAAATCAATTTTTTTTGCCAAAAGGGAACTTATTGAAGTAAATATACAAAGATGGCAACTTTTTTCCGCCAAAAAGGAGCTTATTGAAGGAAATATATAAAGGCGGCTTCTGGGGCTCGAACCCAAGACGTAAAGGAGTTGAGTCGGATTTAATAGAAACTCAGACCACACATCCAAGCCTTCAATTCTGATATCTAAATACTATAATAAATAAATATATATATATATATATAAAGTTCGGTCGGTTTGGTTTCTTCGGTTTTTCAATTTCAAGAATCGAACCGATTAAATCAATTTTATTTTTTGATTCAGAACCGAACGAACCAAAAACCGAAATAACCGAACCAAACAGACCAAAATCCATTCGGTTTCGGTTCTGCACACCCCTACACGGCAGTCTTTGGGGCTGGCAAAACTGTATTTTTTTTCTTTTCGATTTTTTAGTTATCTATAAGGTTTTCTTTTGATTTATTATTATTTTTAAATCATGTGCTTCTATTTGCAGACCATTATAGAGTGCTTAAAGCTTTCTTGCACTGGCGAGTTGCCTCGTAATGCGAGGTCTGGTCATAGTTTTATGCATGATCCTAAGCTAGCTTATTTTCTTCACTACCTCAGCTAATTGCGCTCAGTTTTAGTTCAGCTAATTCTGTTCTTGTTTCATCCCCAAGCGTGTTGTTTTTATATTTATCCTTTGTCAATGACCTTTTGGATTTAATTTTTTCTTAATAATATATAATTTAATTTTTTAATTTACAAAACATTTTTCATCTTTAAAAAAAATGACTGTTAGTCATGAAAAGATGATCGCATTTTTTATAAAAATAAATAATTTATTGTGATAATTATGAAGTGTTTGGATTACTATCAAACTCATCATTATCTCTATTTTAGTAAAAATATACTTCTTCTATTTTGTACCTATAAATATCCTATTATAGTTATTCAGTAGAGATAATTAATAAGAGAAAATTTTTTATTATACTATATCTATCTTTCTTTAATTAGTTTTACAACACGTTATCAACATGATAATCTGTATTAATTATTGAAAGTCGGTGATTTACGATAACCTGACTCGAAAGAATAAATAATTTTAATTTACAAGATTAAACGGTAAGTAAATTTAATTTGTAAATTTTGAATTATTTTAATTCTCATTAGTTAGTGAAATTAATTAAGGGTTGAGTAATTGTACCCCACAATAAATTTTAAAAACTTCAATAAATGAAATTATTAAGAAAAAATGAGAATAGCAGTTGCAATTGTCATTCATTTTGCTGTGGACATTAATATGATTTTTATAATTTATTTTGCATAATTGCAAATTGATTCTTGCTTAATTATATTTTGATCCTTTTATTATATATATGATGAATATATTTTATGTAAAGCCATATTTTGGCTTTCAATTTACTATATGTATATTTTTGTTATGTATAACACAATTATTTGAAGGTTCATGAAAAGTTATAATGCAATTACTTGAATACAATTTTGTTATGAAAATATATTATTTTTCTAATATGTCCCACAGTAATTTAATTTTAAAAGATATTCACTAAAATGGATATCATTTTGAGACTGATAGAAAAATACTCGAGATCTACTTTATATAAGATAAGTAATATATTTTTTTATTTTATTTTGATACAAATATTAGTGAACTCAAAGTTTACTAATAAATATAAATTTTAGTAACTTAAAGTTTACTAACTATTGTACAAATATTAACAATATATTGTTTACCAATTATATAAATATTAGTAAACATGAAATTTATTGATTAATTAATACTAATATCAGTAAACCTGAAGTTTATTGATTATAGTAAACTTAAAAATTGATACAAAAACTAATAAACATTTATTTTATTATTTGTCACAATATTAGTAAACATAAAATTTACTAATTGTTATACAAATATTAGTAACCTGCAGTTGACTAATTATTCAAATATCAATAAAGCAGAAGTTTGTTGATTAATCGATACTAATATTGGTAAACTTGAAATTTATTGATTATAATAAACTTAAAAATTGATACAATACTAATAAACATGTAGTTTATTGACTGTATATCACAAATATTAGTAAACCTGAAGTTTAATAATTGTTTGATATTAATATTAAGAAAATTGATATTTATCAATTGATATAAATATTGATATAATAAAAATAGTAAGGCTGAAGTTTACTAATTAACAATTGATTACTTTGCATGACCGATGAATA